>VXBT01007668.1:86071-239382 GCA_013400235.1 Oriolus oriolus
GGCGGGTGGGGGTCACGGCGCGGGGCAGGGGGCCGCTCGTGGGCAGCGTGGGGACCTGTCATCTTCCCTCGCCCTCTCCGGGGGAGGAGCGGGATAGCTGTGTTTGGAAGGGTGGAGGAGCAGCGTTGGCACCGCCGTGCCCGGCTGGCAGGTCTCCTCTGAGCAGACTGTAGTGGCTTCCTGCTGAAAGGGATGCGAAGGGTGGCTTGGGCTCAGCTCTGGAGAGCAGGACAAGAGACGTCGGTTGTACATAGAACTGATGGTATCTAATGGGTTTAATGTGATTACAGAAATTTTAACTCCTGCGATGGGTGGCTCCCACTGACAGAGCGCACATTGCAGGTGTGTGCATAAAACCATTCTCCTTTCATTATTGCGTTTTGTGGAAGCCATGTAGGCTCGTGTAATTTCATTGTGTGAGTTTTGGCAGGTAGTTATCATTTAAATCAGAGTGCAAGAACATATGCAATAAAAGCTAAATTACATAAACATAAATTACAAAGGTTCCCGGAACCACAACTTAGCATCCATGTCGACTGGCGTTCAGTGTTGACAGTGTCCCTCTGGTTATGTGCTGTCAGCATGACTACTGTAATTACCACTTGTTAATGCTTCTGTGGAGAAGCTATCCAACAGAGGGGGAAAATGGGTATTAAGCAATGCAAGATGAGTCCTAAAATCTCAGGTGATTACCAGAAGATATGTACTTTCTTTTGTACGAATTATATTTTATTGCTTAACTGGTAAATTCTAGTTATCAGTCTCTCCTAATATTTGCTGTTTTATTTGTGAGCCACCTACTAGCCACTTGACAGTTACCTGGATATAGGAAAGGAATAACAACAGTGAGACTGGGAATACTCACAGTGTTTGAATATTTATAAACTCAGCTAAAAACAACCAGAGTTTTCAGAATTTACTGCTGTATTGCTATTCTTAAGTGTCTGTAGATCACTAATTCAGTATGCTCATGGAGCTGTAACAGCATACATTATTGCGCATTGGACTTAAAGCCCATCTCAAAATATATGAATGCATCTGTCTAATGAATCTTTTCAGAAGAAAAAGCCTTATGATATTTAGTTCAGATTGGTTCTCACTAGTGGACTAAAGCTTTGAACTAATAGTGCAATTCTGAAGTTCTTTTGCCATGTACTCATCCAGAATGGTTGTGCAGCTGTGAGAAGATAGATCTTGCATAAGTGTTTCAAATCATCTCTTCAAACAAAATCTGCAAGTCTGTGGGGTACTGATATTTTCCCTTCAAGAGTGAAGTGAAAAAAGTGCCTGTGCTAGCAGCTCTTGGTCCAGCACTCTCCCAACGTGGAGATTGCCTCTCATCACCTCACGGTGGCCGTAAGGAAAGCCTGCATCCTAATCAAGCTGCTCTGTAGAACAAGGGTAGCACTAACCACAGGAAGTTATCAAGGGCTTGTTTTTGACATGCACGTTAGGCATGGAGAAGCTGCCCTTCGAGGTTTCTCCGGATGTGGAAAACAATCACTTCACAGAGGTCCATAGCCAATGTCTACATGCAGCCACTGCCAGGACTTCCTTGTCTGGCAGGAATGAATGCAGTGAGTGAATAGGCTCCTCCAGAGTATGGTGATTACAAAGCACAGTTTTTGAATTTTTCTGCCTAAATTCTGCCTATGTCACATTTCAGGTACATTTTGCAGATAGGCTTTTTCTGCCAGAAGTCATTAGTTTTGCTATGGCTAAAAATGTAATAAATAATAAGGTGGGCCATATTTAGGATATAATCTTTATACTCTTAATGATTGACATGAAATAAGAATACTTTTCTCTACTTTTTTTTTTTTAACCTTCAAATTACTGGTAATTCCTGGTGTTATTATGGTGATTAATGGAGAATAGTAATGCAGAGTACAGCTGATGTCCAAAGCTGAATTGTACCTCCTTTTAAACGCTGTTGAGAGGGTAACACACTTGCTGGTATAACACGGCATGTGACTATTGCTTGAAAAGTAGCATGATAGTAAGGAATAGTTTTTCTAAAGTGGCGATTTAGTGCTCGTGCTGATGTTACTGTGCATGTTGTTTGTAGAACATGCTTTTCATGTGTTGTTTTGTGACTGCCGTTAAGTGCTGTAGTTTCTGGATGATAGTAAAAACCCAAACCATTTACAGAGATCTGTTTCCTGTATTTTCGCTCCTCTTTCTGGAGAACAGCTTTACTGTATCCAAGGTAGCTGCTACCTTTATTGCAGAAGAGATTTCAGAAGGTACTTTGAAGCTCATCGGCTGTGCCAAGTAGGGTCACACAATCTTTTGGCAGTGGATAGAAGGCTTTTTTACCTTTATATGTGGTATGATGCAAAACAAAATTCTATTGGAATTTTGTGCTGAAAAGTCTTGCTTTTCTTTTGCATTCAGAACCTTAGGTAGGAAAACCACGATTTGGGCAATCTGTAGAATATGTAAATAAATGATTTCCAAAAGATGAGGCTACTTTTTAAGACTTTGAGAGGTGTGTATCAGAAATTATATGCAAGTAAACACTTTCTTTCTAGTAGTGCTCTTCCATCTAGTCATCAAGTCTTGCCCCTTATGTATCAAGACATACATTGCAACATGTATGTCAGAAGATTGACTCCTGGAATGCAAAAATGTGCATGTTGGGATTTGTCCCTCCTGTGCAAGTATTTCATTGGCAAAGAGTCAAGTTTTGGAGTTTAAAACAGGATGGAAAGTGCATTTTAAGATCTAACCCCAAATCTGAGCTCTGATGTGCAGTAGGACTTGGAAGTGATAGCACCTGTATGTAAATTTCCCTGCTGAAAAAACATTAGTGAAGGACAGATTGTCAGTGTACTAAGCTAGTGAGAAGACACTAATTTGGTCAGACATCTTGTTATACTGCTTATTTATACTTTGAAATATTTTACATTGTGAAAAATGTTTTCTTATACACGTGAGAAGGGATAATTGTGTATTAAAATGTCAGTTGTAAAGTAAATGAGGCACACAAATTATGAGATGAAAACAGGGAAAAAGGGTTCTGATGTGTGTAACTGCCTTGAGGCATAGACTGTTCCTGAACTTCTGTGGTTTTCCAATTAAGTGTTTCTCGGAATTACCAAACCTAATACATACTTAAAAACCTATTGTTTGTTAAATAACATGTTTAGTGATGTCTTTCCTGCCTGCAATGTAACAGTTTCTGCCATTGAAATAACATAATTTTTATCTCCAGGCTCAACTGTCTTGCCTGAAATGACCTGTAAAATTATTTTCCAGACTCTTCGTTAGACATAATCCCTTTAGGGAGTACTGTACAATGTGGCAGCTGTGTTTCAGATTATCAGCCTCTTTGATGAGATGCTTTGTCTTCTGAAAATATGTTGCAATCAAAAAGGTAGAAGAGTTGGTATGGAGGGGGATCATTTCCTTTTACAGCCTAGTGTATGGAACAAATACACAAATCATCATGTGATTTAGGTTTGATGGATCTACTTCATACTGGGCACTGGGAAAAAAAATCGTGTCTGAATCTCTCATATTGTAGGTGACTGAATGTGTTCCCTGAGGTCTTGAGTAAAAGGACAACACCATTGTTATCAAGCCCCAGAAAATTCAGCTTTTAGCTCACTCTGCATATCCCATGAGTAGGTAGAAGAGAATGCTTCACTTTCAACATTATACATATCTTTATTTAATTTATATTTGGTAGGCTTTTTCCCCCCACATGTGTTATTTTTGATGAAAGTTTGTGCAGTTTCTTGGGTTTAGTTGTTAGGGACTTTTGTGTTCACTGTGTACACTCACTGATTTAACAGTGAACTTCTTTGGTCAGCTACAATACCCAAACAGTTTCCTATTCTAATACTTTAAAAAAAAATCATTTTGCTTGAGCCATTGCAATATATCTGCAAGTTTATTTATACCCTAACTCTCATGTAGGTACCAAACAAATGGAAGTCACCTCCCTGGGGGACCTAATTTTGTAAAACTGGAAGATTTCCATGAAAATATAAATAATTTGTTAAATTTGCATGAGGAAGACGGAGTAGTGATTCAGGAATGTGTGGGATGTATATGGCACACTTTTCAATGTAAATGTTAATAACCAGCATGCTGTTTGTCAAACACTCTCCCAGCATCATTGGCCACCACAGAAGCCAAAGGTTATAATAACTGGCTGCTTGAAGAATTCCTGCCAACATTGGTATCCCCAAATAAAGGCGGTTTGGCATGGTGGGTCTGCGTCATCAGGCTGTTTGCAAAGCTGTGTCAGCTTTGCAAACATGAACAAAGAAAATTTCAGCAGTTAAACTGTATTCATCAAATTCTTTGTAACTTGGTTTCTACCTCAGGCTGTTATGCAGTGCAAGGCAATGCCTTAGAAGAAGGCCTTAAACTTAAAAGTGCATGTGGTGAGTCTTACATACAGGTTTGTGCACTTACTTGTGAGTGCAGCTACTTGCACACAGAGTCTGCTCAACGGGAGGCTTAGAGGATTTGCGTTGATAAGCAGTATTTAAATGTAAGTTTTGATAATTAAATGTGGACAAAAAGCTTAATGGTAATTAATGACAGGCAGTGTTCTCTGGAATGGATTAACATTTTTGTCTTGCAGTAGAATGGTTATTATTTGTTTAGCACTGACATACACGATCAAGTATACTATTTTTAGTGAAATAAAATGTATGGAATATAATATGAAGATGACTGGCTAAAGTCTGGGTTTATTTTCTATATCCATTTCTGTACAACTACACTTTTTCATACCAGTAGTGCCATTGTTAGCACAGCTCTATTGTAACACCCAGTCTAATATGTTTAGAAAATTTTTGTCAATATTGAAAAAAAAAAAAGAAAGGCAAGCTTTGGCATTAGGAATAAAATGTGAAATTTACTACAAGAACCCCGAGTAAGTGAAATAATGGTGTATCAAGTATTGTTGTTTTTAGGTGCATTCTCAAAGCTACGTGGAAAGTGTGGAGAGCATGTTTTCTGGAAGAGTTGAATGTACTTCCCTTTTGTTAAAAAAAACCACTCATGTGAATAAAATATCCATGTTGTGGATGTGGATTTGATGAGTGAAAGCTTTGTTGTGAGTGGGCCACTTCTTAAATCTGGAATTGTAGTGATGAAATAAAAAATGAGAAATAATAATAGTAAAAGTGAATCACGAAGAAGCAGATGTGATGCCCACCTCTTCACTCAAACATTCCTTCAGTAGTGCCCTTACTCATACCACTGCTCGTCTTTATGAATAATTAAATAGAAACCAAACCCAACCTTGCCCACTGCCACCTCAGAGGAGCGTGACTGGAGTTCTTTCTTGGTCTTAAAACTTGATTAAACACTGGGTTTGATGTCAGTATTTACCTTAGTGAAGAGAACAAGGAAGTGAGGATATTTAAAAAAATATTTAGCATCTATGAGGCCTTTCATGCAGGTAGAAAGAAGGATCATAAACCAGAAGATCATGGCTGATCTGTAGAAAACAGAATACAGACCATAAGGTCTGATGCTGCTGCTGCACTAACAGTTTTGGAGAGTATTCAGACTGGAGAATTTTCATAAAGCTTTGTGCTCTGTTGCAAAATCATAGAAGAGTTTGGGTTGGGGGAGACCTTAAAGATCATCTAATCCCAACACCCCTGCTATGAGCAGGGATGCCACCCATTAGATCAGGTTGCTCAGAGCCCCATCCAACCTGGCCTTGGACACTTCCAGGTGTGGGGCATCCACAACTTCTCTGGACAACCTGTTCCAGTTGTCTCAGTACCCTCTGAGTAAAGAATTTCTTCCTAACAGCTAATCTAAATCTCTCCTGTTTTAGTTTTAAGCCATTCCCTCTTGTCCTATCACTACCTGCACGTGTCGCATCAGCTTAGCTAGCAAATAGGTAAGTGCCCAGCGGACTGAAATGGTGGATTCAGAGCTCGTCTGTTGCCTGCTGTCATCTTCTGTCAGCACTGGTGTTAGTTCAGAGGAACACTTGATTGTGCTGATTTTCCTCCTGGCCCAGCCTGGGTATCTCCTGCTGTGCACACTGACTGACTTAGAACTGATCACTGACTGCTTAGCAGCTTTTCAAAGGGGAATGTTCCCTTATCTTTGAGAGGTGATTTATGTTTTCTTTTCCTTTTGTAAGATGTTTGCCTGCCCTCAACATGTTTCAGCTTTTCTAGTCATGATTATCCCCACCTTATTTGGAACAGGTAGCCAGGGCAGACTGATGAAGTTTGTCAGTCCTGCTCTATGTACGTGTCCTAGGCCTGCCAAGTAGTAATAGCCCAATACTTGAAGCTTTTTGTAAGGCTTTTGCAGTGTACTGCAAACAGACCCATTGCACACAGTCCGGCTGTCAGCCTTACAGCTGCAGGCTGCAGAGAGAGCAGTTCTTACAGCAGCAATGCTTTAAATCATGGATTACATCAGGTACAGCACCTGTACAGCACCTGGCAGGTCACAGGAACACGTACCAGCGGTGTCACTAGTGTGAATCTAGGAAATAGTTTTAACTGAGGTGTAGCTTGTGGGAGGATGCTTTGGAAACTGGCCTCATGAAGCTTGGAAAGCCTGTGCCATTGAGACCTGTGCTGTCACAAGGTCACAATTACCATTTCTTTGCCAATTGTGGTGTGGGAAAGTGCCTTCCCCCGTGCCTATGCACGCGCCAAGTTGCGCGTAGCAGAAGCCCCCACTTATAGTGGGGGTTTGGGGTGGGGACAGTGTCTGATATGTGTGATCCCTCAGCAGTGGGCTCCTGCATCCATCCCACACAAGCAGCTCAGCTCAAGAGAGAAATGTGACTTGCAAGTCCCACCACACAGATAGCTTAGTGCCATGGAGAATCCAGATATTAGTTAAAATAGTGGATTTTAGGTTTTTTCCTAAACAAATGTGCCAATGTTTAGGGTCACAAGTTTCTAACCATGTTTAGTGATTTGTGTGGGATCTGAACCACTGTAGTGCTGGTTTTCTCTTGGTAATTCTTTCAGAAAACACGGTAAACTTCTATGAGAATTGTTCGTAAGCAACTGTTTTTCATGGTTGAAGATTATAAACCAATTTTCCTTTCTGTTTTTTAATTTAGTAATTGATTTTCTGTATTAGTTTAACTCCACTCTGCTAATCTTTAGTTATGTGCTTTTCTTCCTTAAGATAACTGAAAATTACTTTCGATTTTCAAGTGTTATAAAAAATTTCTTAATGGAAGAAACATGTACTAGGAATTTCTATTACCTTCACTTGCTGAGGTTGTTGTATTGTACGTGAGTTGAAGTTATGTTTCTTTGAGTTTTATTCCGTCTGGATTTATTGATTTATAGTTAATTCCAGTGAAACTGCGATGATCCAAGTATATTACCTATAAAACAATTTTGAAAGGGCAATTGAAAGGTTATAGAACTTTATTTGGGGATACGTGGGAGAGGAGTTCTTAAAAGTTACGTGTGTGCTACACTTGTGGTGCTCATTCAGAGAGAAGCCCCATGCTCTGAGAACTCTCCAGCTTCTGTTAGCCCTGAGGGATAAATCTGAACACTCGAGGATCTGCCTGCGCCATGTCCACTGCTTGTCTGTTGCTTTCCTCTGTCCTATAGGAGCACACAGAGTAGGATGGTTGCTCAGAGGGTTCAGGCTCTGCAGAGGATCACCTTGTTCCACTGGTGAGTGGATTACCTAATTATCTTGACAAAGCAGATGCAAAAGGCAGGCTGTGGGAAGGCAGTGATGACTCTTCCTCTCTGTAGATTTTCTATTCCTCTCTCTTTAAGAGCAAGTTTCCTATTAATTACTCAGGACAGTTTTGGAAGACTACTGCTCTTGTGAATCTTAGAGTGAGTCTTGTGGGTCTCAAGTGAGTCTTAGAATCATAATTCTCCTCATGCAATACACAATTTTGTTTTCTCTCTTTTAAGTGTAGAAATCTGAGCTAAAAAATGCAGCAACCGTTGGCAAAAATGCAATCAAATTGCAGTAGCACTTCCAAAACTTAGCTAATATGATTTCATTTTCAAGTAGTAGGCATGGAATGAAACTTTTCAAGGATACTGGGTATTTTGTATGGGCTCTCATCATGAGATGTTCTCACTTCAGGACCTTAAAAACTAAACCACACAATATCAAAAGCTCTGGAAATCTTGAGCTATAATCCGTATTACTGTTCAAGTCCCTTGGATGTCAGTGAGGCTGGGAGTCTGTAACAACCTCTTACTGGCCAGGGAAGACTAAGGAGTTGCAACAACATGGAAGATATGTTGGAGCAAAAATAGCAATATCTTGAACTCACATCTAAGCAACAAATAAAACAACCAAAAATTAGGAGGGGAGAGGGACTAAAGTTTCTGAGGATGCAGTCTAGATTATTTGAAACATTTTATAGAGCACTTGTAACAAAAAAGTCAGCAATAGAGGTATCTCCAGAAGGTCTGCAGAATGAATTCTGATTATTGTACAAAGCTGGATTTAATGTTCCCTACTTCAGAAAAGAATTTTAGAGGTTTAAGTCAGAAAGCTATTTAATCATTTAGCAACATCTGATATGAGCACATTGTAGGTAAACAGTAAATGATGTGATAGTGAAATTTCAGAACTTCTTTGTATGATAAAATAATAATGATCTTACCTAACAAGTTGATATATAAAATATACACTGGGATTTCTTACCCCACAGCCACTTCCGTCCTAGAATCAGTGGCAGCATTTAGGGCATAACAGAAAGAGAAACTTAAAAAAATAATCTAGGCAGGGATTTACAGAGACAGCAAGGCTAATGCCTCTCATCTTACAAAGCTGTCTGAGGATCTTTCATGACCTGAGGTTTCTATGTTACCAATTTTACATCTAATCTAAAAACTAGCAGAAATTTCCCTAGTTATCAGTGAGAGCATTGATAATACCCTGGAGATAAAGAATATCCTTTGTGACTTCACTAGCTTTGTGCAGGATTTGTGACATGACTCCATGGATCAATGGTAGCAACACTGCTGGGTATCTGTGTGCCTTTTTCAACCTCTGTCTGTGACAAGACTTATTACTACGTGCATACAGGTCTTGATATCTCCAGAGGGCCAGAAAAGGCATGGAAGTACACATTGAGGAAGAGGGGAAATAGACTCACTGCAAGGGCATATGGTCCAGTTCCTGCACCTATATAGAGACATAAGGACAGTTTTGGGGAATCAGAATTACACGACAGATGCAGCTCCCAAGTGTCTTTTTTGAGTGAGATGTAATTTCTGAATAATTTCTATGTCTGGAATAATTCTTTTGAATCAATCAATTATACTGGCAGAGGGGGAATGTTGCCCCATATACAAATTTCCAACCAGACAGCCCTTGGGCAGTGGCACAGTACAGCTGACTGCTCTTTATTGTAAGAAGTATGGAACAAGATTTGTGGTGCTGAGTGTCACCTGAAAATGGAAGTGTGTCCATCTGTGCCTGCTGGGGTTATACTGCTCTGCTATGTCATGATAGCAAGCAGTCAAGATCATTCTAGCTGTATCATCACATTTTAGTGCCTGTTTGTACTAGGTAAGCACAGCTTTTTGTTATGCTCGCTGGGCCTGTTCTCATGTGGCTGTGCTCATAACATTTGTCCTGAACATAGGCAATGAGTCGTTAGTGGAGTTTGTTCAGGTATACTCACAGGTGTTGCTGTCTTGGCTGAAGAGTCAGTGATCAATAGGATCACCTTACCTCTTGCTCTGCTTGGTAACCCCTGCGCCCAAGACTGAGACTCAAGGCAGAAAAAACCAAGAAAGCATCTACTACTGTTCTGTATTCTTGAAAATACCAGTTCTAAGAATATAAGAGGCAGTAAATATGAAAATATGACTGCTAAAGACCTTACAAAAAAAGGCAAGGTGCTAAAAACTATGTGACTGGAAGGGACGTTTAAAAGGAATTTTAAAAGTTATGGATGTAGAAAATAAGAATGCCTTTTTTTTCTTCCTGTCATCAGTTAAAATCTTCCTAAAAATTCAAGGTATTTTCCAGATAGCAGCAAAGGCAGGTGAAGCTGCTCTATATTCTCATGCATAGAAACTGGACATCACAGAGTGGGGGAGAGGGATGGTGAAACTATTTTCATGACACTTTTCATGTGCAGCATCTAGAGAAATGGTATGTTGACTAAACTAACTTTATATCCCAGACATTATTGCTTCATGAGTGCGTGACTCTCTGTTCCTCACACTTTTGCACTTACTGCTGCTGCACTTACTGCTACTCCAGAGACTACATGGCATAACACTTACAGGAGGATCATGAGGAAAAATTGGATAATTTCTAAGCAAACAAAAATTGTAAGTAGAAGTCTGAAAGTACGTGTTTTGTCTTTTGGGGTTTTTTCCTTCCCCTTCCCTTCTTCTGGGATGTCACCTTGTATGCTTGGCAAAAACAGAACAGTTTCATTTTTCCAATAAAGAATATAGATGAAGGCTGTGTTCTCATTTTCCCAAGTCCTCTGTAAAAGTAAAAGCTGAGTAAGTCTGAAACTTCTGTTCATGTGGAATGTTATTGGTTTTGTATCTATTTTCACGGTTTAAAAAATTACTTTAATTCTTTTTTTCCAAATAAGTCTTGACAGCACTGTTCTCAGAAGTATTCTCCATTGGCTTTTTGATCAAAAGTGTTTCAATATGTCTGAAATAAGAATGTTTGCATTTGGCTTGTTGAGGCCACCATAAATCATGCCTGGGTTGATTCAATAGTGACTGCTTTTGACTCCCTTGGCAGTCAGCAGTACTGAGTCGTCCCGGTTTGAGACAAATTAAGGGAAACACTTGGGAAGGAACGTCTCCTCCAGAGAAGGCAGGTTACAGCTGCCCCTCTCCCACAGGTTCAGGAAGAAATTCCTCGGAGGAAAGTGAAAAAAAATAATTATTTAACAAGCAAAAGTGCAGACAGGCACAGGAAAAGAATAATGCTAAATAATAAAACCTCTCTCTGTAGAGAGAACCTGGTAAAATTCGAAGTCCTTTGTGGTGTGGCTCTCTCCTCTCCGGAGCTGGGGTTTGGTGTGGGCCCCTCCAGGCTGGTGTAGGGCCTCCCAGTGATGTTCTGGTGTTGCTGAACAGTCCAGAAGAGGAGAAGAAGAAGAAGCCAAAGTCCCAGGGCTCCATGCTTTAGCTAATTAACAAGAAGCTAGCTAAGGATCAAGAAGCTAGCTAAGAAACAAGAGAATGCCACTCTCTTCCCTGCTGCAGAGAGCCAAGAGCTGAGGAGTGAGCGAGCGAGTTGTCTGTGTTTTGAACACAGCGCCAAAGGAATTCCATCGCCTTCCCCCTGCCATCTCTCTCAGGTCTGCCTTAATGACACAGAAAGGCCCGGGAATCATGTCTGGCTTAGAGCAGGCGATAGGGGATACAGCGTCATGAAGTTACCCCAAGACATGAGTGTATCTGCTTGCTGGTGTTCGACTCATGGTGTTCTCTCAAGAGACCAGCCCAGCCAAAGCAGTTATGACCAAAACTGCAGTTCTGTCTCCCTTCAGAAAGAAATTGTGCTAGTTGTGCTGTGGAACTGATGCAAAGTTGTACATTTCAGATGACCTGCAAAACGGGCATACGAATGCTTTCTTCTCCTCTACTATAGGAATGTTTGGATTTAGGTAACGGAGCCTCCCCTTCTCCCCTTCATTTTAATGTATTTGGTTAAAAGCTGGTAAGTGAAGTTGAGCAGTTAGACAAGCAAGAAGAATTCCTGATGAAAGTTTTTTATTTTCAGAACCTGTATATGCCACCAAATAAATGAAAAGGCCACTTTGATCCTTATTTCTCCTGGTGTACTTCATTTCTCCAGCAGAAGAGTTTCCTTCCATCCCAACAAGCTTCTGTTATATGGGTCTTAACTCTGCTAGTATCCATGCAATTTCATGCTAAAAAATGCTGCACATTGTTATACTGTTTTGTTTCCCTGGATTCTCTGGATGTTAGAACCATCATTCTTTATCACTTAACACTATTGAGTTAGAAAAAATTTTAATTACATTACAGTTCTTCTCCACAGAATGTTACCAATCCAGTATAATTTGACAATAACTAGAACCACGTGAGAACTGGTTTTGGTTGGTATTTACCATTGGACCCAAAATTCAGTGCTCCAAAATCTTTCAGTTTGAACAAATGTATCAGTTTGAATAAACACCCCTTAGGAAAATTTCTCATCTCTATATTTCACCATAGTGAATTATTTAGCAGTAAAGTCGGTGCTTGGGGTGTCAAAGACCAAGTTGAAAGACCTGTTTCAACTCAGGAAGAACAGAAATCCCCATCCACAATGGCTACCCGCCAGAAAAATACTAGCAAGGCAGAACTGTTCTTCTGTCTGTTCCTTATGTTTTTTCTTGAAGATAAAGGTCCCAAGGTTTTCTCTGTATATTTTGAAACTTTATTTTTCCCCCTGTGAAAGCAAACCTCTTGATTTCATTTTAGCTATAACAGTCTTTGTCATGTGATTGTAAAAGCCTCCCTATGCTGTTCTATTATTACTACCAAACTGGAGAGTAGCAACAGCTAATGACGTTGTCATATAACTGACGAGCTCATGGATTTCTTCCATTCAGTGGGATCAAAGACAACATGGTGTTCAGTGGAGGCCAGGGCCTTTTCATATCTTCTGAGTGACAACTTTTGCAAATGTCACATATTCTGCAAAATATTGTGCGATTATGAAGTAACAGTAGCTGTTTAAGGTGTCATTCTATGCCTTTGGTCTATCAAATCTGATCACAGCTCTCTTTTATATTGTGCTGTGTGCTGCAGTCACCATTACATGTCAGATCTGAGAAAGGGAAATGATCTTTTCCTGCTGGAATTGTGTGTGTGACTTGACACCAATTCTGTTTTCATAAAAGCGTCACTGAGGTCATGATACCAAGTACTTTATTTGTGCGTAACAGGGAACAATAAACATCATCATTGTTTCTTTATTCTTATAAGGTAATTAATTTTTAATAACGGTAATTACAGATATTAGAAGTAAACCAAAGTAATTCCTTTTTTTACATTGTTTTCCCTTTTATGTAAGCACACATTGAAATGCTAAGCTCTTCTGCAGGAACTCTTCTTTATCCTAGAGTTACACTGCCGCAATTTTTATTATGTGTGTGTTAAGGTAAATTTAATGATATTGCATGGATTCTTTAATTAGAGTACATCACATTTACATAATGAAAATGGCTTATTCCTAACATAGATGCAGGAAGAGTATCGATAGGCACACTTCATTACTTTCCCACAAACAGAGCTGTTTTAAAAAAAAATGGTCTCCTGGACATGAACATTGTATATTGTGCAGATCATTATTTATCTAAGAAGGAAAAGTTTGTTTAGATCTAGTGTTCTCTCTGCAGTTGTTAAAGTTAGTGTCAGCCTTTCATTGTTGGTTGAGTTACTAATGCAGTTTTTCAGTGAAATGTTGATTTTGTAGAAATATGTGGTCAGACCAAGATTCATATTAGGTGACGGACACATTTCACTGTGCTACAGAGTATAATGAATGAACAAATGGATAAGCATGTTAAATTCCTGAATCAGTCAGATGTGACTGCTAGAATAGTCTTACCCATTACCTTTTTTCAATTGTATTTGCTATATTATTGCATATCTGTGTTATTTGAAACACGATTATCTCTAGGTTAATTACTGTCTTCAGTATAATTATACTCTCTTCTGCTTTTTTTGCAAAGCACAGACAACTTACTGTTTGTTCTTCCTTGGGTACTGAGCAGAAAATGTGCATGCTGCTTCTACAGAAGAGAGTTCTCTGTCACTAAACCCTAATCACTCATGCAATTCCAATAGCTTTTCCTATTGTTCTTTTCTTTTCAGACATTTGAAAGATCTTTAGTACTTTTTCCTGTACTCTGGGTAGTCCTGAGGTTGTTGGTTGTCATTTTCCTCATCAGTTATTTCCATGGCTTTCATTTCATATCCACAGTTGCATGCACTCATATCTTACCATATTATTCTAGTTCTACTGCAGTCATGAAACATATGTTCAGTGTGGAGGATCCATGATGTTAAAATCCATATTTTTCTCCCATCCTTATTTTATTGACACTTTCCCTCAGTTCAGAGCCCTCACCCATGACAGGTCAAGATCAGTGAGACATACACAAAGGAGAACATATTGAAAGATAGTACACTTATAAAAAGGAACAGCATCTGAAATAAAAAAGAATATGCTCTGAATAATGTTTCAGCATGAAAAATTCTGAGTGTGGAGACTATACCTAGGAATTTGATGAGATCTCAGGGTTGTTATATTTCATATCTGCAGCTCTCCTCAGATTTCAGCTACATTTGATATTAGTAGGTTTTAGATATTAGTCAGGTTTACAAGAAATAAATACAGACTGAATAGGTGGTCTGAGGGTAAAAGAAATACTCAGTTTTTGATTACTACCCAGAAGCTGACAAATCTGATTAAAGCCTAATTTATTCCTGTGTTGGTTTGCTAGTTCAGTGCTGACTGGAGGGCATGTTGATCTGCCACAGCCCTGTTGCAGACTCACTGTTTTGTGTCATACACTGTAGGCTTTATGGGTAAACCATGTAGGTGTATTTCCCCTCATTCAATTAACAATTTTTCATTTTGTTCCACTCTTTTCTATCTTTACTTGCATTGCATGTGGAAATATTGTAGTAATCTTAGTTGCCACGTTGTTTCCTGTCTAGGATTCACGCTTTGCAACTTGATGGGGTTTTGTTGTAAACTCTGTGCTACAGAGGATAAGAACGATTCTGCTGAGGCTCTTGTGCATGTTTTTCTGGACAGTAGTCTTAGTTTAGAACAAGCAGTAAAAAAACATGACTAGCTGAAATTAATAAAGGTTTATAAAAATAAAAAGTGAAAGTAAAGTATTTACACTTGTTACCTTTGGCAGCATTTCTCTGACCAAGTAGCAGAGGAAGCAGCTACCTGAAGAGCTGTCTTTTTAAGGTGCTTTACATGACTTTTATCATTCTTTTTCTAATCACCTCCAGCTCTCCTGCTCAAGATGATTTTTGTGTTTCTCTGACCTTTTTTGCTGAAACCATACCCTATTGCCTGGAACTACAACTGAAGAATAAACTGTGCTAAAGGTAATGGTGAAAATTGTGTCTGACTCATGCCAGAAGTAATTCATACCTCTAGAAGAACAGGGAAGAGGAACATGACACCTTGTGAAAATGAGAGTTTGGTCTGAATTCTGTTCAGCATTTCACCTTGTGCTTGATTACCCCCATGCACTTTCTGGATTGCTGTACTACAGTTGGATTTAGATACATTCGGTGTCTGGGATGAGATCTGTTATCTGTTCTGTGTGATTGATGTTTGTTTTCCTTCCTTTTACAGACATATATATAACATATGAATATGCTCAAACATGTTCCCCTTTTTCCCTTATTGAAAATAGATGGCATTAAATGGAATTAAAGGAAATTACCCTCTGTCATTAAATGATCAAGGCAGAGAGAGCTCAGCAGAGCTCTTGACAGTGCTGGCGCTAGCTTGTGTTGTTATGCTGTCACTATATTGCCGTGTTCCTCCTTATCTGCTGAAAGTTCTGTGAGTACATGGTCTCTGGACCTTATGTGATAAAAAATTGTGTAAAGGCAGTCAGGAGTTCCTTTTCCCTCCCCACCACATGGCACCCCTAAGGGGCCTTGCGGCTTCTGAGCTAAGGAAACGTATGGCCCTGCTGGCTGGATATCCTTCAGCAGGGTTACCCAAAGATGCAGAGAAGGACAGGGAGAAGATAGGATCATGTTTCTGTCCCACAGGTACATAAAAGAGGTGGCTGAGCCAGCCAGCCTTGTGGGGCGCGCCTTGTACATACAGAACTGTTTTATCTGGTTTGGTTTTTGCAGTGCTGTGTTAGCCACCGCGTGCCCATTCATATCTTTTAAATGCCAGCTGACATTGTTTAGAGGCTTGGAGAGCTTGAGCATGAGTTTAGCAGGATTCAGCCCATGTAGGATTGCACCTTTTCAGTACAAGGCTACAGAAGATCTGAAGTGGAGTCTTCTCAGTGCCCAGCCACCCCTTGTTATTGCAATAATGTGGTGAAGTGCTGTGCTCTACCGTTTGGCAAGTGATTGCAAACATAAGCAAAGCAATTCGGTAAGAGTGTGTCGTTTTCAAACGAGGCCCTGCAGAGCTACAGACACAAATACCTACTGCTGGAGTTTAAATTTGTTGTTGTCTGGAAAGAAGAGAATATTCTCAGGTTTTTCTATTGGCCAGGCATATGAAGTTGGGAGGGAAAAGCAAATGTTAGCAAGCATTGTCACAGGTGGGTCTTATTTGCAAGCCTGAAATCAGTTTTAATTCCTGTGTTTCTGTGTATGCTGGCTGATCATTGCATAGTTTTTTGCAGTTCCCAAAACCAGCCTGTTATCTGAACAACTCCCCAGGATGTTATGGAAGGAAAAAGAAAGTGCTCTGTAAAGCTCACCTGCTGCTGGTAGACCGTGACATTAATAAGGAAAGCAATTAAATATTGTTTAAATATTGGAAAATAAGCATATATTGAAGAGGCTGAGAACTGAAGCATAAGACATGAACCTTTTCAAGAGAAGTAAACTATACATATGACTGCAGCACTGAGGGTGCAGCAATTCAGCAGAATGTCATAGAACCTGGTTTGACAAAAGCAACAGTAGCTTTATAACATCAATGTTAAGATGGAGAGTGCCACAGTTGTCGTTTTGTTTTGCCCAGTTTCTTCATTCTGCTTAATCCCAGCTGCCAACCAGAGTGATTTTTGTGTCCGGGGAGGCAAAATCCCAGACTCGGGAAGCAGGCAAACAGTGTTACAGAAGCTGCTGCCTCTTGTGAGGCTGTCTCTGAGTAGTGGGGCTCTATTCAAGCACAATAGTTACTAATTTATGACCAGGAATGCATGAAAGAATCATTGTTAGCAGCTTAAAAATGAAAGGACTACAAGGCATTTGATAGCTATTAGTTTGTTTTGACAAATGGGGTTGGTTCTCTGTGCTTGTATTGCAGTTCCCAAAGCTTTTGAATTCATCTGTACACAAAAGGTATGTAGGGAGCAGTGGAAGTAATATGAAAATGTAAATTATCTAAGCCTACCCATAAATGTGTATTCAACCCTAAGACCCCTCCAATTCAGAAAGCACTTGACCCTGTGATTAATCTTAATGGTTTTAAGGCAATTAAGTGAAAAGCAACAGACTTCTTTTTTGAACTTAGACTTTGGTTACATAAGAGGAAGTGGAAAGAACCCATTCTGATATTTTACTGTTCTTTTGCTTCTACAAAAATATTTTTTCTAGTTTCACATGTGTAGTATAATCACAGTACTGACATTAAAAAAAAAAATAGTGTTTTAAATATACTAAACCAATTCTTTTAGTTTTCCTAGTGTGCATATTGTATCACACTCCTGAACATGATTCTGGCATTCTGTGCTTCTGCAGAGTTTTAGTCATTTTTATGATTTATTACATTTGGAAACAATAAAATAAATTTTCTGTAGTGTTTAATGGAGTATTAATGAGTCATTTAATTGAGTTGCTAATAATATGAGAGAAATTTTGAAAGACATAAAAATTTAGTTCTGGCATTTAACATTAGTTAACAGTATTCATACAATTTGATAGAAGGATGGGTAGCCATGGAAGTATTATACTTTTATTGAGCTAATTTGTTTCTGTATGTGGATTTTATAAAGCATGTTATGAGGCTTTAATGCACTTGTCAGTTTTGCAGATTTAAAGGGGTTAAAAACACAAGTTGATTTGCATAAATAAAGATTGACAGATGATTTGGCATAGATGACCAGTAGGACTTTCATCTCCTAAGAGGTTTTATTGACTGTAAAGTATTAGAATGAGAATTAATTTAACATTGATGCTTTCTTTTTGCTACCTGAGATGATTTAAACATGTTAGTACTGAGTAGTAGTGTTAACTTGCAGTGGAGTCAGTACAGAGAATCACAATGTTTCATGCCTGGTTGAAGAAGAAGAAATTGAGAATAGGGGCTGACTACAGGGAGAAAATTGGCCACTAAATTAATTTCAAAGAGCAAATTGTAGTACTTACACACTAAAACCTCGAGGTATCTGAGAAAGTCTTTAAGAACATAGAGTGCTTATTGGCTTTAGATGAATTGTTGAAGTATCTACTGCCAGAACTTCAGATATTCATACAGATGACAGTCAGGATGGGAAAACCAGTGCTATAGTTTTAGTGTTCTCCTGAAGTAACCTTGAAACTTGTATTTCATAGAGAGGTAAGTTTCAGCTCAGTTTATCCATCTCACATCTCTGCAGTTTGTTTATTGCAGGCGAACTGTATTTGACTGGCTATTGCTGGACTTAAGTAACACTTTCATTTCTAGTTACAAAAACTATTCTCTGTTTCCTGCACTTCTCCAGATATTTACTGGTTGACTTTTCCTTGTGCAGGCTGAAAGACTATGTGGATTCTTGATTACCTGGATGACTTACATTCTTACTGATTAAACTGCCTTTTGTGTGTGTCTTGTGAGGGGTGTTGTGTTTTGATTTGAGAACCTTACCAATTTGCATTTTTAGTAGTTAAGTGGATTGACTGGATGATTTCTAATTTGCGAAACAACAGAAAATAACTTTACTGCCATCCACTTTCTTTAATGGCAGTTCAGGCCTCTTTATGTTTATCTTTGGAGTTCCTATCAATTTGCAATAACAATTCTTTGGGATCATGGTACAGATAATGTCATAAATGCAATTAAGTGAGACACAGATAAATATTATGGGAATAATGGGGCATTTATGCATGTCAACATAACTGGGAAAAGATCCGTGGTTTTGTAACAGCTTGCACCATCTGGAGATCACCCTTATTTATGGCATTGACTGTGGGAAGGGAGCAGTGTTTGTGCAAAGTTTATATAGATGGACAATGCTGAGAAATATTTTATTTGAAGACCAACTTATTATGGACTTCAAAAAGCCATTTTTTCATACATGCAGAGCCCTCCAAATAGTAAATTTATTTTAAGATTATGAAGATTAGTTTTTCTGATTATGGATGTTCATTTTGTAACACCACTCATGGAATGGGGAACTTACTTCATGGGCAACTATAACTACTGTGAAAATAAATGTCTTTGATCATTTGTATCTGACACTGGATTTAAAAGATCTGTGATTTTGTGACTTTCAAAGGAATTTCCTAATGTGAGAGCTTCAAGGTCTGATGAAGTTGCCTGTGTATGATCATGGCAGAATGTTTTTATGCGCATTCTGTCAAAATTTATCCTGAATCTGAAAAAGTACCAGTCTGCCAGCAACTCATTTAGCTGTATTTTTCCAGTTACAAGTATAATAACTTCAAGGTAAGTTAATGGTGACCTTCAAGCCGGGAAAACACTGAAACATTCTCAATTTTGAAGTTGCGTCTCAAGATATATAGTACACTTTCAGGCTGGGAGCTTTCATTAGGAATGTCTATACTCTGAGTTGATCTAATTTTCATTTTAGGGGTTTCTGAACCAGACAGAGATCATGATTTGTTTTTCTGCAATAGGTGAAGGTTTTCAGCTCAGGGCAAATGGGTACTCCTTGACATCCAAAGTTGTCCAGATTGAAGCAGATTATTATCTATGCTTTCTTTACTCTAAACGTACATTTCAATGACCAAAATTCCTGTTTAGAGCCTGAAGGCATCATCACACTTGACACAATAATTCACAATAGAAAGGCTCTGTAACATATTCTCATGTGAGTATTGAAATGTCAAAGGGTCATGTAGATCACCAGCTCAAGTCCATTAAAATTAGAAGCTCTTCCACCTTGAAGCAAGCTTGAGCATCCTAAATATGTTCAATAGCTAGAAATTTATGAAATATGATCAGTAAAAAATAAGCTACATTTCAGTCAGATAGATGCTCTGAGGAAGAATTAGAAGTCTGTCTCTTAAAATGAAATTCCATATTTGTGGATTTGATTCAAAATGTGTTATAAAATGAATATGGAAATTATTAAATTTTTTTTTCAAAGTCTAACAGAAGCTTTCAGTGCTAAAGGTAAAGAATCTTTTCTTTGCCATTTCAGTTTTTAATACCACTGTCAGATAGGGGTAATATTTCATGACTAATGAGTGGTAGATATACCAACCCCATTTTAAGATCAGAATACAAAGTTTTAGACAGAAATTTGGAGAAAAGAATAATAAGACAAAATGAAATGTAATGCATTGCCACCTCCTGCAAGATTAATTGTATATTAATAAGAAGGACAATAGAGGTAATGTACCAGAACTCAATAATGCATTTGATATAATGTCATATAGGAATTCATCTGTTAAGTTAGGAAATATTGTTGTCATTGAGGAAATTGGTTTGGTGGAAGGTAATAAGGTGTTGAATTCTGGTTTCCAAATGTTTAACTTCTACAGTTTTTCATGATGTAACTCCTGGCCTAGTTCACAGAAGTAGTTTTTCCTTTTGTCTTTGAAGTATTGTGTATCTGGAAATTTTTTGTATAGTGGAAGTCTTTCCAGATTAAAAATAAACAGTCCAGTTCCCTTATCTGTTCTCAAGAGCTCTTTTCTTGACTTTTAATTTACCACACGCTTGCTGGTGATGATTTGGTCCATATTCAATCTCTTGCAAATGAAGCTGCCTTTCAGAAACAGTTCCTGTTAATGTTTCTCTGCTTCCAAAATATAATTATTTATTTATTTTCTGTGTGGAAGGGGAGACTAAATTGATAATGGTGGATACTGGAATGCAGTTTTCTATGGTATTAAACTGATTGTAGAGTCACCAAATCACAGAAGAATGTAGGCTGAAATGAACCTGTTAAGGTAATTTTGACCCCTTCTCAGAGAAGGTCCAGCTAGTTCATGTTGCACATGGTATTGTCCAGCTGAGTGTGAACAATTTCAGTCTCCAGCAGTGGAGATTCCACAAATTATTTTGTCAGTCTGTGCCACAGGGGAGCATCTTTTCTTTAAACCAAATCTGAATTTCCTGTGTTGCAACTTCTGCTTATTGCATCTTGTCCTCTCGCTGAGACGAATCTGGCTCAGTTATCTTCATTTCCTTCCAGCAGGTCTTTATAGAAAGCAGTAAGATCTTTACCTCAGCTTTCTTTCCTTCAAGATGGCTAAGAACCGGTTCCTCAAGCTCTTTAATTTCTTGTGCTCCAGCACTCTTGAGCCCTTTCTGGCCTTGCCCTGGTATGTCCATGTCTTACTTTTGTCCCTTGAGTCCAGAACTGGACACAGTACTCCAGATGTGCCCAACTGAGTCTCAGCAGTGCCCAGTAAAGGGTGAGTGTCGCACGCGGACACGAAAGGAACACACACAGACACTCGCTCTGAGAGAGAGAGAAAGATCACCCGGAAGCTGGAAAGCTTCCAGCCCGGGGGGTTTCGTTTATTATATAGACTTTTAGAAAACTTTACTGATTGGATAGTGAAATTACCACCCTTTAAATACATAGGTCCAAGGAGAGATCTGTCAAATGTCTCCGCTTTAGGAGAAGAAATGAAAACATTTTGGTAGTTAGACATAACATGGCTTATGTTTATAGAACAGAGTATGAATACTTTGTCTACAAAATTAAAAACATGGAAGAATTGTAAAAAACAAGGCAACAGGTGAGGATGACATCCCTTGATCTCCTGGTAGCACCGTCACTGATACAGCACTGTACATGGTTGATTGTCCTTGCCGAAAGGGCACATTGCTGAGTCTCCTTTACCTTGAGGACCTTCAGATTCTTTGTGGAATGCTGCATATTCTCCACTTGTCCTCCAGCTTGTTGTATTGGTTTAATCCATCTTGGACATAAGACTTTACAGTTGCCTTTGCTGCAGTTTATGATGTTACATTTGGCTCACTTCTGTGGTCTGCCCTTTGAAGAGCAGCCCTACTCTCCCACCATCTTCCTGAAGGTGTGTGCTCTGTCTTGTCATCCATGTCACACATGAAGCACTATTGGCACTAGTTTTGTTCTAGGAGGGGTGCAGTGGTAACAAGCCGTAGCTGGACTTTGCAGTGCTTATCACTATCCTTTGAGCCCAAATACCTGGCACTTTTTGGCTCATGTTATCATGGCCCTCTCCAAACCATGCTGTGCCAATTTTTCTGTCCCACTGAGGGTGATATTGAAGGCCTTGCTAAAATCAAGGTGTACTGAGTGTTTTATAGACACAGGACAGTGAAGGATGGCTGGTTATAAGAAAGGGAAAGCAGTAGGGAGGCAGCTCCAAGGGAAGGGGGTGATCTTGCAGGGGGGAGCAAAGAGTTACAAGATGGATTTGGGGCTCATGCTGCTGAAATATTTGGGTCTGGAAAGAGCCTGGTTTGAATCTTGAAGACTTTTGAAGAAGGAGAGACTCAACAAATTCCATCAGGGATGTGGTCTAACTGCTGTGATGGCATCCAAAATGCAGTGAAGGTGGGGATTCAGCTGAGCAGACAGGAAGGCACTCCATGCAGAAGTGTAATTAGATAGACCACATCTGGAGCTAATGCTATGTGAGCACATCAAGGTTCCTGTACCTTGAATACCAAAGCATGAGAAGGACATGTGATGCCATTCTCTAGCTCGGTGCAGGGAGCCCAGCATCTTGTCATGGAGGAAAGTCCAGTTGTCAGGTGTGATTTGCTGTTTAGTAAATCGATGCTGCCTGTTCCGCCTTGTTGTCCTTTGTGTGTGGGAAATGTCTTCCAGGAGAATTTACCACAGACTTCCTGAGATACTGAGACTGGGCTGATTCACCTACAGCTGTGTACAGGTTACGTCTGGGGAAAATTATTGAAAACTTACTGAAAATGGGTGCAACATTTGCCTTTTTCTGGCTATCAAGAACTGGGAACCTTTCTCAATTGCCAAAACCTTTGAAAGAGAGTAGATGACAATCTTGCAATGGTATTGGCAAGATCCCTCAGCAACTTTGCGTGTGTCTGATGTGATCAGTTGTACTCATGTGTATCCAATTGGCCCAATTTAATCTTCTGATAGTGTAGAAAATGCTTTACTCCCCTGCAGTCTGATAGTTGGCTCACAGGCTTGACAAACTGCCTGTCGAGGCAAAGAAAACACGAAGCACCTCAGACTTACTCATTCAGTTAGGTTCACTGCCACATTGAGTAATGAACCTATGTTCTCTTCAGCCTTCCTTTTTCACCATTTGGTTTCTTTAAAAACATTTAGAGTTGCTTTTCATTTCCTTTGCTAACTGTAACTTTACCCAAACTTCGGTTTGCCTAGCTCCATCCCTATGCGGTTGGACAGTATTTTGTGTTGAATCAAATAGCTTCCTCCTTCTTCCACCATCCCTGTGCTTCCTTTTTTACACCTGTGCTCAGTCAGGACATTGTTGTTCATCCATGCTGGCCTCCTACAATGCTTTTTTGGTGTATCACAAAGGGCTCTTTTCATACTTTCGAGGAGGGTGCCTTGAAAACTAACAAGTCCTCCTTGACTTTTTGCCTTCCTGCAGGATGCTGCTGAGTGGGTTTCTGAACAAGGTCATGTTTGCTCTCCTAAAGTCCTAAACTCTTAATTCTGTTGTTTGTCTTGCTGCCTTCTTTCAGGGTTTTGAACTGCACAACCTTACAATTCCTGATGACAAGGTTGTTGATGACCTTTGTGTCTTATACCAATTCTTGGTTTGTGAGTAACCAGTTGGAAAGTTCCCCGTCCTGCTTTTTGCCTAATCCATATATAGTGTTGCAGACAATTCCCTTCACAGTTTAAGAACTGAGAGTCTTTCTGGATCCATTTCCAATTGTTCATTTTCGTGCAGCCACCCTGTTCTCAGCAGTGAGTTTACTGGAACTGAGCACAGAGGCTGCAGTGAAACATCCATTGTAACCAGCATAGAGGTCACTGAGGATTGGCCTCACAGGCCTGCTGTGCTAACAGTTGACTAAAGTTGTGAAAAATGCCGTACCAGCTAGTGCTAATTAAAAGAAAGTATGTTATTGTTCTGTAAAAGAAGACTTGCATCAGCTCAAAAAAGGGGAAAGATGCGGAACAAATAATAGAGAAATTAAAGTGTGTGTCTGTATGTGTTCCTCCAAGCACTCAGCCAGTCCTGACCTGGGAAAGTTTTAAGTAGAGAGTTCACTGATGCTAAGATACAAGTGATCTGTCTTATCCCCCCCACACCTCTGTTGCTATACTGGTTTTCCTTGCTCTAAAAGTTTGCTTCATGCTGATTCTAGAAGGAAAGCCTGAAGGAGTAGCTGATGCTCTTTTACTCTGTCTAAACTGGTACATGCACACTTCCAAAGCCCTGCACCTGACACATACTGTGGAAGCTTCCAAGATCACAGTGTCCCTTACCCATTTCCATCTTCCCCACCCCACTCCTGTCTCCATTTGGCTTTATATGAAAGAACCTCTCATATACAGGTTGGGAGGGAGCCATTTAACTCTGTAGTTTTCTCAAAGCACAGTTTGGACTTAGTCTTAATAAATAAATCTTCTATGACAGTTTAATTTAGCTGCATATTATAGCCACAATGTAACCATTGAAAAGAATCTTCTCTGACAATACACTGGAAGGCAGTGTATTTATAGTTATACAATAGAGGTATAAATGTGTTCTGAAATCTTTCTAATAAAAT
This sequence comes from Oriolus oriolus, assembly GCA_013400235.1. Taxonomy (NCBI): domain Eukaryota; kingdom Metazoa; phylum Chordata; class Aves; order Passeriformes; family Corvidae; genus Oriolus; species Oriolus oriolus. The sequence continues at coordinate 110,648 of VXBT01007668.1, forward strand.
AAAAATGTGTCATAGTAACAAAAAAGAGAAACTGGGTAGAGCAATGCTTACGAATTTATTGTATAATAGTATTTGATTGAAAAGTTACTCACAGTGTATGGGGTTTTTTTTATGTTGGTTTTTTTTTTCCTACCATTTGCAGTGTTTCCAGTGGATGTTTAACTTCCATGAACTCCTCTATATGGTACTTCTTAGCTGTAAATTTATTGAAACTAATTATGAAGGTTTTGCATTTGTAGTGTTGGAACTTAAATCTGTGTATTGATGTAGTTCTTCAGTGATGGGCATCTCCTTCTGGATGGAGATGTTGTGGCTTGTGCTGAACTGGAGCTCTTCAGGCAGGACAGGTCAAACCTGGCTCCTGCAGAGTTCCCATCTCATCATCAGTCAGCATGGCTGGGTACTGCAGGATGTGTCTTTGCTGGCCCATGTTTACTCCAGTGCTGCAGTCAGTTGTTTCTCATGTATCCCAGAGTGCTGGGACACTGCTGGAGTCCTATGGACTCAATAGCTTCAGTTTTTTCCTGGAATGTTAGCGCCAGGCTGTTTTAGGCAGTGCGAGTTCACAGAATCACAGAATAAGCTGAGTTGGAAGGGACCCACAAGGATCAGGGAGTCCAGCTCCTTGCCCTGCACAGCACCATCCCCAAGAGTCACACCCTGTGCCTGAGAGCATTGCCCTGAACTCTGCCAGGCTGGTGCTGTGACCACTTCCCTGGGGAGCCTGTTCCAGTGCCCAACCACCCTCTGGGTGAAGAACCTTTTTCTAATACCCAACCTAAACCTCCCCTGACACAACCTGAGGCCATTGCTTTGGGTTCTGTCACTGGTCACCACAGAACAGAGATCAGTGCCTGCCCCTCCTCTTCCCCTCACAAGGAAGCTGTAACTGCAATGAGGTCTCCCCTCCGTCTCCTCCAGGCTGAACACACCAAGTGACCTCAGCTGCTCCTCATACGGCTTCTCTTCCAGGCCCTTCACCATCTTTGCTGCCCTCCTTTGGACACTCTCTAATAGCTCTGTCTCTGCAGCACACTCCCACTGTGTATGCTGTCACAGCTTCTTCATTACCTTTGTAATCCCTGAGTGCTGATAACGCTGCTAATGAGAGTTTGGGTGCGTTAACTATGTAGAACACTGGCCTGCAGGAAGTAAAAATGATTATGTGCAAATAATCATGGAATGGGATTTCCTGACGATTTCAGTAGCAGCCAGCTCATGACTGAAAGAGGTATCAGCCACAGGTCAAGATGCATATAAGGTTCATAAATATTTCTTTGTGCCATGCAAAAGTTTCTTATGGGAATTTTCATTGTTGAACACAGATTTTCTTACTGTTGTGTGTGATATGTGCTTTCCCCATATTAAAAACAGGTGGAGAAAGGACATAGCAAAAGTCTGCAAATAGTTACAGCAAAAAGACTCATCAGCCTATAAAGTTAAATTGATCCTGAAGAACAGAAAATCTTGCTAGATGAACAAGAATTTCTTTAAAAGCTTCTCACATTTTATCAATATTGCCTCCAACATGAGAAGCCACATAAATTCCTCTTTCAAACCCTGTAGAAGAGATTTTCAAGTATTTTATTAAATACTGTGATTCAATTTTTTAGAGATTTTTTTAGTTTCAAACCAGAGATTTCAAAACTAGTTTTTTTTAGTTTACAATTTTCATAGGTATTTGTGTTTGACTATCTTAGTAGTCTGGTTTCAGCAGATAAGTATAAAGAATTCCCATCAGAAAGTTGTTTGAGATTCCTTTTTTCATATAAATAACTTCTATTTCATGAGGCTGGATTTGAATAAATATGTCCAATGTTTCTTGGTAACGTAAGAGCAAGCAGCATTCCAATAAAATCTGAGAATGAGGCAATGAGAAAATTCGGAACCTTTTCCTCCTGCAGTAAATTCACACCTGAAAAGTGAAGACAGGTTTCTTGAGCCTTGCTCAAAATCATTCCCTGAGGATTACGTAGCAGCAATCAGATTCTGTGTTGACAGGATACAACAGGATACTTCTGTATAACAAATTCAAATCCACTTTGTGCTGTTACAACTGGGGGAAAAATCCTTGCCTAACTAAAAAGGTCATACTTAATCGAACTTCAAGAATCTAACTTCAAAATTATTAGTAGCATCCTGCTCTGTGTTCATAAGAAATTACGTGGCATTTTCATTTTAATTCCACGTATGCTATCAGCATATATGCATCTAATGTTTCTGCCTGTCTACAAAATCAGGTATTTCACATGGATTATATAAATAGCTTGCTGTTCCCACAGGGAAGCTCTGCATGGATATGTATGCACAGTCCTGCACAGGTGGGTGCCAGCTTGGCCTGACTTTGCTCTTAGCTCGTAAATGCCACTGGTATGGTGCAGCATTTGGGTTATGCACTCAGCTGGGAGGCAGATGGCTCAGGCTGAACTTGTGGTTTAGCTGTGATTACTCAGCTTTGCACTTGGTGGAGGTTCACATCAGGCCAGCTTAGAAAGTCAGCAGAATGAGCCCTTGCCTGCAGGCAGAGGTTATACAGATGTCAGAGTGTAATTTCTATGTCCATTATTTGCTCAGGAACTTCCGTGTGGCTTTTCTACTGCATGAGGGAAAAGGAGAACCTTGCAGTGATTACAAGTGTATGATCTATTCTACATCTACCATTGCCTTAAGTGTAATTAAGATACTGCACTGCTGCTTATGCATAACATATTGATTACAATCTTTTGCTTCCACTAAAATATTTCTTTCCTTGCAGTTTTATTTTGATTTCATAATTCAGAACACTTTGAAAGTCTTTGTTTCTTCCTACTGCTCAATTTTTCCACTCATCTCAGCACTTACCTTCACAAACAGTTGAAAGATTGCAAATTACCTACACAGAAGTATTCAAAAGGCCCAGGGGATCCTGATCTGGCCATTAGTTATGATGAAATTGCTATGCTGTCCATTTTGAGTGACTTCTTCTCACTTCGTTTCATTTTCTAGAAAATATTTTAATGCAGCATAGAACAATTCAGTCTTAGATATATTGTGGGCTGCAGTTTCAGTTTCTTTCAATTGTTTTAGTTTTCCATCATTCAAACTCCCTCCTGTTTCAGATTCACATAAGCATTAGTGCAGATCCATCCCAAATATCTTCTAATTGTACAATAATATTTACATTTTTACATTGCAAACAGCATGTCCAGAGAAAACAAATGGCTCATTTTTTTTCTAATAGATATAAATCTGAATTGATTAAAAAAAAAGGAATTAAGAAAACTGGGAAGAGAAGCTGCTGCTTCTTGTAAAAAGGACTTTTTTGATTTTAGGAGTGTCATACATTTGTAATGGCTGCAAGACCTCAAGCTTTTTTGTCTCCCTTTCCTCTCAAATCCGTCCATAGCTACACAATATTCTTTCCTTCTCTTTGTTTTTTCACATCGCCTGTCCTTGGAAATACATGGGGGAAGGGAAATCTTGTCATTCAGCTAGCCATGTTTCCTGGGATATGCAAGGTTTATTATTTGTTTTGGAAACACAGGAGCTTTATTAGGGTTATTCTTGGGCATCTGCTCTCTACATATTTTTCGTTCAGGACCCAGTGTGCTTTTTCCAACTTTTTGAAAGTACCCAGCAATTTCACAAAACACCTGTAAATGGAATCAGTAACTACTAGGAACTGAATTGAAAAATTATAATTTTGTCTCTTGTAAACCTGTTGATCACAAAGGTACTGTTTTCTTATGTGTCTGGACGGCATCTCACACAACAGGTTTCTGCTCAATTTCTAGTCCTTAGGCTGTGTCTATACTACTAAATGAATAAGTGCTAGGGAATGTTCCTGGGCAGCAGCACTCACTCTGTATGGCTAAATTATTAGCGTGGTCCCTGGTATGTTTTTGGGATAAGCCAACTAGCGTTCCCAGATATTCCCACGCACTACTCAGGAGTTAACCCAGGCCATGGAAAATTCCCATTAGCTAGTCTGAATGCTGCCACCCTGTTTTTGTAAATAACAGAGTTTAATAAAGGGTCAAGGGTTTTCAGCACCAGTTCACCTTTTAGTGCAGATATACCAGTTCCCGTATATGTGTCCCACACATGCTCTAACTCATGATTTTCTTCAGCTTTCCTTCCCATGTCTTGAGGTTTCCAAAGAAAGAAAATGAATCTACAGGGTGGAAGGCAATCATAGCATGCTCCAGACAGGTCCTCAGTATGGACAGGGACAGGACCAGGATAACAGAGCAAGCAGCAGAAAGCACCTGCCATTCTCTCTCTCTATAACCTTATGTGATGTGTCCTGTTCTGAGCATAAAACAATTATTTCAGCTCTTGTTTCCTGCTGTAAAAGGGAGGAGTCTATATCTTCTTGGGAAATTACTTGTCTTTTAGGAACTTGAAAGCTTCAAGGACCCAGTGTGTCAGAGGCAGCTCGCTAGCCTTCCCTATGATCTAACAGCTCACTGCACTTGGTATTTGAGGTCAAGAAGAGTGAATGAACAAAATAGAGTGGGCAGCTGACAGCCAGGGAAATGAATGAGCTTCATCTTCTCTATCTGGGATTCCATATGTGAACATTTATGTCTTAATTATAGGGTTAAACAATATATAGGGATATGCAAAATTTGGCTGTATTTACGTAGGTTGACTGATATTCTACATAGTGCAGCAAAGCAGCATACATTTTTGAAGAGTTTTCATTTTGATATACAGTGACATACAGCCAAGTCATACAGTAAAATCCCAGCCTCATTAAAGTGAGCAACAAAGCTTGTATTGTCTTTGATCAAGTAAGAGTTTTATCCCTGTAGGGTTTTCATGGGTGTTTGTTCACTTGTTTTCTTTGTTTTTCGAACATTGACGTTCTCATACATTGTGCAAACTAAAGTGAGATGGTGGCATAATTTAATAATGATTCATCTCTTCCAAACAGATAGCATTATTTCATCTCATTACAGGACTTTTCAGATCCTTTTTGACCATTAAAGGTCCAGACCAGTTCCCACACAAGTCAGTTAACATTTGGATCAGATTCAAAGAGATGTTTGGCTTTATCTAGCTTATGCTGCCATGGTGAAAATGCAACTGCCTGGGGAATTTTCACAGCATTATTTGACCTTTTGCAAGAGCTTAGATTGAGTTTCAGAAAAATATGTTTTCAAGAGGGCATTGGTTCTTAAATAAATCTCTGAGATCCATGCTTTAAACCTAATTAATATCTGGTACAACTTCTAGCTAAATTCCCTGCATTCTGCTTTACAGAGTGGCACAGTTTGAAAAAATGGCATGCTTCAATTTACAGACACAATGTTATAGTCAGAATGGTTTAAGGATGTTGGCAAGATAAGGTTTGAGGACAAAGGTGATACCTTTCTTGGACCAGTTAGTGTAGACCTGAGTCGGAGCATGAAAAAGTCTTAATCTTCTTGGATACCTTTAGTGATGTAGATGTAGGTATCTACATCTCAACTAGGCATGCTTAGCTCTTCACGAAAAGAGGAGATAAATAGGCACTTCTGATGTGCAATTCCATTTAGAGATTTACTTGGGGCAGTGAATCATGCTGTGGAAGGGCTTATTTCTGTCCATCGGCAGTGTGGAGGGTTCGGGGTGCCAAGTTCAGTTGCAGATGTCTGCATTGTGTGCGTCTATATTTAGTCAAATCAATCGTGTCTGATTGTGTCACACATAATGGATGTGATTAGATATTATCTCATTTTCCAAGTCATTTCTGGTGTCAACGTGAGTATCCCCCAATAAAAGCATCAGATTATTTTCTACTGCGATAAGTGACTCATGTTTAAATTATTTTAAAGACAAATAGACCATTCTGACATACACTGTGTTTCTTACTTGTGAGTTTCTTGTGCGGCTGAGGTCAGAAAGATGTAGTGCATAGAGGTAGACTGTGCACAGCAGGAGAAAGACTGTTTGACAGAAGAGTCCCTCCAGATCTCATTAACAGTAGAAATGTGAATGATTCAGCGTTCTGAATCCTTTTTAGGGAGTCCTTGGAAATGCTTGGGGTGTTCTGCTCAGGTGTGTTGAAATCCTCTGTGTAACAGTATGAGAATTAGGGCCTAAACTAGGCAGAGTTGCTGGCATCCAAACAGCCCTTCAAAAAATTCTGCAGCCATTCAAAGGAAAGTGATTAGTTTACTAACTCTATCAACAAGCACTTAGGAATTAAAATCAAAAGAAGAGGTGGTAAGGAACTTATTGTTCTCTGAGTTGTAATTAAAACAAAATAAAATGTTGAAGCATTGATTTAGAAATTAAACTTAGAAAGCTATAGACTTCGATGGCATATTTTGATATTTCTTACAAATTATTGCCCACTGTCTGGACTTCAGCATTGAAAACAGTTACAGTACTTGTTCCTTAAACACCAGTTTTCATATCCTGATTCTTGCAAACCCTGTTATCCACAAATGCATACACATCCCTTCCTTGCTCATTTTACGTATCTAAAAGTGCCCCTTTATGAGCTAAGCCACAAACTGGCTTGTTACTTTGGAAATTGAGATGATAGAACATTGTTACGAGAGAATGTTCTCTGAAACCTCTCCAAATGAAACCTACAGAGGGGCAAGGTCATTAATGACCATATGAACCCTGTATTTTCATACACACTTAGCCTTGCCATAAAATTGATTGAGGTGACAGGGCATGTATAGGGAACGCAGAGACAGCTGTGATAGTTAATTACTGAGTCTGATTGTCAGTTTATCGTCTTTGAAAAAATGTAACTATGACAGATGGTGCTCATAAAGGTATAGATCAAGATTCCTCTAAGTTCTTCTGAGGCTTCCTGGGTGTCTGTGGAGCAGCCAGAAAAATAAGGATTAGAAGAATTAGGAGCTACATGAGTAAACAGTCATAAGGGCAAAACCTTTCTCATAAGATGAGTGCTATTTATTTAGTTTTGCATAGTATTTTCAAATAACTCCTGTCACATCATTGAATTCAGGACACATGAAATGGATGTGAGTTTTTGTTCTGGCGTAGTCCCAAAGGCAGTTTTGATGTACACAGTCATAACCAGATATGGGGAGCTCATGCAAAGAACTGTGGCTGCATGTCACAAAAAGCAATGTCAGAAGCTCAGAAAATAGAACACAAAAAGTGATGTTTCACAAACCACAGCACATTTATTAGTTCTTTACCAGGGGCGGCATTTAGGACATACTTCTTTAATCCCAGCAAAATCGGTGATTTGGGAACATTATTTAGCTTCTTACAATGTTCAACAAAAAAGCACCCTAGACATAACAATGGCTATGTAAAAGGTGGTATTTTATTCCAGATCTATTTTACGGTATTTGTTATTCAGTTTTTAGTAGTTTTGCTTTTGCAAAAAGCTTGAGGAAAAAGCACACTGTTGCACAGGGATCTGGAGGCACAATTATATTGTTTCCAGAAGCAAAAGCAGACAGAAATTGATGGTTACATGTCAGGGCCGCTGACACCAAGTATAAGACACAAGATTGTTTTTCCTTTTAAGGCACAAAAAGTGGCAATTTAGCAACTAGCTTGTGACCTTGAAGATCAAGATTGAAATGTGTCCTTTTGACGCTGAGCAAAGCACTTGAGACCTTTTTTAAACTTTGCACTGATTGTCCTGCAGAGAATCCCAAGTTAGTATTTGGGTTTTACTCCATGCCTGAAGTCACTAAAACCTTCAATTTCCTCACTAATGAATTTCAGAACAACCAAAAAAGAAGTTTCCATAGAAAATAAGCTGCTTCATCCTTTGGTCTTATTCCAAATGCATTAACATCTTGGGGAATGTTTTCCTTTGTTGTCTTCAGGTTTTGGATTTGAGTTCCTTCTGCTTTGAGGGAAGTGAACTCAGCTTGAATTGTTACTTTTTATAGGGAAACAGAATCAACCAGCAGATATAAAGCCAAGTAGGTTATGGATGTTCAGTGTTCCACGTAGTGACATCTGCAAGTTTCTTTCTTGGAATTTACTTTCTTTTTACTTCCCCTGAAAGACTAAATCGTCTGGGAGGTCTGCTTGCAGGGTTTCTATATTTGTGTGGAATTTAGAATAGGTGTAAGGAGCCTTTCCTAGGTACTAGGTAACATGAATTTTGGCAGTCTAAGAAAGCAACATGTTCAGACTGTTTCCTTAATATATTATTGATGCTGCCCATATAATAACCAAAATGCTTCACCACCTGCTATTTCACTGGGTTTGGGTTTGGGTTTGGTTTTTGTGGGTTTTTTTGTTGTTGTTTTTTTGTGGGTTTTTTTCTGCTGCACACACAGGCCCTGACTAGTAGCAGTACAGCTGTGAGTACAACTGGTGTAATCCTATTATGCCAGACCAAGGCTTCAACCAGGATCTGCTGATTTCATGATGCAAAAGGAGAGGTGACATGCAGCCAGAAAGGGCCAGACAGCACATTTTTATGGAGTGCCTGTGATCCAAATTCAGGCCACCTCTGATACCCATGGATTTTAGTATTGCAGAGAAATGTCCAAGATAGTGTACTGTTTCAGGAAACAGAGTTTGTATTCTTGAGTAATTTCATGACCAGAATTCCTGGTTGTTAACTTTTCCTTTAATTTTCTTGTGCTGTTCCCTATTTAAAGAACATTTTTCCCCTTTGGATCAACTGTCTGCCATCTTGTCATTTTTAAAAGTGCCTTAAATAACCCAGATGCCAAAATGAGAAGTATGTTTATGAGTCAGGTTTCTTGCATTATATTCTTTCTTGTCAGCAGTGCTTCCTGCAGCTGATAGAGCTGCGTTATGATATCACAACCCTTATAGGTCATTCAGCCAATTTTTTATAAGCCCATTCAGCCAGTGCTGTTCAGGAGATTCTCAGACTTCATTCAGGTTTTCTTTTCTCTAAGAAAAAACCTACAATTGAGATTCATATTGTTGATGATGTTTCAGTGCTATTGTTTGATACTTGATAATATTTATTTTGATTGCCTGTTTCTGATTTTAACTAATTTAAAAATATTTTAATGTTTGCTTATCTTCTTTTATTAATGGAAGTGAGTCAAAAACTTGGGAAATTATGCCCCAGAGTCAGCAAAAGCTAAAGGAAATATGTGGTCTCTGTCATAGGATTGTTTTTCTTCTCTAATCAATTTGCAATAAATTTAGCATCCTTTCAACAAGTTCATTATTGCTCAGTATTGCTCAGTTCAGTATTTTAAAGCTGTTGTGATTGCTCTAGCAATTGCATTATACATGAAAAGTTGTGCAAAGGAACACTGAGCTGGACCATGATAAATGGACTGTTACGTTTGATGATGCAGACAAAGGGAACATAATATATTAAATTTATTTTCTCCCTGCCATGGCAATGAAAACACATTGATTTTCTTGGAAAGGATGAGACTGACACAGCATACTTTTGCTATTACTGGCCTGTCAAGGGAGTGGAATAAACTAAAAAGAAATAAAACAAATTATATTAGAATCTCTGGCCCAATTTTCAGACGGTTTGTAAGACTCATAGTTACAGATCAATGTAGAAACTGATGAAGAGAGGACAGGAAGAAATAGTACAACAACTCATATATGAACACCTGAGAACAAGGTTCTTAGGTTTTGTATTTGTGTGTAACTCTGGGACACTGTCATTTACACAAAATGCATTAATCAGGGTAAAGGTAAGATTGAGTGGTTTTTATAAGGAATATTGAACAGTCAGCTCTTTACATGGTGTTTCTACTGTTTCTACTTTATTTCATCCTTTTCTTTTTTTCAGTGTCAAAGCTATCTTTAATTTGGTCTGAATTGTTTAACTGTTTGCGTAAATTTTCTTGTAATGGGTAAGAGAAGTCTGTTCTCTTCTACATAATTCTTCTCAGATTCCCATAATGCCTGTCCCTTTCCCCCAGTAGTATTTTTCATGACTAAGAAATAGAAAATACGATATCCAAAATGCAGGTCTCAAAAAGAAAGACTGAGATAATCCACAATATTTTTCATAGAATTTTTAACATCTTCTAGTGCCAGGCATTGAAGGAGACACAAAAGGTGCTTCAGTAAGAAATTAATCCATTCTGAAACTAGAGGTAGCATTATATGAATCTGTTCACTTTTTTGGGTAGCTGACCTAATTTTTCTAAAGTGAACTTGGCCCAGATGCTTCATATCACTATTACTTATTTATAGGTAAAATGCAAAGTATTTTTAGAAAAAAAAGTAAAAGCTCATTCTTTACTTACAAAAATTTTTTTTATTTAGGTCACGTAGAAAGAAGAGAGTGGTAAATTTTATACAATATAAATGAAATGTGAATAAGGAAATCTAGTTTTGTCTGTGTTTCAAACCAAAGATGCCACTCTAGAATCAAGCAGCAATGAGACTTGAGGCAAAGAAAGGAAAACGTAACAGTTGCACCAGACACAAACTTCTTTCAGCTAAATTCAGCACAGCTTTAGGTGATCAGAATTGCTTCTTCTGCTTCTGCAAATGAGATAATTTGATAATTATTTTCCCTTTAGTAATAAGCACTGGAATGCTCTCACTTTGCTTTTCGGAGTAGAGATCACTTCCTGTTATTTGTCTTGTATACAGAGATATCAAGTGTCTCTATAGAAAGGTGTTCTTTGGGCAGTGTGCGGGTAGTGTGTGAGGAGATTTTGATTATTGGCATAATAAACTGAAGGCTAGACTTTGGGATGTATCACTTTCTTTGCTCACTGGCAGAAAAACCAATTCAGGATGACTCTGGATTATTTACTAGGTTGACTAATGTTGAATATGCAGTTGAACAGGTTGATTGGATACCTTCTAAAACAGCCCAGTACATTTGCTTAATATTCTTTATCAGTGTGGAATTAAAGCATTGCAAAAACTCCTCTCCTTAGCAGGTTATTAAATATTTGAAACCCTGTTTGATGACAGGCTTGTGTGAACACAATTACCTTACTTCATCCCAGTCTGGTGCATTGTTTCAGAAGCTGTGAATTTATTTTCATAAAAACTGGCCACAGCATAAGTTCACTGTTTTTATTTATTCCTGGAAGATCAAGATTTACATAGATTTTAGGTAGATTTATTGTTTGCATTGAGAGACAGATTTTTAGTGCACGACAAATCTCCTCATAAGCGGAACAGAGCTGGAGGCAGACAGCAGTTGTTCTCAAGTACAGCTGAAGCTTGCACAGCCTGAAGTACTTCAACATGCCTTTTCTTTCCAGAGGCAATTTCAATCCGAGTCCTTTCAGTTTCCATGTATCTGCTTCATCCCTATATCAATAACAGCTTCATGTTCGTGAAGTGTATTCAAGATGATGGTAGCTTCAATCAGGAGTTTGCATCAGGAAGATCCAGCTAGGGACCTGTCATGTTCTGATTCCTCTGCATCACTAGTGATCTCTGAAAGCTCAGCCAAAAAAAAGACCAAGAAAATGGTATGCTTTAAAAGGAATAGGGAGTGGATGTATTAAATTTAATTAAGCAGTATTCAAAACTAATTGGTTGAGGCGGTTGGTAAATCTAATGAAGAATAATGATTCACCTTTTTACTCTGCTGAAAAAGTAATGACTGTCTGGACTCAATATAATGCCCAAGTTATCACTTAAAACAATGGTCAGTAGGGCTGGAAGATGACCTGCTCTTTGTACAGATTTAGCACTGTTTGCTACAAAATGTGTGAATGGAAATTTGGCATTCTTGCAAGAGGAAAGTGAATCCAAGCTGTGTATGGCAAGACATATAGCTGTGCTCCTCCTGTGTTGTTTCCAGTTCTTGTACTTCGATGATCATCTTCCTTTCTATTGCTGGGTTTTTCTAAAATAGTTTGTGGAAAGGCAGCTATCTACACCATGCATAACTATAATATTTTAATTTGATGGATTGTTTGTTATATGAACCCTCTGATGTTTGTATGGCTTGAGTAGTTGGAGAATCCCTGAAAATAAGTGATTTATCCAGCAATTGTGGGGAGGCTTGAAAACAAGGGAGCATGACTTGTTAATTTTCCAAAGTCCTTTCTAAGCACCATAAAAATGTTCCATGAGATAAGTGATATGCCCTAGGTTTTTCTAAAATCACTTGACAAGATTCTTTGCTGGAGATTATGAGCTGTGGTAAAATGGTGTTGAGTGAAAGATGAAATAAGATATTGGCCAATTTCCAGGAACCAAGAAACAGCCATAGATGGATCTTTTCTTAATGGAAGGGAGCTAAGGTTGGAGTAATCCAGCAGCCTGTTTCTGTCAGATGGAAGATTTTATTATACTGCTGGGCTTCTTTATGTCTCAGGGGTGAAAGACAGTTGAAGAGTGGTAATAGCACAGGAAGGAGAGACAAATGCTGTCCTACATCCTGAAAAAAATTGTAGCATGTTTTCTGGGAAAGTAAACATACCCTCTGTATTTTAAAGAATCAGAAGTAGAAATGGTAGAAGAGTTTGTTTGTTTGTTTTTTCCTGAAAATGTAACCTGTTTTGGATTGTTGTACTTTAGGCATTAAACCTCTACGTTTATTCTTACAAGGCAAGGCATTTTGAGCCCTGATTACCTGAGTAGATAATTATCTGTCTGCTGGAATCTGGTGTATCTCCATGCAATGTTTGTGCAACTTTTTCACTATATGTATTCCCTGAAGAATTTCTGAGCAGGGTGCCTTTTCTGCCTGATCTGGTTCGGTTGATTGTTATTAACAGCTATTTTCAAGGCTCAAACCATGTGAAGTGCAACCTGTCAGTGCATTGAATATCTTTAATTTTACACACAAAATTAGAACCCAGAGTATTGGGAAGAATGTTGTGGTGTTTTTCAGGTTTTTTCTAGTATATTCGTTTTATTGTATGTTGTTATTTACAAGCAATTTATTAATATCCTCTGGCAAGTTTTGAATATGGATAAAGTAGGAGACCATATTGTCTCTAGTAAGTGTTGGTTTAAAAATAAATGGAGGAGTTAAGAAAGTGCTTGGGGAGAAGCATTTCACAAATGAGGTTAATTAACACATATGTCAGTAAGCAGCGTTCAGTTTATGAAAAAACCCCAGCAGAATGAAAAGGGCTGTGGTAAAAGGGCACAGTTAAAATAAACTGAAGAATAGCATTGCTAGCAAGTGTGCAGACTTTCTCTGCTTTTAAAATGTCTTCCTGAATGTGGCAGCATTACAAGCTGAAGTGAAATTAATTTTTAAACAGTTTCTGACAGCAAGTCCACTGGTATCAGAAGGCTAATGCCTCAGGACTGTAATAGGACATCGCTTCATATCTGAGGCAAAAGTTACTTATATCCTTCCCCAGCATTGCTTGCGTTTTCTTTCTGTTTTCCATCTTTTTGGTCAACAAAATTCAACCAGAATCTTTCGTGTACCTCTGTGCAGTCGCTACAGATCTGCCCATTCTAGCAAGCAAAACAGAATGCTGCATTAAATCCTGTTGCTGAAGACTGCTAGGTTAGGTTTGCCCATTGTTTCACAGATTTAGGCAGTCTTTCACGTGCTGCACCTACCCAAAGTGTTTGGCTGTGGCCATCTGGAGTCACAGCCCCTGCAGTTCCACAGCTGGGATTTTGCTGGAGCTCATAAATGCATAGCTGCAGTCCTACCTCTCCAGCCATTACTTACTCTTTGCTTTGGGAATATGAGCTAGTGGCTATGGATAGTGTCACCTCCCTTTCTGCAGGCAGCCTGAAACCGTAGCTTCATGAGGTATGAACTGCCCAGTTAGCCTAAATTAGGTATCTGAGGTTTCCTGCCTTCATTTCAAAATCACCTGGTCCCAGCAGCATTAAACTTTACAAATAGTAAAGCACTATTAAATGGGATTAAATCCCATTAAACTGAAACCCCGTGTACTTGCATCTAGTGTTTTTTCCCCTCTAAAGGTCAAGATACTCTATGCAAAGTATGTTTCATGCATTGTGATGTGAGCTGTTCAGAAGAGGGTAGTTATTAGAAAAAGGTTCTGACTGTGCTGTCCGGTTCTTTAAAGAACTCAAAGTTCAAACTAGGTTTGGAGAACACGGGAAATTTTCCTCAGTTGTTTTTCACAGCTAATTACTCATAGGAAGAAGTTGATCATCAGAATCATGAGGCTTACATCAGTGTTGTTCTCTAGCTGCAAGCCATAGCTGTATAAGATTTTGCAAAGGCAAGAGGAGTGAGATTTAGAGGATGAAAGATGACAGCAGGAGTACACCAGTGTTGCTGGAGAGTTTACAGGCTGTTGCTGCAGCATTGAGAGCTCATGCCGCTGAACTTTGACATTTCAGCCCGGGAACTGCTGATGAAGGATGGGCTGCTACAGATCTAATCAATTAATGGTTGATACCCCTGTCTTTCTGATACATTTTACTCAGATTTTAATGTCTTTTAAAGCTGTTGTTTAATTTCAGACATTGATATTTATTATAGAGGAACTTAAATCACGATCAGCTGTCTGAACACTTGAGTTCTTCAAATTCTCAGGAAAGACTGCAGCTCATGACAGTTTCTAATCCTTGCATTTATTTGCACTAACCTCTTGAGTCTATTTTTTCTCTTAGGCGTGAAGTGATTTTTGTAAACATGAATCCATTAACTCTAAATTACCACTGTACTAAATCAGATTCCATGTCTCTCTGATAAATTGTGGGTTTACTCAGAGGAGCAACACAAATGTAATTTTGTCTCTAGTATATAGATGTACCTTCCTGTTGCCTAATTTAATAATCTTTATCCATACTCAAGTTTGCGTAAAAAAATGTCCATTAAAAAATAACTTTTGTTAAGCTAGATTTTTACAACATGGACACATCTATGTGATACAAAAATTAAAATTACTGGGACCAGAATAGATTATAACAGAGGGTGTTGGAATGTGCTGTAGGCCGTGCAAACAGCTACAGACATGGGAATGGTTCAAAAAGACCTTTTCAGTCAGGCACCTATGTACAATTACATATATTATTTGGTATACACATGATTCTATGCATAAATATATATATATGTATAAAAGAGGTAGTTCAATCCCAGCAGTGGATTTTTGTTGCCTGAATTTGTGTAGTTGCCCCTTGAGCCTAATTTTAGCTTTTATCACCTGTAGCATTGTGTGGCACGTTGCACATAATAACTGCACAGTATGAGGGAGCACCTCCTTTGCTTTGCTTTGGATCAGTAACCTGCGAATTTACTTCCTGCTCTCTTTTCTTCAGTTTCTTTTGTAGGAATAAGTCACAGGCTCTGCTTGTACTTGTTCCTGGAAAAAAAAATAAAAAAGGAAGGAGAACAGGCAGTATAAGTCATCAGCTCTCTCTCCAAGTGCTGCTTAAAAACATGCCTATGTGTGGTCAAAAATCAAAGAAAACGTGTCAGAAGGAAAATGCACACCATAAAAGTGTGATATTGCATTGCCAGATAGTTTTAAACACATTGTCCTGTCAGTGCATTGGCATATGTTCTCTAGACAGAAGGGGTTTGTGTGTGTGTGTGTGTGTGTGTGTGTAAATGGGTCTTTGATCTTTATCATCTCCCAGCCAGTCTCTGGGATCCTCCGTAGCTGTTCAGTAGTGGCCTTATGATGACTCAGAAGTGTGAGCAAGAGAGCTGTGCATGAGCAGTCCTTGGGGCAGGGGATCAGAGCAGGGTACCAACTGCAGGCATCCTATTTGTGAGCTGTAGACAGTGAGCTGGCAGTAAGTAGAGCATTAAATGCTGAGAAAATAACCTGGCCCTTCTGGACCCATAGGTTGCAACCTGTTTTCTGTTTAGGATTCACTAAAACTAGGGATGTAGTTGCTTTCAGGGTTACATTTGCCAATTTTTTCAGCTGAAGGACCACTATGACTGATTTATATATGAATAATTTGCCCAGGCTCTTTTTATGTGGTTGTGAAATGGGCAAGCACAATCCAGAGCTTGACAGAGAAAATCCATGTGAAATTACATTGTCTATTCTGTTTTTCCCCTGTCTTCTAGCTCATGTATTATCCTCATAGATAGATCATTTGATGAGTGAATACAAAATGCTGGACTAAAGCAACTTGGTAGACAGTAGTCTTTGTGGTACAGACTGGTATTACTGTAGATATTTGTTACGTAGCCTCAGATTTATGTACACTTTGGGGTGACTTTAACAGCCACTGTCACCACAAGAATCAAGTCTCCTTCTCTCCTCACTTCCTGCCACTGATTCCTGTCCTCACACTGCCTCCTACCAGGGGCCAGCACAAGGGTTTGCACCTGTGTGATAATCTGGGTTGCAGAGCTGGGCTTAGAGTAAGCATTTTTATGGGGGAAGGGTGGGGGGAGAGGAGTTTGCTTCTTTCAGAAATGTTAATTTTCATTTAGATAGCTCCTTGCTTGGGGTCAACCTGGAGATATCCCAGCATGTATGTCAGGAGACTGAATGACCTGGTACAACAGCGGCAATGAGCAGCCAAAGCAGAGCAGAGGGCTGGGAGTGTTTCTGCAAGAATGAATGTGAAACAGCATCCTGACCTAATTTATGAAGCAGTTAGCAAAACTGCTGCACTGTATAAATTATGGCAGTACAGCAATTAACCTGTTTAGTTGAATAGAAATTAAGCTTTATCCTTTGGAAGACAAAAAACGAAATTTAATTTGTCCCTCTGTCTCTATGGGATCAACATTTTGTGTAACAAGATTTGCAGAAATAAAACATTAAACTTTGTCTTTAGTTTATTGTTTAAAAGACATTTTCTCTTTAAGAATCTCAGAGTTTCCAATTGTGGAGGACCAACACCAAGTTGCTTGTATGTAGTTTCCCTTGTTTGTATCCAGTTTTAGCATTGGTACAAGTATCCGCACTCTATTTAAAGTGCTTTTATTTATAACCAGTGGGACAGAGCACTAAAGCATGTGCTGCATGGTAGCATAACATTCCATGAGCTATAAGAGAAGTGGGTTTTGCTTTTATTTGATTTCTTGTCACTTCCTTCATAAGGAACTCAGAGAAAGTAACAAGGGCTGTGGTGTTGATGTCTGCTACTTCACTGCTAATGTAATAATATTCTGTTTATAGAGGCATGTTTGTCATAGACAGGCAGCTGTGTTTGTGTTACAGCTGCTGTATCGATTGTGATCCTTCTGTCTGAACAAAGTTTTAGCTTCATTTTAAAAAACATGACCTGTTAGCTTTAGTGATTTAGTCTACGAATCATCTAGAGTAGTCTTATGGTAGTAATAATGATAAGAGAGTTATGGAAATTTCAGTGGTGAATCTAATGTGAGCTGGGTGAGCTTTTTCAGGGGGCGCCTATCTAGGTAAGCAAATGGTTCCTAAAGTGCCATCTCAGATAAAGTCAGGCCTGGAATTTTTGAATTGCTGACTGCAATGGCTTATTAAGTCAGAAATGCCAGTAATACCTAGTGGAGAGGAGAAGGTTGCTTGAGGCAAGCAGGCACCTAGCAATTGTTGTCTACAGTAGTATTCCTGATAGTCATCTCACAGCCAGGTGAGTAATGAAAGCCATAACTCACCCGAGGTGGTGGGCACAGCAGACTGCTGGCAGGCAGCTGCACTGTACAGTATTAATAGCTCTGCAAAAGGCATGGCTTGAAATGGACAGAAAGCACTTGACCAGAAAACTGAGTTTCTGAAAGGAGATGTAGTTCCAGGGCTAACAGAAGGAACCTCAACAAGGACCATCAGCTGCAGTGACAAAGTTAGGCATTGCCAGGTAACTGAGGGGTGAACAAGGCACAAGACATTAAATTTTACAAAACATGCAAGCTCAGATAGACCTATATAAATTGTTTAAGGCCCAACAACAAAGCCATATAGAAACCTTCAGAACTGAAGAATTACGTCATTTCAAAATGGCTATGCATAAGACTGTAGGAATACAGAATTTAACATATCCCTTGGCATATACAAGTGGAATACCTCTATAAACACATGACAGAGAAGACTGTGATGTACTTTAGGTATTCATATAAAACCCACAAATTAGCAAAGTAACCATCTGATAAAACTATGCTGAAGTCATATGTTGTATTTCATGTCTTCTAATTTTCCTTTTTCTCCCCACTCTAGGAGATAAAATACTAGCTTTAATTTGAATTATTAAGACTCTTAGATCTTTGTTTTGCTGTTCTTAAACAAGTGAACTTTGGACGATCTGTCTCCGGAGGGGCAGAGGATATAACTAAGTTATACAGTAGGCTGGAAATCATGTAAGGAATTTGGAACCATAAATTTTTTTTATTAGATGCTGATTATAGAGGAGAACAGTGGTGTTAGCAAGTACCAAGCTTAGTAGGGTGTTCCCTCTTGTGGGCACACACCAGTATTCTTTGCCACCTTCTGCAAGAAACACTCCAGAAAAAAAATGTTTCCTATCTTTAAACAACCTCAGAGTAGCACACTGATCAAATAAAGTGTGAAAATAGGCAATTACACTTGAATTAAAGTGTGTTTTAAAGGGTGAATTCATTCAGCATTTTTTTATACAGTTGAGGGGAAATGTTTGAGCTGGTATTACAAAGAAAGGAACTAGTTTTGCAGACATACCTAGATACCTTTCTGAGCAAGATCAACTACTGGAAAATAGGAATTCAGTTTTTCAGTAATGGCACTAACATTAGGCTTCAAAGATTATAAAGTTTATTGTCAAATGTTTTCAGCAGCCAACATGAAATTATGCATGTGCTCATGTACAAATCAATCTTCAGACCTAAAAAATCCAGATCCATAGAAGTCTTTTAGAGCTTAAAATGATAGTAATCCTCAAAGAAAAGGATGATATCTTTTGACACTTGATACTAAGCGGTCTCAACCCATTCCCTCATGTCATCTCCCTTGCTTTACCATCCTGTGCTACCCTGAGATAGGCTCAGTTGCTCAGAGCATGGTGCTAGTAACACCAAGGTTGTGGGTTTGTTCCCTGTATGGGCTGTTCACTTCAGAGCTGGACTCAGTGATCCTTGTGGGTCCCTTCCAGCTCAGAATATTCTGTGAATCTGTTTGCTTTGCTTTGCAATTGTGATGTATAAAAGTGTCTGGGCTGGTAAAGCACTCTCTTCTCTCTTTTTTACTCTTAGGAAAGAATTTAAATCTCATGCCCCTCTTTAAAAGCTTCAAGCAATCTGAGTGCTATAACCTTTTATGTGTTGTTCCTAATAAATCTGTAAGCAGACTCCGTTACAGTTTTCCAGGTTACTTTTTCTCCTTAAGCCATTTTTATTCAGACACTGTTTTCCTAATCATTTCCCTAAATATTTCTATTTACTTGTCATTCTGATTTCAGTGGTTGGAAGCTACTTCATCAATAATAAGCCACTGGTTTTATTACTCGACTAAGGGTAAAAATTAGGGTGAGACAAATGAAATAAGGAGCCTGAGAGCTGGTCATTTGCCTTATGTCGGGTGCTTTCTCTCCATAATCCATTAGGTAGCCACTAAACTACTTTTCAGGAGAGAGAAAAATCTTTTGTTGTTTCCTGAAGAAAATGTTTGTCAGACCATTACCCTTCCAGGCTCTCAAACTGTGATTGATGAAGTACTCTCTAAAACATAATTGTTTTTAACTGCTTCTGTACAAAAGCATTTGTACAACATAATCAATCGGCTTGGAGAAAATACTTCTCAGCAGTCTGTAAACAAAAAAGCTTTGACAGTCCAGGTCTCAGAAGGACCTCCATGACAGTTGCAGAAGACGAATCAGTTTTCACCAAAATTTCAAGTAAAAGTTTTAAAGATGACATATTTCATACTGTGTGTTAAATGTACATCTTCTGATAAAAACCCCATGAATAAAAGTACTCTTACTTGTACCTTTCATCAGCTACAAAATTAAATACTTAAGGGATGTACATTATGGGGTTTTCTTCTAAGACAATCACTGTCACTGATTATTTGTGAGTTTTATTGTCAGTGTTCACAGATGGTCTTGGCTTGTTATTTACAGTGTGCTTCAGCCCCAGCCCACCAGCCCACTTATAATTCACCACCAGCTTCTAAGGGTTATGGAGGAACCATGGATCCTCATGCCAGAGGATGCAAAACCCAAGTTTTTCAGATACTTGTTTCAAGATGTCCACTGTCTTTACATTTAGAATTTCAACCTAATCTTCCTTTCTACAGCCTGTCACTCTCTGTCCCTTAGCATGGAATCATATAGAGATTCAAATTATGTGTCTGTCTAAGCTCCCATGCTATCTCTAGTTAGATTGAGTATATATTATTTAATTTTATATATTCTGCTATTATTTTATATATGTATATCTCAATATATAATTTTATAAAACAGATGTTTTGCAGATTATATATAATGTTATGTTATATGCTAAATATATATTTTTAATATAGAAGTATAATAAAGAACAGTAGAAGAACAGAATCCAAATAATTAGACAGTTTCAAGCTAATTTATTTTTGAGTGTTAGATGCTGATGATCTTGTTTGGTATTACTTCCTATCTGATCTCCTAGCTAATTGCTAATTATTGACAGTTTACCAATAGCATGTGAGAAATTTGAAAATGATTAATTTAGTTTAGCTTTTTTCTTCTGTTTGTAAAAATAGGGTCATGGCCTTTCAAGTTTTCTGTAAGCTTCCCCAGAGTTGGTTCAGAAGTGATTGCTAATGGTTTCATCATTGTTTCAGCTGCATACTTGACTTTGAACAAGCAGTGGATGCTATCGTCACAGTGGACGATTTTCAAAATTCTTTAACTTCACAAGATTGAGGAATTTGTGGTTAAACCAGTGTATTAGTTTGCATTTAGTTTGCTCTGAGAGTATTTATGACTTTTTTTCTTTAGGAAGCTACCAGCGGTCTCAGCTTCCTTTTTTCCTTGCCGTGCTTCCGGCCTGTAGATTTGCATTGCCAACATTGGTTTTGCACTAGTACATGCAAGTCAGGCACTTCAGTGTAGTCTCTTACTAAAGCATAGTCCTGAAGATAGAAGCCAAGGTGGATTTTTTGAGTTTATATGTTCTCATTTCTTGAGATGTTGTATAGTCTTCTTCTAAAGGTTAAAAGGTTTTGAAGGAAAGCCAAACCTCAAGTTCAAATGCACTAACACATTACTCTTATAAGGTAATTTTAAAGGATAAGCTCTTTTAAGTGAGTAAAGGAAAGTGAGGAGTCTATCCTGTCACTGTATGTTTGTTCAGCTTCTAGTAGATATTGCAGAATCTCCTACAAAGCTTTTTACTTTGGATTATAATGCTGTGGATACTCACAGTTCTTTCCCATGCCTGAACTTTCCCAGGTCCACAACTCTTTGTGATGACGGTTTGTATCCTCAGAGGGAGTTAAGGGTCAAAATCAGATCTTTCAGCACATTCTTTCAGTTCATTAATCTGAGACTCAATTGTCTGACGCCTGATTAAGGAAAGTCAGCAAAGACAGAGAATGCATAGTGCCCAAATGATTTCTTGGATGTAAATGGACCAGAGAGATAGCCAAAGATGTACTACGCCAAAAAAAGGTGTCTAATCATTTTACTGCAAACACTGACACAAGGGAATACTGTAATTTAAGTTTAGGATGCTGTACTCAAGCAGGGTTTTGTTCTGTGGAAGGTTTAACTGCGTGGATGTAGCAGGAAATGAGAGGAGCTTAATTTCACTTAGCAAGATGAAGGTTGAGAGGGGATACGATTGCTTTGTGTTTTGTGTTTTGCAGGTAACTACTGTCAGGGGAAAGTGCTACTTAATTTGAGTAAAATAGATCTAAATCGGTGATTTTTAAATTTAGGCTGAAAATTATATTAATGCTTCTGAGTACTAGAACAGTCAAATTCAACATTAGTCTTTCAGTGTGATTAGTGACAGAAAATAAAATTTCAGCAAGACATCAATTTCCTTCAAGACGGAGTCTAATATTTTAATGGGAATTGTTTGAGGTGATATCTGTACTTGTAAGGGACTTCACTCCATCATCCTTCTGTGGTCTATATTCCCATTAAATTCTATGCATTAAAGGAGGCCTCTCACCTAATCTGCTGGGATTCTCTTTGAAACAATGGAAAAATATAGGTTCTCCATTTATAAAGTGGGTAGGAGAAATGTCTCTCTTTTATCTACAGAGAAGATAAAAATGACTAATTTATACTAGAATTCTACTGATCCTAGGATGGAAGTGAGATGAGTGGAGTACCATCCTATGTAATTCACAAAATCAGTCCTATTGTGTTTAAAGTGGAAAATATGGTAGAGACTGTGTGACCTCTGCTGCTCTCTTGCATTTCATTCTAATTTTGTAGAACTCCCTCCTGTAATATGATATCCAAAATGATGACAATATTCCAACCTTGGTCATACT
The DNA here is from genome assembly GCA_013400235.1 of Oriolus oriolus. NCBI lineage: Eukaryota > Metazoa > Chordata > Aves > Passeriformes > Corvidae > Oriolus > Oriolus oriolus. The sequence continues at coordinate 132,847 of VXBT01007668.1, forward strand.
GGCTCATCAGCACTAAGTAGTAATGGGTATAGTCCTTTAGAATTCACTTGCCCAAAGTGCACTGATAGTGTCTTACAACCAACAGTTACAGTCTGAGAAGGATGAGGTTTCACGTGGCTTTAAGATTTATGTGGACTGGAAGGACCTTGGTGAATGTGAAATAAATGTGAAAACATCAGAATATAACAGGACTGAACCATCTCTTCTGGATCATCAAAATCCTTTCCCTGTGCTTGGAGGCAGTCAAGTGTCTTACACTTTTCTAAACAAACTCCTGAAGTAATGTTTACTGTCTCTATCTAATTAAACAGAAATAATAAACCAGAAAATTCAGCTTTCTGTGTTGCAGTTAAACATATTTATAGCCTTGTGCTGCAAGAACCAGTTTTAATTACAGACCCTTAAATTTAATTAACTGTAGTTGCAAATGGCCAAACCAGGAGGTTCATTTCATACTTATGAAGTAGACTGGTGCAGGGAAAATGGATTACACTGAGATTCTAGAGGTCTGCATCAGACATGTGCTACACTCTAGCAAACAATGGAAAAGATCTTCTATTTCATTCTATAATAGGTTCTAATTCAGATGATGAGCTGCTGTATAAGGAATGTATGTATTTAACATCCCATTTAAGCAATGATCTTCTTCTAAATGCAGGCAAGGAAAGAGGAAGTGGTACTAGACAAAGAAGCTAATTCTAAGCATTCTACACTAGCAATGATTACCCTTTGCTTTGATAAACCATACTGAATGTATTGCTAGAACAGAAATACAATGTCTTTCCATTATTTGAAAAATGAAAGAAGAAGTGTTTAATGAGCTGCAGTTTTGGCTGTGTGCTGGGCCAGTTCACCACTGTAGACTGATTGTGCTGGTGGACCCAGTGGAAAAGGACCCAGGTGAGACTGAGGTACTCAGTGCTTCCTTTGCCTCAGTTTTAAGCAGTAAGGTCTGTCCCCATAAGCATTAAATTGGGTCAGTTAATCACCCCAGACTGCTGAACTGAAGTTGATTAATCTCAGCAAAAAAAATGGCCAAGATTCTGTGGAAGGTTTTGTTTCCTTGTTCAAGGATCAAATACTAGCAAAATAATTTTATACTGGGTTATTTGCAGGGCACATAAAGATACGTATTTTATATCAGTGATGTTGTTATTGTCAATTAGTGTCAATTAGTTAACTAAGGTTTGAATCTACACTGAACGCGTCTTTATTATTTGGAAGAAGTTTAAAAAATGTGGTATGATTTTTTACGAGTTGATTTTATTATCTGTTTATAATCTGTTCAGAGGAGGTTCATGTTGGACATCAGGAAGAATTTCTTCATGGAAAGGGTTGTTAAGCATCGGAAAGGACTGCCCAGGGAGGTGGTGCAGTCACTTGGTACTTAGTGCTGTGGTCTAGTTGACAAGGCAGTGATCAGTTGAAGGTTGGACTTGATGATCTAGGAAGTCTATTCCAACCTAAACTATTCTGTCATTCTGTGAAATAACTTCAGCATAAATTATTTAAGTTACGTTTAGCAGTAATTGGTTGCTGCACAGAATAAAGAGGCAGTTCAAGACAGGGGATTTGCAGCATGCTGCTCAATAGGACGGATTCTGCATTTGAGATTATTTTGCTACTGCAATTAAATAATGAGTTTATTCAAAACTGAGAATCCAATGTGGACCTAAGAAAGTTGGAAAACCTGGTGCACTTAAAAGGTGGTAGAGAGCAACCTTGCCATGACTTCTCTCTCTGCACCCTTGGATGCTGTGTCTCAGGACTGCGTGTCTGGTTGGTTACATTGAAGCCCAGGTCAGTCTACCTTAAATGTAGGTAACGCCTCACTCTGCTAAGGACCTTCTCTGATACAAAAGAACAAATTAATAAAAAACTTATATGAAAACTTCACACTGCTTTCAGACTTCCTACAAATGTGATGTCACAGGAATACACTGAATTGTGAAAATATAGCAAGCTTACAAAATTCAACACATATACAAGAAAACTAGGATAAATATAAAATGAAGCTCATATAGCTTTTTTTCACAGCTACATTTCGCATTTCCTAGGATTTATGTTTATCACCAGTAAAAAAATTTGCTTTTGAACTGAATTTAAACATAAAACTAAATATTTCTTTGCTTGATTTAAATATTTTGTGAAACGAGAGGAAATGCTCCCCTAACAATTCTGAACAATTATTTATTGCAAAATATCAAATAATGAAACTAATAATTATATCTATTAGTTACTGTTGTCAGTTGTGATATATTCCACATTCCATACCTTTTATTATCTTGCAGGAAAATGGTCCTTTTATATTTAAGACTTTGGCAGTTTGAAGTATTTCCAGTGCTGCAGAGGACTGTATCTCTAGAACGGAGAAGGCAAGAGGCAGAAAGGAAATCTATACTAAAGCTAAATTTAAACAATCTAGACTAAATAATGTCTTCCAGTGTTACTTTTTGTGAAGAAATTTTGAGTCACAAAGGACTAATTTTTTTTACTTACATTTAAATTCATATTCATTAGTATTTAATGAATAAAATATTGCTCATGGTTATTTTTTTTTGTGGGAAATAGTGAATATATTGAAGTATATTTGGGCATATGTATGTAAAGAATAATTAAGCTACAATTAAAAAAAGAAGAAAGATGAAGTTGTGGGGAATATTAAGTAGTTTAGCAGAGTAATTCTAGAAGAGAAAATTATTCGCAATTGATTTCTATTGAAGATTGGGATCTTAATTGGCTGTAATAAGATTGAATTGGTGAATTAGATTTTCTTCTTTTTAAAGGGAATGTAGCATATTTTGTAAAATTTCTCAGCAAACTTAAGTTTGACATGTTGACTTTTTGTTTTAATCATTAATTATTAATGAGGTATTTAATAACTAGGTTTGGAAATGGCCGAGGGTTTCAGTAGCAGCAGACTGGACAACATTTCAGAGCTATCATGAATCAAGAATTAGCAGGATTTGTTGGCAAGCCACTGAGTGAAGGAATAAATAGCACATCAAGGTTATGGACTGCAATAATGAAAAGAACGGCGGAGACAGGGAGTAAGAGATGTCATGCAGTGTATTTGATGTGCTTTTATCTTGTCTAGATTCAGTTAATGCCTCAGCATTCAATTATAGATGTCAGAAAAACATCAGCAGGGTGAAGAGGAGAAACCAGAGCCAAAATGTAAGTTAGATGGTTGCTGAAGTAGAGAGCATAAGAGCAAGTGAAGTCAGCCCCACTGCTTTTCTGAAGCAGAAGAGAGTTTAGAGAGTTTCCATCTTTGTGTGCCCCACTGTCCTGAGCAATCCCTCATTCCTCATCCCATGGCTGCTGACTCCTTTCACACTGGCTTGTTCTGACTCTGAGCTGTGAGGACAAAATAAGGAAAAAAGTGTAGTTTTAAATTATGATTGATGACAGCTTTTTCTTCTTGTTGAAACAGAATGTAGCTGGCTACTGACTCCCAAGTTGCGTAGAAACAGTGGTTGCAAAATGCATAGAAGTCAGGGTTTCTGGTCTTCCTGCTGCATTCAAAATACGCAGCAGATAAAGGATTGGAATATTTTTATTAATTATTATTCAAAATGGATATGCCCTTGCATAAAGAAGAACTAATAATTTCTCTGTGTGCACACAGCCGGGGCAACGAGAACAGACTGGCACTGCGGCGACAGACCATTCTCCGGGAGAAGGGCAGGAGGCAGGCCAGCCGAGGGCCAGCCTACATGTTCAATGACCACTCCACAAGCCTTTCTCTGGAGGAGGAGCGCTTTCTGGATGCCGCAGAATATGGAAATATTCCAGTGGTTCGCAAAATGCTGGAAGAATGTCCCTCACTCAATGTGAACTGTGTGGACTACATGGGACAGAATGCCTTGCAGCTGGCAGTGGCCAACGAGCACCTGGAGATCACCGAGCTCCTGCTGAAGAAGGAGAACCTGGCCCGGGTGGGGGATGCCTTGCTTTTGGCCATTAGCAAAGGCTACGTTCGGATAGTGGAAGCCATCCTGAACCACCCCGCATTTGCCGAAGGCAAGAGGCTCGCTCTGAGTCCCAGCCAGTCGGAGCTCCAGCACGATGACTTCTACGCATACGATGAGGACGGCACGCGGTTCTCCCATGATGTCACGCCAATCATTCTGGCTGCTCACTGCCATGAGTACGAGATCGTGCACACCCTGCTGCGGAAAGGAGCTCGGATCGATAGGCCACATGACTATTTCTGCAAGTGCAGTGAGTGCAATCAGAAACAAAAGCATGACTCTTTCAGCCACTCTAGATCCAGGATCAATGCCTACAAAGGTCTGGCCAGCCCTGCTTATCTGTCTTTGTCCAGTGAAGACCCTGTCATGACTGCCTTAGAGCTCAGCAATGAGCTGGCCGTGCTTGCCAACATTGAAAAAGAGTTCAAGGTGAGTAGAGGGACACTGATTCTGACAGACGCAGAATTGCAAACTTTATCCTTCATAAATCAGCAAGATAATGTGGGAAAAGAGAAAGTTGTTTAGGGAATGGAAATCTTTGTGAATGCCGCATTGCTGTGTGCTGATTGAAATCCATGCTGGTTGTGTAGAATGTGCCAGTGAACTAATTTTCTACTTCCTATCAGGCAGGAGAGTAAAGGAAGCCCTTCAAACCCATGGCTGAAGCCAGCTTAGGGCAGGGGAAAGAGAAGACTAAAGTGGTACATTTTAGTCATGGCAGACAAGTTGCATGGTTCTATTAAAGCCTCGTGCATTCTCATTAGTTTCCCGTATTTGGACTTGAAGCTTTCATACTTTTTACAATGTTTTGCATTTATTCACAAGGAGGATTCTAAATAAATGTCCTCCTTTTTTAATGTGCTATTCTGGTATTTCTATTCACTTCTTCCTCTTTCTTATGTATTTGTTCTTAATTATATGTGAACTCTCTAGAGTTAAAAGACTTTTTCAGTGTTACATAGGAATTTTAATATTTCATAAATGCATGATTTTAAAAAAATATTGATAGTTAGACCCAGGCTCCATAGATTCTTGAAGCATGAGTTAAGGCAGTAAGAATGTAAGCTTTTATCTGTCAGTAAATGCAAAGTCAGGCCTTGTGCAAACTTTGCCAGTGTTAATTATGACCTCGGTTAGCTAAAATCAGTTAGACTGGGTTTGCCTCATGGGACCCTGTTGAAAGCAGATGCTATTGTGACAGAGCAATATGTGTAGGCTTCACTAGCAGGAAATCAACCCCCTTCAAAAGCAGTAACAGAGTAATTTCCTACATCGTGTTAGCAAGTGTTTGAAGTTGTCATGATCAATATTTAATGTTAATCTTAGCAGTGGTACTGTTCAAAAGGCTGTAAACCTCTCTCTGCTCAGCCAACCTGAGCTGAGGTGCTGCAGTTCTGAATGAATTCCTCTGGACTTGTGCTCACAGGCTTATCTTTGTGGCACCAATCTGTTGCAAAAAGCTGAAGTATTTATTGGAGAGGGAAAATAAGGAGGAGTGTACAAGGTGGTCTTAAAAAACAGCAGGTGAACAGCTGAAATTGGAGCAGAGGAGAAACATGCTGGGAGGACCATTTGAGATTATTGCAGAGGATGAATATCTGCCCCATGAAGTCCCTGGCAGAAACCTTTAGGACCTCAGTGGACTGAGATTTCATCCACTGATTTCATGTACAGTTCAGAGAAGAGTATTGAAACCACATACTTGTTTCTTTCTCTTCAGCAGCTGCTGATGGGAACAAAAGGACTTGATTAACTTAAAGCAGAGTAAATTTAGAACAGAACTGAAAACCATTTTTCATAAACCAAAAGTGTGGCCTCTTAAGTTCACAGCTATGTTGAGATAAATAGGATGTCTGATTTGTAGGGACTGTATGGATCCCTTTATCACAGTTGGAGTGACACAAGCTAAGATTATTATAAACATAAATAAAATCATCATCTGGGACAGTCAGCAAGAGGTGCCCTTCAAATGTATGGTGCAGCACACAATCAGTGAGATGAATGTATCTGTCTGTGGCACCACCAGGCAGGGCATGGAGCACACAGGTGAGAACCCAAGTTAGGCTGGGTCACAGAACAAGCTCCTGCAGCCAGCTCTGAAGTGCCACGAGGAGGCCCTTCTTTGGTGACTTCTGTTCTTCCAGTTCCTCTTTTGTCTCGGTTGCTTTCTCTAAAATGAGAGACATACTTCTAGTGTAATGTTGTACAAAGAAATTTAACAGATTTGGGATACTGTCTCTCAGGAGAAACTGAAGACTGGATGAGAGAGGAAGCAGCTCCATTCTTCTGAGCATTATTCACCCAGGCTCTGCTGGGAACATAAATACTCTTTGAATAGAGTAGAGGGGAATGGGAACAGTAAGGAGCACAAGCACAAGGCAATGCGGAAATTTAACTCTCCGTTAATTTAAGAGTTCACCAGGAGCAGGCAGCTGGCAAACTAAGGTCTTTTGGGAATGTTTTTATAGTTACTAAAACCATATGGTGTTTCTGGATAAATATTAAAGACTGTGGAGTACATTTATAAGTGAATTGATGAGAGTTGGCATTTACACTACTGGTAAGCAGTGACATTTACAATATCTAGACAGGCCAGGGATTTGACTGCAAAATACCTGCCTTAGGTTCAGTGAAGGCAGTACAAGTGTATAAAAGTTGCAAGAAATGGACTCTGTCATCTTTACTGAGTCTGGGCTTGTTTGCAATCCTGCAAGCTCATATCCCTGCTTGAGCAATTAATCTAAAAGATTGGTACCCTTGCTTTATTTCTGGAGTTTGCTGCAATTATTTGGATAGTGTAGTCGCTGCAAAAAAGTGAGGGTTTGGTAAAAATGTGTTAACTGTGTTAGTGTAATCAAAACAAGTATATTTTAGTGCATAGGTTAACTGGACCTGGCAAATCTTTAGCTCCACCTAGGGTCAGCCTGAGCCATTTAAGGTATTTCAAGCCTTACCTAAATGAAAACTGAAATTTCTGGTAATACACCATTTTAAATAGCATACTTTTTCATGCTGATGGTGTATTGTTGCAGGGGAACTTTCAAGTGGTTGCCTTTAGCAGCCAGTGACACAGATAATTTCCAGGTCTTCCTCAGAGGCAATAGGAAGGATCAGTGCTAAATTGTGATGCTGGTTGTTTTATGACTGTCCTATAAATTGCTTCTCTCTCCTAGTATTAGAGAGAACAATGACCATGAAGCTGTGATTCATACGAAACAGGAAATGCCACAATCAGGGGAAACCATTATTCTCTGGAATAAAACCCTTTTTTTCTACAAACCTATGCAGCAGTGTCATCTAGCATGATAAGGCTTTTGCATTTTGTTGCAGGTATTAAAAGTGTTGCAGTATTTAAGAATGTTTTCAAGGAACATTCTTTATTGGGAGTAAAACCAGAAATAGTAGATTACTTCTGAAGGAAGAATAAATGGACAGGCGTGTAAAGCAAAGTGTAGAAGTATTTCTGTACCAAACAAATAGCTAATTCAGGCTTCCTGAGTAATTCTGAGATCTTCAGGATTTTCTGAAGATCATTTAGTTTAGTTTTGTGTCATAGAATCATAAAATGGTTTAAGTTGTAAGTGACCTTAAAGATCATCTAGTTCCAGCCCTTTTGCCAGGGCAGGGAACCTTCCGCTGGACCAGGTTACTCAGAGCCCCATCCAACCTGGCCTTGAACATCTCCAGATATGGGAAGTCCTTTCTGGACAACCTGTTCCAGTGCCTTACCACTCTTATAGTAAAGAATTTTTTCCTAAAACCTTGTCTAAGCCTATACTCCTTCATCTTAAGGACTTTGGATAAGGGCCTGGAGGGACAGGACCAGAGCCAAAGTCCCTCTGCAGCTCTCTTGGAGCCCCTTTAGGTACTGGAAGGTTCCATAAGGTCTCCCCAGAGCCTTCTCTTCTCCAGGCTGAACAGCCCCAGCTCTCAGCCTGCGTGCATGGGAGAGGTGCTCCAGCCTTCTGATTGTCTTTGTGGCCTCCTCTGGACTCGCTCCAGCAAGTCAGCCTCTTTCTTATGCTGGGGGTTCTGGAGCTGGATGCAGCACTGCAGGTGGGGTCTCAGCAGAGCAGAGCAGAGGGGCAGAATCCCCTCCCAGGCCCTGCTACCCATGCTGCCCAGGACAGGATTGGCTCTCTGGACTGCAGTCTCACATTGCTGGCTCATGTTGAGTTTTTCATCCACAAAAACTCCCAGTCCTGCTCCTCAGGGTTATTCTTGATTCATTCTCTGCCCAACCTGTACTTGTGCTTGGGATTGCCTCAACACATGAGCAGGACATGGCTTAGTGTGCAGCTTTACAAAGTTTGATATTATATAGAATATTTTTATTTTTGGAGATGGTGCTCATGTTTTCCATCATCTCAGAGGTTTGCCCACCTAAGAGCTAATATCTTTACTATGTCCATAAAGATGTAGATGGTCTATGACAAATGTCATGCAGAGATGTGGCCTGAAGTTTTGAGAGGGACAGCTGTGGCCCAGTGCTTTCAAAATGGATAAGATTAGCATTTGTTATAAAGTCCACTGCAGCTATAATGGCAACTGACTGTTTTATTGTTTAAAGGGATGAAATGGAAAATGTATTTTAAAGTTAAACTTAGATATATTACCTTTTGCTGTAAATTAATCCCCCTAATAAGGTCGTCCAAATTTGCTTCTCTGATGAGAAGCAAAAATCAATTTATCATCTCAAAGTCTGATTTTCTGTTTGTCTTTTTTTTCATTTATGCAACCCCCATTACAGAAATGATATTCCCATCTTCATTACAGCTATTGTCAGCTTTCTCAAAGAAAAGCTAAAGCATCTTTTAGAAAAGAAGGAATGAAGCACTGAAGGAGTAAGGGCCACCTTTGAAAGGGAAATAATGTGTTTAACTACTGTGATTCCTAAATCCAACATTATATGCCACTTTGAAATCCTAAGTTCTTGTATAGCAGTATCCATGTTTCTGATCCTGCCCTCTACAGTTCACCAAGCAGAGCCAGGACATGGCTGGAGCACTGCTCCGTCTCATCCGTAGGGTTCAGTGTCAGCTGGCATCTTGAGAGCATTCTTATCCCAGGCACAGTCTGGGGGAAAGAAGGAGCCTGGGGCTGGTCAGAAAGGGTCAAAAAAGGGTCGAAAACAACCCCTTATGGAACATGCAGCTGTAGTGATGCTCTCCTGCTCTCCTGGCTATGCTGTCCTGCTACATGGTCAGAGGTAAAGCAGGGCACGGTCAGCTGAGGTTTTCAGAGTGACTGTATCCTGCTTGCTCCCTTATTTGGCACCCCAAAGTTGCCACGAGCACTCAGCAGTGCTATTCTCACCCCTCTGCCACCAGAATTGTTCCCCTTGTTCCTCATCCCCCACACTGCCCACCCCAAATCATCACCTTCTTTTTGCAGAGTGGGAGCAGCTAGTACTGCCCCCTCATCCTTGGTGTGGTGACATTGGCACAGTTTGTTTTTTCCTAAACTGCTGAGGAGCCCTGAACCAGTGTTGTCACATGCAGAGAATAAAGCACGCACGCTTTACTGCAGAATTAAGGGCTGATTCTTTTTAGAGCCTCCAACTGTAATTTAATTTCTGACTACCATCTAAAGTTCCCCAGGATTGGGTTTTTTTAAATCACTAAGTTTACAGCATACAGTAAAGGAGAACTCATGGAATTATCCATGCCTTCGTCCATTTTCAAAAATAAGTAAAGCCAAACAAATTGCCACGTTCCCTTGGCTCACATAAATGGTAGGAGATGTGAGACTCGGGGAGGGGGAGCTTTATCTGTGTGTGTGACAGAGAGACATTGAAGAGTATATCAATCATTTTTGCTGTCATTTCATTTTTGTTCTGCCTTCAGCTGACTGCCTGTGCCATGGCTGAGGTGGAGACAGTGATGGGCAACTCAATTTCCCAAAGCTCGTTTGCCATAACCTGACTGCCAACAACTTTTCAGCTTGGCTACCACCACTGGTCACAGCTGTGGCAATATTTCATGGGAGGGGGAACTGTTTTATTGCATTTGCAAATGAGAAAATAAACTGATGGAATTTATGGATGAGTTTACTGGGTGCTAATATATACTGTGTACTGTGTACAAACCTAAATTCAGAAGGAATAATTCCCCTATAAAGTAATGGTCTCCCCCCATACTGTTTTGAAACTCCATGTCAGGTGTCAGTCACCTGAGCTGGAAAATACTGATGAAGAATGTGTGTGAGTGTGGATTATTCGTTTTTTAAAAATTATTCATTAATTTGATATTCAAGGGTCAAATATCAGTTTGGAAGAGTTGGTACCTAATCATACAAGGGTGTGTAGTTGCCTCTACATTTCTCCTTCATCTGTGAATTAAAAATGGCTAATTTTCCTTTCCTTTGGAAGAGAAAATTTATGTATTAGAAATATTGAATACTGAATCTTAACTTCTGCCACAAAAATGAAAGCCAAACAGGTGGTAAATTATTCTCAAAAAATGTCTTTCTGTAGTGCCAGAAGTCAGGATTTTGGTTTACCTCTCCTGTTATTCATCTGAATAGAAGGAAAACAAAATAATGCAATAATAAATTATTTATAATGACAGGAAATGATTCGTTTTAGTATTTAGCTTCTGTTGTCTTTGTAGATAAATGGCATTGAAGTGCCTTTCTCTTTTATGACAGATCTGAGTTACCTTGTTTATGTTATATTATTAAAAAAATAAATCACTAGCAGTTTTATGTAGATGTAAACTAGTGTCTGTAAATATTTGTCTGTGAATGTTTGCATCCATCTAAGCAAAGTGAAGTGTAAAACTTGGATGCAATCCTTTAATATATCCAAGTAATAAAGTGTTATTGTAGTGTTGTGGGCAATAAAGCACAAAGATGCATGAAGTACACCCTCAGCAAATAAATTAGGGTAACCTGTCTGCCCAACATTATGGTTTCTCTTCCAGGATGAAGTGTTGGATGCATTAGAAGGCAGTTAGTATGAAGGAAGTATTTAAAGAGAAGAGGCTAACTAGAGACTATAAGAGTGGAAGAAGGGGAAATACCCTGAAGAACAGACTGGAAGAGGGGGAAGTGTGTCAGTGTAATAAAAGCATTCATAGAAAATTACTTTGAACGTGCCATAGAGACTACGTGGGCAGTCCTGTATGGTATGGAGTGGTTGGAGGTTTTTTCCATTCTTTTGTTTAGGAAAAATTCTACAGTAATTTAATCTTTTTAGACATTAAAGTGAGCAGAAATCACAAAACCAGCAGTAGTTGTTGACACGTGTGTGAGTAAATCTCTTGTGAGATTTTTTTAGCTTTAGACCTACATCTATACCTAAATCCTTGTCTGCCCAGCTATATCCATCTTTTATGGCCCAAACAGAGCTGCATGTAAGGAGTGGTTAATGAACTGTGGATTGCAATGTTAAAAATACCTTCTTCTGTTTTGACTTATGTCTTCTGGAAAGCAGTGCCCAAGGAGAACACTTGATAGTTAAAGCAATAAGCAACTGAACCTGTAGTTGCAGAGCAACATTTTGGCTGACGTGGTGAAGTCTCTTGTGAGATCCTTGAGCTGGAGCAGAGCTGCAGTCAGAGATGTGGTATCACCACACTAGCTGGCAGTGCTGCTGGAGAACAGCAATCAAACCTTGTGTTTGCCAGCTAGAAGAGATGTTGGAAAATGAGAAAGCCAAAGTTCACCAGAATAATTCTAGGCCTAAGGAAATTCAGTATATTTATGCAATTCTGAAGAAGGTTGGGAATTTTTTTAGCTATGTTCTGTGTAGGATGCTCGTCTTGTCCAATTGAAATCTCTACAGTGCAGTTTTCTATATCTGGGCTAGCTGTCTAGGCTTCTGTGACAGTAAATAGAAAAATCTCCCCTGTGCTATTCATCTCAACTCAAAGTGGTCATTAAAATGTGTCATACAACGTTTCTGAAGGTGTTTTGCTTTTTTTTTTTACTTTAATTACCTCTAAAGCGAGTCTAGAGTGACTCAGGTGTGAAAACTGATAATGCAGATGTGCAAGACAACCAAGGTGAGATGAATCCCACTCCTTGAACATTTGGGGAGAAAAAAAGCATAACAAGATGCGAAGAAGCTTTTCATATTCACGGAGGTGTAGATGGGATCTAGAGCTATTTCTCTCATGCTGGGTCTAAACGGCTAAATTCTTTCTTTCTGCTCTGTTTTCTAGAATGATTACAAGAAACTGTCTATGCAGTGCAAAGATTTTGTAGTTGGACTGCTTGATTTGTGCAGAAATACGGAAGAAGTGGAAGCTATTTTGAACGGTGATGTAGAGATGAGCCATAATAATGGAGAGCATGGTCGTCCCAGCCTCAGCCGCTTAAAACTCGCCATCAAGTATGAAGTTAAAAAAGTAAGCAATTATGTTGATCAAACAGGCATGTCATGATGGTGGTATAAAATTGTGCTATCATTAAATTTTATGTTTTGGTAGCCTACAACACTGAAATGAATATTTGGGCCCTTTTGCACAGTGTATTTTACAATCCAAAGAATCCTCGCTTGCAATACGAAGAAGAAGCAGATATTTATGGTGAATACTGGTCACAATGAGTATTAAAAAAAATGACTCTAACACAATGTATATCTATATGAAAAGGTTTTAGATACATATTTTTATTTGAAATCTTTTTTTTTTAAGAAAAAACAGAGATGGAAGAAATTTGCACTGCTTCTGAAGCCTGGAAAATTGTAAGATTTAATAAAAGCTAGAGAACAGCACATCAGTCCAGTGCACTACGTAACAAATGTTGATACAGGTTTTGGTCAGACTGTTGTGTCTTGCTCAGAAATTTGAGAAAAGCTAGTGAAATTGCATATCTCACAGAAACTGCATTTGTGTCTGTACAGGGGGACCAGAGACACAACCTAGGAACATCAGTACTGTGGTTCATAGTTAGGAGAAAGCAGGCTTTAGGCAGTGCCAGCTTCAGGAATTATCTTCCTTCTTTTGATTGCTTTCACTTCTACTGTCAGTTTAATACTCTGCTCTCCATCTAAATAGTGCTCAGTGAAACCAGATGAGTTTGTAGCTGCATAAACATTTGAATTTGCCAAGAAACTTGATTTGGATAATATAGGTTGTAAAATTTTAGGTCACTTGTGTCAACCAGGACAAAAGATTTATATGATGAAGTTTGTACAACCAGAGGTCAAGAAGACATTTATACAGAGTATACTTCAAAAGCATTTTACCCTAAATTTTTAAAAAAAATTGAGTTCACATCCCTGAGGGACACTCAAAAACTTTATATGTGAGGTGCATTTATGTGTTCGTGAAGGGAAGAAAAACAGAAGACAATTTTGGCTGAATCAGTATGTGAACACAAACCTGCAAAATGCTTGTCAAGCTAGTCACTAAAGAGAGCTGAAACAACTGTTGAAGAGAACAGACCGCATTGAGCTTGGATCCTTCATAATGTTTGACTCTTAATGCTTCTGCAAATATGAACTTTCTTGCAACACTTTCTCTTACCTTAAATAAATACTTGCACCTTCAGGCAGTCATCTTTTAAGTACAGAGAAAGATTCTAGAACTACATTCAGTTAGTTTTTTTATTTTATTTGTAGATCTGGATTTAAAAATGTAGAGTGCACAAGAATCTACTATTTTTTTACATCTGCCTTTGTAAGATGCTTCTTATACTGTCCAGAGGACAAAAAGCCTTATAGGACAGACTTCTCAGTTTTGCAGTTTGTCCAGATGGTTCCAGAACCAAGTTACAGATAATCGTTATCGGATTTCCTGCAAGTGTGACAGCTATTTTCTCATGCCAGCTGAGAAAAAATGGTATTTTCTGTGTTAGCATGTGAAAATATGGCATACTCTTTCTTTCATTAGTTAAGATTTTGTAGCATTTTTTTCAGATCCAAAGACTCAAAGTTTTGGAATTTCTGAAACAGTAAAATTAAAATCACAAATGTCAGAAACATACACGGTTTGTCTAGATAAAGTAGCCTTAGGTGAAATTATTACTTTGTGTTGGAACACAGTGTTAATAAATAATAGTTTTTAAATTTAAAGTATTGTTGCTGATGGCAACATGCCTGTTTGGGAGATTTGGCTTATCAAAATAGTTTTTCTTATGCCCTTGTTAGTGCTCCTTTGAATATAAGCTGCATTTTTGCTATTCCAGTGTTCTTAATGCACTTCCTATAGCTGTAATTTAACAGAAGTTATTCTGATAGCCGTATTATTTTTGTGCTTATTTCCTTTGTTACAGTTCGTAGCACATCCAAACTGCCAGCAGCAGCTCCTCTCAATTTGGTACGAGAATCTGTCGGGTTTGCGGCAGCAGACCATGGCAGTGAAGTTTCTGGTTGTCCTCGCGGTTGCGGTCGGACTTCCCTTCCTTTCCATGGCCTATTGGATTGCTCCTTGCAGTAAGGTCAGCCGGGGAAACCTTGTCAGGGCCTTCTATTAACTCCTCTGCGCGTGGATTACTGTATGACAAAGACACACTTAAATAATACTTCAGAAACAGGCTGTTTTAAAGCCAAGTTGGGATGGAATGGCTGCAAGGTTGCATGTTCAGACAATTGTAATTAAGGCAGGTAAATATGTTGTTTTAATTGCAATATGTAGTAAAACAAGTTGCAATGGTTGACCAAGAGTTGCCTTGTAGAAATCTTGCTTTATAAACAATGATTCAGTTTTTCATTTAGTTCTTGCCTTAGCAGGCAGATGCAGGGGATACTCACTTGCTATTGATTTGGAGCTAAGCTAAACTCAAGCTGTGGATTGATTCCAATTACCTCAAAGGCAATTTTATTTTTCATTATTAAAAATAAATAGATTGAAGTCAAGACAGTGCTTATATTAATCATATTTCATGAGGTCTTCAAAGCAGTTACACAACCTGCCCTTCGTTCACTTGCAATGCTCTGTCTGGGATTGGATGCTACCAATACATCTGGTTTGGTTTATGTGTAGTATGGCAAACCTTTCCAATAAAGGTGGGTTGCAATTTCCGACCTCACTGAGCTTTGTGTTGAACCTCTGTTTCAGCTGGCCAGTATCCATTTTGAGTGAACGCTAAAGGAAAATTTCCCTTGAAAGTACGTTAGAGGGAACAAATGGCCTCCTATAAAGATTGTTCAACATGTGTGAGGTCCAGAATTCTAGCAGGTTGAATCCTGTGCATGTACAATGATTTCAGGGGAAGAGGAAGGTGGAAAGAGAGGACTGGGGTCTTCATCTGTTTTTTTTATTGTTATCTGAGATGAGAAAGGCCTTTTAAGTTTTGCCATATTTTTTCATTTCTTTCAGTCTAGACAATAAAATCAGTTACATTATTTTCACTGTTTGGTATTGTGACTAGGGGTTTTATGAATACTTTTCTCTTGAAACACGCCTTGAGATACAACACATTTCAATAATTGATTTTCTGCTGTAGCAGTGACTTACCGACTTGTTATTTTCCTTTTTCAATGATTTATTGATAATATACAAATATAGTCAGTCTGGAATTAAAAAGTACTTTTCCACAGCTGCCAGCTAAGCGGACAAGCTAAAATTTTTAATACTAATCCAAGCACTCTCAAAAATAAAAAATTGCTAAAAGTTCAACCGTGTGAGTTTGTATGTAACTTTTATGTTTTTAAAGTGTTGCAATAAACCATTTTTAAAGTTGTTCTTAGTCTTGACAAAGCTGAGAACTCTTCCACTGTACTAGTCAGGAGAAAATTAGGACTCTACAGAACTACAAATATAACCTTCTGAGGTGTCATGACTTTAAAAAAAGAAAGTGAGTTGGGAAAACTGCACAATAATGGTGCTAAATTGAGTATCACATCAGTCAGGAAATGGAATTCTTTTCTTCATAATTAACTCATGGTGATAATGCGTTCAGTAAGTGTGTCAAAATCTTACTTTCTGTCTTGCCTCACAGTGAAGCTGGCTAGCATTAAGAAATTTGACAACTATAGTAGATTTTTCTCTTGATTATCTATACTAGACATAGATGCCACAAACTAATTATAGAGTTATTTCAAATCACTGAGTTAAAATATATATTTTATACTTTTTAATTTCAGTTTCACTGTTATCCTATCACTGATATCCTAGCAGTGAAACTGATAGATTATTCCTCTGAAAACAGCAAATCAGTAGAAACTTCTAAGGATGACTGTGAACAGAGCATCCTAGTATACAAACGTTTTCAAATATTTGTTCCTTTGTATTATTGAAATGTATGATTATCTGTGTTACTGCTCTTTTTATATAAATTGTATTTGGAGTCAGTCAGTGCAATATCCTCATGTTTCTTAATCTCTGTTGCAGCTGGGGAGGATAATGCGTGGACCATTTATGAAGTTTGTAGCCCATGCAGCCTCTTTCACCATTTTTCTTGGTCTGCTTGTCATGAATGCAGCTGACAGGTTTGATGGCACCAAACTCCGGCCTAATGAAACAACAGACAATGTAAAACAGCTTTTTAGGATGAAAACATCCTGTTTCTCATGGATGGAGATGCTCATTATTTCTTGGGTAATAGGTAAAAATTTTTGCCTTAATTTGTCTTGCTATGATTTCAAGTGAAGCTGAACCCAATTGAACCCTTTCCTATTAAAGTTTTGTGTAAAAATTGCAACAAAGGGGGTTTATTCAGCTGGCTGCATTCCCACATGGGCCTTGTGTTTTTTATTGGATGTCAGCAGGATTCACATGTGTCTAGTTGATCACAAACATTCAGACTAAGTATTTAGGTGAAATCTATATTATCTGAATATGAATGAATTCAGTTTTATGAAGATCAAACGAAAGTGTCTACCAGTTTTCGGGGGTGGGGGTTGAGTCACAGCATGAGCTTCTAGGGGGGAAGATTTTTACATGAGGAGCCAAGGTTTTTTGTGTCCAATTGTCTTTTCTGCTAAAATTCTCCTATTTTGCAAGCATACCTGCAGAACTAATTGTGTTTAGCTGAATATACTAGTGACAAAAGAGAAGAATATAGATCCTTGAACAATTGGTGGTAGATTTTTCCATCCCAACACAGGAATGAAATGAGTGCTGTGAGTAGTACTCTGAGCTGACCCATTCAACTTCGTGATGTAGAACTCTTCAGCATCAGAACTTGAGCACAGACCTTCCAAAATATTTTAGGTGTCAGATTCTTTTTACACGTCTACTCCCTTTTATTCCAGTAGGATTTAGGTGCCCATATATTTTAAGGATCAGGGGTCTGGTTGATAGTTAAGTCAGTAACATGTGAGAGTTGAATTCAAGCTATCCATTCAAGAGCTTATGCATTTTAAATATTTTGCTTTTGTGATCTCAGTGTGAGATCATAAATTTACGTATTTAATTGTAAAGCTGTTTATAAATTATTATAATTGTGTATTTTAGGAATAATATAGCACCTAGATTTCCAAAGTCTATAAATATCAATATTTTCATCTGGTAATAAAGAATTAAATAGTAATTTTTCAATTTGAAGTTCTAGTTTGCTGATTTAATCCATTTTTATATCAGTGTCATGCATAAGACCGTTTATGAAAAATTGATTCACGCATACAGATGTGACACTGAATTTAGCTACTGTAATTGACATTATTATTGTCCTTATCTGAAAATGATGAAAAGTGCCTTCAATTTGATAAGTGTAAAAATTAGTGACATTATTCCATTCAGTTATTTTAGAATCTTTAGAATCCTAGAAATATACTTCATAATCATATAATTTTTATCTTGAAAAGAAAAAAGGATTTCCACAATAAAAAAAGCTGTCATAAGCTGATACTGTACTTTTATTTTATTACTAAGGGACAGCAGTTGGGAATCAAACAGATACCTTTGTCCTTTTGAAGAAGCATTAGGTCTGAGTCTTACTTTCATGCTCATTTATCACATATATTTTCAGTTTCAGTAAGAGAGACTGTACCCAGGGTAATGGCAAATAAGTAATTGTGAGTTCTGCTTTAGCTCTACCACTGCTATATGATCATGCCAGAGGATTTCTGCTCTTCTCATCTCTTCCTGTGTCTGTAAGAGATGGTAATACTCATATCCCATTCCTCTCTTGGAAAGCTTTTGTAGTTTTACAGGAAAAAGCAGTCTGAAAGATTGTTATTACTCCCCAGATGAGAAAGAAGTCTTGGAATGTATATGAATTTGCAGGTCCAAGGATTTCATTTTGTGTTCGAACTCCCACTGATCAAAATTGGTTTGAGTTTGACTGCAACCAAGAGCATGTCCTATATGTCATAAAAATATAAAACAAGTGTGAAGAATAAAGAGCACACTATTTTCTCTGTTCTGTCTTAAACAGGCATGATATGGTCAGAATGTAAAGAAATTTGGTCTCAAGGTCCAAAGGAATACCTGTTTGAGTTGTGGAATATGCTTGATTTTGGTATGTTAGCAATTTTTGCAGCATCGTTCATAGCAAGGTTTATGGCATTTTGGCATGCATCCAGAGCCCAGAACATCGTTGATGCAAATATGAAAGATCTGACGAGTCCGACTCTGGAGCCCAACATAAAATACTACACCCTTGGTGAGTTTATTGCACGTGATTAAGATTTACTTCTTGGGCCAAGACAAACTGATTTTTTTTTTAATAAGTCTCCAATACCATAGTTTCACAATGGTACTGAAGAAATTCCCACTCCTTCTCTTTCTTATTCCTATGGCAAGTTGAACATGAGGCAGCAGTGCCCTGGCAGCCAGGAGGGCCAAGCGTGTCCTGGGGGGCATCAGGCACAGCATCGCCAGCCGGGCAAGGGAGGGGATTGTCCTGCTCTGCTCTGAGCTGGGGCGGCCTCACCTCCAGTGCTGGGGGCAGCTTGGGTGCCACAACATAAGAAGATATAAAGCTATTGAAGAGTGTCCAAAGGAGGGCAGTGAAAATGGTGAAGGGCCTTGAGGGGAAGTCATATGAGAAGTAGCTGAGGTCACTCGATCTGTTCAGATTGGAGGAGACGGAGGGGAGACCTCATCACAGTCTACGTCTTCCTCATGATGGGAAGAGGAGGGCCCTGATCTCTTTTCTCTTGAGACCGGTGACAGGACCTGAGGGAATGGCCTGAAGCTGTGTCAGGGGAGGTTTAGGTTGAGTATCAGAAAAAGGTTCTTCACCCAGAGAAGTTGGACACGGGAACAGGCTCCTCAGGCAAGTGGTCACAGCACCAGCCTGGCAAGAGCTCAAGAAGTGTTTGGGCAATGCACTCGGGCACTTGGTGTGACTCAAGGGCATGGTTCTGTGCAAGGAGATGGACTTGATGATCCTGATGAGTCCCTTGCAACTCAGCATATTCTGTGATTTTGTGATTCTGTTTGATCATAGCTCCCCTGGCTGTGCTTATACATCTTTTTGTAGACTGTTCTAGACAGCAGGCACTGAAGTGATCTAATATCAAAATAACCTCACTGTCACCCATCCCTTTTCTTGATCATTTTAATCTGTTCAATTACACGATGCTGCCCTCCAAACCAGTCTGTGGTGGTGCAGCTGTGAATCGAATGTACTGCAACACAGGGACAGAACTAAGCAATAAGATGCAGGAAGTTCTTAAACCTGCTTTGCCAGCAAAGCCAATATATCTTTAATATATTGCTTGCTCAGAGACCCTATCATATTTCTTGAATATTTCTCAATCCAATCTTTTTACCAGTAAAAGATAAAAATGTTAATAAACTTGCTTGACATATTTGGGAAGCCCTAGAAGCTGTTTTGCCCAAATAAGAAAAAAGAAGCGCTGTTGACTTGTGTTCACTCTCAACACCACCACATCTCTCTTACCATTATTAATTTTTTTTTCTCTAGATACTGAATTACATTAGTTTCTATCTCTATTCTGTGCTTCAGATACTATTTCTGATAAGGTTGCATTTCTGCGTTATCCAGACTACAGAAAAGCAGAGCAATTAAAATGTATGTATTCTGGAACACATTGAATTGTAGTCTTACAAATGTTACTGGAAAGTTATAAATTTCACAGAAGTCCTAGAAGCAACTAGTTAAGGCATTTTATCATGTATGCATGTACACTGAAGTCTGCTTGGAGAGCATCTGTGTGTGGATAATATTAATAGTGAATATTTAATGCCAGTTTCTTTCATAGGGTAGCAAACATAACTTGATGGACACTGAGTTGAACATGAGCCGGCAATGGGCCTGTGCAGCAAAGAACTAATGTATCCTGGGCTACGTTAGGCAGAGCACTGGCAGCAGGTGGTCCAAAAAGACCTCCCATAGATGAATCCATGTTATACTGAAATACTGACAGGAATTCTCGTCTTTTGTTTCCAGCCAGAATAAACTGGGATCCATCTGATCCTCAGATCATTTCTGAAGGGCTGTATGCAATTGCAGTGGTGTTGAGTTTCTCGCGGATAGCCTACATCTTACCAGCTAATGAAAGCTTTGGGCCGCTGCAGATATCACTTGGGAGAACCGTGAAGGACATCTTCAAGTTTATGGTGATATTTATCATGGTGTTTGTGGCTTTCATGATAGGCATGTTTAATCTCTATTCCTACTATCTGGGGGCAAAACAAAATGAAGCATTCACAACGTGAGTACAACTGATTAAACTGTAACTTTTGTTTCTTAACAATAACTCAGTAAAATCCTAAATGTTCTTTGCAATGCTACTGTATTTTTGGATGTGGGGAACTGAGATCTCTTTATCAAAGCAAGGGAGAATATGTCTTCCAGCAGATGGAGATAGATAGGAAAAAGTACCTCAGAGGTTTGGAATTATGTTTATGTATATTTATAAACTGATTAAGAGGAAATACATGTGTTTAAATGAACTGACCTGAAAAAAATACCACTGTTCCCACACCATGGCTTTACCCTGGAATTGTGGAATAGTAAAAACTCAGCTGGAAGATTATGGTCCATAAGACTCATTTTTTTGTAAATTGATGATTTGCCATCAGATATCCTGTCTTCTTCATAGTTTCAGAATATTTGTTATATTAATGGTAAAATAATTCATAGTAAGTGAACTAGTGGAGTAATTTAAATAAAGTATTTACAGGTTAATATTTTTTTTTACTTTCACGTTAACAGCAAGCTTGTAGCATGTAGATGGAAGTAGCTAACAAGTGAATCATTGTAATATTCTTTTGAGGATGGATGTATGATTCCTAAAACCATCTAGTATGAATCAGATAGTTTTATTGTCAGTCCTGAATATTAAGCATCTTGTGTTATGAAACAGCCTATACCCATGAAATTAGACAGTCTACTTTTATGCACTGAGCTGGAGTTTAACATAATGATAATGGAAAAATTTGTACACTGTATAAAAATGATATCTGGCAATTTCTGCAATAAGAATATACAGCTTTTCTTCAATAACATGCATATGTCCAATTTCTCCTTTTAGTGTTGAAGAAAGTTTCAAAACATTGTTCTGGGCTATATTTGGACTCTCAGAAGTTAAATCAGTTGTTATCAATTATAAACACAAATTTATTGAAAATATTGGTTATGTTCTTTATGGAGTCTATAATGTTACCATGGTCATCGTCTTACTGAACATGCTTATCGCAATGATCAACAGTTCATTCCAGGAAATTGAGGTAAAAAGTCCATTTATGATGAAATATCACCCTATTTACTGTTACAAGTAATTGTCTAAAGCTCCTGGAAAATTTTCTTGTTGACATCTGATTTAAGACAAGTAGCACATAGGCTTTTGGAATGTATTAGAAGAAAATATTAATTCCACTGTTCATTTTTATTATAAAATACCTAGCAGTTACTTGGCTGCATGTGCTTGCAGTAGTAAGAACCAGACTGGAATAAGAAACTGCTGCTGAACTGTGTTACGTTCCTGAAGAGAATGGGCTACATGGTGTGACTTTGTGAATCTTTCATTTTCCTGGTTTGTAATTTCTTGAGAAGTGTCCTTCTTGCTGCAAGGATGTTCTCTTTCCTATGCCTCGACCTTAGAGGCAAGTCTCCAACATGCTGTGTTCTTTCATTGAAGCAAGTGTTGCTCTAGACCTCTGCAGTGAACAAAACTTCACTTGGCAAAGTAATCAGCAGGGCTACTGAAAATCGGCATGACCTTTTGCGTTCCATGGAAAACAGAGGGCTAGGTCATTATCACTGTTTAGAAAAACAGTGAATCTCCAGGAGCTAGGCCATCACAGACTTTCCTAGAGGATGCCCTTACCAAAGCAGCAGACTCAGGTTTGACTCCACTCTGGTCCCACATTCTGAGCTCTGGCTGGGGGCTGTAGCATTGTCCAGCTAAAGCAAGAGCAACACATTGTCTAGGGACATTCATATTCTTCTGATTCTGGAGGCCACAGGGCAAACCTATCAGGTTTGGAGTATTAAAAATACAGTGACTGGACAAAACGTCTTCTAAAAACAGGCACAGCATTATTGGGTCATGACCTTGAACTGATGTCAGTTCTTTCTGCAGAAAACCGTCTTAAATTTCCTCCTCAGGGAGGAATAGAGTGAGTGTTTTGGTGATCATAAATGGTAAGCATAAACCATGGTGATGATATCTGGTATATCTGGTTTAATCATATATAACAGCATATGGAAGGACTTAGGTAAGGATCACCTAATCTTTCTTAACTTCATATTTAAAGTAATAGAGTCTATAGAGTATTGATAGAATCTGTCACTGTGATCTTGTATTGCAGACTATTAGCACTCACTCTGGAATAAACAATGTTTAAAATAAATCCATTCTGTCCTTCTGCAATTGCATTATTTTAAATGGATTAATACGAGCAGTTCCATTCATTGAAATTTTGGTTTTCATAGATCTTGATCTATTTGAGAGGAACTTCAGCCAATTACAGTCAAAACACACATGAAGTTTAGCTGGAGCATCTTCAACAGTCGAAGTGGTATTAACAGTATATTAACAGCTGTGTTTCTGTTTTACAGGATGATGCTGATGTAGAATGGAAATTTGCAAGGGCTAAACTTTGGTTTTCTTACTTTGAAGAAGGGAGAACTCTTCCAGTACCCTTCAACCTAGTGCCAAGCCCAAAATCTTTACTGTACCTCCTAATCAGAATCAAAAAATGTATTTCGAAACCATTTTTGTGCCAAAAGAAAAGCTTTCAGGAAGACGCGGAGATGAACAAGGTAAGTTTATCTTGTGTATACTGACTGCTAATTTTAGAAGATAAAGCCAATTTTAACTTCATTTTTATTGTTGCCTTACTTTACTCCTAAATTTCCCAACATACTTCATTCATACTGAAGTCAGTAACTAATGTGGGTGAATAGAATAGAACAGAGTATTAAAACCCCTGCTAAAGTTCAGGTCCAATGATATCTCCTGCTCTTCCCTTATCTGCAAGCCATTTCATTTCAGAATACCATCTAGATAGTCAGACAGATTTTACTTTCATAAATACACACCTGCTTTTTCCAGACACCATCTGTTTTTGCATGTGCTCCAAGAGATTTCATTTTTCATTCTGTTATTTTGCCAGTTACTGAAGGGAGGTTGAGTGGCCCAGGGTTGCTCAGATCACAATTTTGAGCTTTTTTGAAGATGGGTCTGACATTTGCCTTTCTCTAGCCTTTAGGGACCTCTCCCAATATCCATGGTCTTTCAGAGATGATAGCATATTTGCTCTCTCAGATGTAGCTGCCTTTGAATGTTGCACTCTGGACTTGCCTGGGCCAAGTTCTCCCTGTCTCCTCGAATTCCTTCACTGAGCACAGAGGCCTGAGAGACTGTTGAAGATGCCTGAGGCCAAAAAGACATCAAATCCCTCATTCTTACCTTCATCCTCTGTCAGTTAAATGCCTTTCTTCACTGAGCAATAGGCCCACATTTTCCTTGTCTGCTCTACATTGCTGTTGTAGCAGTAGGAGTTCTTACTGCCCTTGCAAATGTCAGCTTAAGATGAGCTTTGTCTTTCCTAATGCCACCCTCACACGCCTGAGCAGTTTCTAAGTTCCCTTTTGGGAGCCTGTCTCTGCTTCCACTGAAAATGCACCTTGCTTTTATTGTAAAATATTTTGCTGCCTGTTTCACTTACACAGCTGTAGTAAAAAGCACTTGAGCTGATTCACTGGACTTGCTTAATGGGTTTGTAGTCAGTATATTTTTCCTGCACTGTCTTGGTATGAATCAAATCAATTGCTTTAGAAGAACGTGGAATGTTAGGTGGTATTGGAGATGTAAAGACTGGCACTATTCTGGTAGTATTGTGACGTGTTAGGGAAGAAGAGTCGTGCAAGGCAGCTGATCAGATCCAGTGAGTAGAAAGGTGAGCATGTGGTAACATACAAAGAAAAAGAAAGTTAGGATTTGTCATGGTGGCAGAAGCAAAATTTTCTTCTATGGAAATTTACACGGGGAAGGATCTTTGTTAAAATGGGCTGTGGTCAGAGCAGAGGCCTGCTCAAGGTTAGGAGTTCTTGAGTCTGTAGTCAAGAGCCATTAGTCGTTAGTCTGGGGAGCAGTAAAGAATTCACATGCATCTGTCAGTTCTCTGTCACCTACGTGACCAGCACATTTTTCACACTTACCAGTTGAAGACTAAAAGAGGAAAAAATGCTCTCAATCCTAGAAGGAAAAAATGGAGTTTTAGGAAAAAATCCTGTGGCTTTGGCTAAGTTTATAACAGTTCATGAAAACAAACGTAAGTATTACAAACACTGTCACCAAAGTAAAAATCGTTACTAAGTTCAAATGTCTCATCTCTGTTACCAGTAATTTTTCTAGTTTTTCACAGATCTCACTTCATTTTATTTGGGAAATCTAATCCTAATGTATTTAAGACCTGACAGAGACGATACTGCATTTGCTCAGGCTTTTAATGACTCTGACATTTGCAAAACTTTTCAGCAAGCTGTCTGATGCAACTTGATTTTAAAACCTTTGTGAGTGATAAAGTCATCACTGAAATATTGCACATTTGAGGAGATGCATATAAACTTAAAATTGAGTGATGGTGGAAAACAACAAATGGTTCTTTCTCTGATTCACTTAATTTATGAATTTGAAAAGCACATAAGTAGGTTACAAGCTTGTTTTAGAGACTTTTTAGCATGAAATTTATGTTCCCATAAAACAGGTACTCTTAAAAGTCCCATTTATACAGCCTAAGGAAAGAAGATGTATTTTTATCATTCCATTCAAACCTAGAAATTCATGTTTCTAGAAGGGTGCAAAGTGTAATAATTACCAGTTCTACATAAAACAGTAACAGGTTTGTCAGCCTTTACAGCAGTCCCTCTGAAAGGAACTGTAAGGATGCAAACACTGTTTATCAGATATTTTCCTAACCCTGATTTAATTTTAAGTCTTCAAACATTAATGCTTTACACTCCTTGTAGATTGTAGTATGACTAATCCTAAATGAAATGTGCTTACTCCCCAGCCAAAGCAGCTATAAAACTGCAAATCAAATTAAATTAAAAAAAAAAAAAAGCTTTAGATTGAAAAACATAAAGCATCTGAGTTGCATTTATTCATTCCTCAGGTTTTGCAGCAGATATTGGTGGATGATTACATTTTTACTTAACATTTTGGGCTGCCATGTGCTGTGGAGCTGACTTTATCTGAATCTATGAGATGTTGCCATTCTGTGCACTTCTAAAAAGTAGCTAAAGTGGTTTTGTGTTACTTTTTGATCCACTGTTGACAATTCCTTATTGTTGAGGCTGTCATGACATCTTCTCAAAGGCACTCTCTGGCTTTCGGAATTTTGACTTTTGATTCATTTAGTGCTGAGCAGGTTGGTGCTGCTGTGGCTGCTGAGCAAGGAGCTACCTGTGAAGGGAGCTACTATAAACAAAATGAGCTGTGCAAAGATAAGGAAAGGTTTGGCAAGACCAGACCCAAGACTAGAAGGCTGTGTTTGGGCTAGTAAAATGTGGGTAGCTCATCTGGGTATTGAGGCCAATTTGGGAATGGCTTGCCCCTGTTCAAGTAGTTTTCCTCACAAAGTAGGGTTGCTGCAAGCTCTTGTCCTCAGACCATTCCAGTTGCCAAACTGTGCCTAGGAAGACAGAGGGTTGTTCTGGTGCAATTCCTACCTGGGAGGACAGTAAAAGTTTACTGATGGAAGACACTGCCCAATAATGTCAACTCACGCTTGAGTTCAGTGATTCAGACCCAGCCTGTGGGTTGTTTGGCTGCAGAGCCTGCATCTTCTCAGTGCAAAAGCAGCAGCAGCTTCAGAGTGAGTGTAAAGACAAGAACTAGGGTGGGAGTGAGGGAAATTCTGTTCCTACATCCAGCTCTGCCCTGATTATTGTTGGCAGAAAACCAAGCCAGATGTTGTCAGTGCTAAACAGCACTGAATTTACATAGCTGTGTTCAAAGTGTAGTACACCAGAAATTAATTTCCTGAGATATACCTATATATAATACTAAAGATTGTGAAGATGTTTTCTTTCAGGCAGTTGACTAAAATCCATAGATTTCTTGTTTCAGGCTTGAACTGGCATTTTAAACATCAAGTGCATGAGAAACTCAAACCAATAAAAGGGAGAAATAAATGAACAAAAAGGAGTGTCTTAAAAAAAACCTACTTTGACTTTTATTCTAAATTTAAAAATTGCCCTGGGATTGAGAAAGTTTATTGTTCAAGTGTCACAGAACGTGTTCATCTTCCTGAGCTAAAAATCAGCAGTGACAGATGATACATTTAAATTTTGTTCTTAAAACATGAGAAAAGAAATAAGAAACAGAAAAGAAATACAGAACAACTATTTATTGAAGTAGCTTTAAGCCCTCACTCAAACAAGAAAAATATGTTAGCTGTAACTTTTCTAGTGTAAAACAATGTTTCTGAAATTTTCATGAGTGACCTCTGGTTATAGGAGCACAAACTGAGTCATTTCCTGGGAACCCTCCTTTCTGATCCAAGAACGTGCAGTTTATTGGAATTGCAAGTTGACAGCAGCTTCTGATTTAAGACATTAATAAAGTGCTAAGCAAAACAGCTATAATAATTACATTACTATTCTGATTGAACTGAATTTTAATTCTAATAATACTAGAGAATGACAAAATGAAAGGCAAGTTTAAAGATGAAGGTGTTTTCAAAGAGCAATGATCCATATATCCTGCATTTCATATTTCACACAACACTATAGGAGAAGAGTTATTTTTGTTGGGATTTATATCATTGTTTTATTTAATTTACATCATTTCCCCTCTGGTTACTCTTGACTTAAAAATATGAATTCTAGGTCAGTCATCTATGTGACAGGCTGAGTGTACTGTGGTACTAATTTTGGAGAAAGAAAAAAGCCATAGGCAAGAAGCTTAAAGAGAGTTTAAAGAGAGTTTAAAAATGTTATTAGATGTTATAATGAAATCTTGGCAATCTCCGCCACCAAGTGGTCATTCAGCAATTTACAGTGGATCTTGTGTGCTGTTACTGGTACACACGAGATTTAATGAAGTTACACACTTGTGACCTACCTGCCAACTTTCCAGGTGCACTCCGTAGCTAATTAAAAGTACATTGTTCTATTAACAATTTGCTGAAGAGTGAAGGTTAATACAAAGGCGTTACAGTGAGCCTGGTTTAACAAGTTTGCAGTGTCTTATCTCAACGCATATTACCAATTTTGCTGTTTCAAGTGAAAATCAGATTGTGATTAAGCAATGGGTTAACTTTTGAGGTGAACCAGTATAGCATAAATTTGAAACTGGTAACCATCATGACAAATTGCTTTAAAAATATACAATAAAATACATAGTAAATACTAAAAAATACCTAAGGAAAATAAATGAATTTGTAGATTGTATATAAACTGGTAAGTAACAGGATCATGAGTGGCATCACAGCTGCAAAGTCAGAGATCCAGAAGTGCTGGTATACCAGCCACACAGCCGGAGCCCAAGTTCACAGCCTAGAGCAGCTTTACCCAAGGCAACCTCCCTCTGCTGCTGCAGAGGGAGCGTGGTCTTCCTCTTATTCTACTATATTATTTCCAAAAATCGTGCATGAGAAATCCAGGAGCTGAAATAGCAGGAAGATTGTTTTCCTCTTTTAACCTAGTATTAAAGGTGAGGCCCAAGAGAGTATTGTTAGTTCTAAAATCCTGAAAAACATAGTGATTACAGTGATTGTGTAAATTCACTAGCCATTATTTTTTATTATAAATAATTTATTTTTATTATAAATCATTTTATTATAAACCTAGTTTAAGTTAAAACATTATGGTAAGATTATGTTTTCTAATATTTATTTAAAATATTTAAAGTAGCTTTATTCAAGCACGAAAAAATAGTAACTTGCCCTTTTTGTACATCGTTAATTTCCATCCACATGTAGATTAATATGTGAGAAATATTAATTATTTTTACACTATTTATCTTTTATCGTTACTTTTGCTTAGTCAAATAAACATAGTCTGAATAGATAATGTTTTTTTAAAAGTATGTGCAAATAGATTTGTGAATCTTTCTAAAAAACTAAAAAAATTCCCAAATTCAGTGAACACTTTCTATTAATTGCTAATGAATATATTTTAGCAATAGATGTAATCAATTTTTGTATCAACATACAGGCCTCATCTAATGGAAGGTGTCCCTGCCAATGGCAGGGGCATTGGACTAAATTTTCTTAAATGTCTCTTCCAACGCAAACTATTCTGTGATTCTATGGAATGCTAAACAAAATCTAAAAGTATTTAAATTATTCCCAGTGTACAGCTGCATAAGCATCGAATCCTGCCTATTTTCATCCCCAACAAATTATATCCCAGCATATCCCACAGAGTACTTAACAGGCTTCAAAGGGGCCCAGTCTGCTTATCAGTAGATGCTTGATATATTAGGGCACAACATAGAGAAGTTCACTGGAAGTACATCATGATTCCACAGGATTTGAGACACTGCACTGATAGTCCCGTCCTTTGAAACTGTAAAAATTTTGTTAGACCATGTGTAATTTCAGGGAACTGACTTTTTAGTGACAATCCCACTTAGTCCTCATCCGGATCCATCGTGATTTGTATTTCTTGCACTACTACTTATTGAACTGGCCCTGTTCTTTATCTAAAGTAATACCATTTGTTTTTATGGTTGCTGTTCACTCTTACTGCAGCCCAGTCATTCATCTTGAGTCCCAGTTCACCATTTTGTGATGCCTTAGGCTTTCTCGAATATGTAAATCTGTCATGAAGCCTGCAAATTACATCCTCAGTGTTTCATCAGTGATGCCTTTTCAGCATGTGTAGTAAAGAAGATACAAATCAAAAATGGCACCTGATAATCTCGTGGTCCCTGGAACAAGGTGCTTAACCTATTGCATTCAACCATTAGTGCAAGTGAGGGGAGAAGCAAACTCCTTGTGTATTTTGTGGTAGTGGAGGTCACAGCTGCAGGCGAGTGCCATGAAGAAAAGGAAAGGGATAATGCTGCCACCCTTCTTCCCCTGGCTTCTCTCACCCTGCCCTGACTTTCCTACAAAGCCGCTCCAGTGCTGTCTTTCTCCTGACATGAAGACATTCCCCCTCCTGTGCACCAGAGGAGCACATGGGGATGTGGCTGCTCTGCTCTGTTCCTTTGGGAATGTTAGGAGCTGGTGAGAGGCAGAGTAAAGGGAGGAAACCTAGTTCTCGCCTTCTGACATCACAGTCTGAAATGGTTTTTTCAACTCATGTGATGAAATTATGTACGTGTATGAGGACTTTACCACAATAATTTAACATTTCCCAAAATTATCTTAACAGTTAATGTTGTGGCATAGGATATATACATGAGATATATTTATTGATCTTCTGTTTATTTTGTACTATAAATAATGTTTACATTTCAGCTTGGTCAAAGGAAGCAATCAAGTATAAGAAGCTCAGATGAAATCCACTTAAACAGTTTAAACAATCCTCCAAGACAATACCAGGTAAAAACCAGTTTATTTTTAAATAAAATCAAGACGTGTTAGAACTGGCAGACTGATGGCATTAGGACAGTTTTGACTTTATGCTGAACAACATGAGTCAAGAATAAATCCACAGACCTTGTATATCAGAAATAAATGAAATGGTTTAGGTATTTGCAGTACAATCTGAGGATGTTTTTCTCTCCTCTTAGTTTCTTAAATGGTACTCTTGTAGTGCAATGTTTTAATGGGCTTTAGAAAAATGTTTTTAATTTTAGAGACAGGTTGAGTCTTCAACTGCACAATGTGAATTGAGAAAACCAAAAACAAACCCAAAATCTTCCCATTCCATTTGCTGAAGCAGATCAGCTTATTGTGGCACACCTGTATATACAAATGTCTCAAACACTGCAAGTATCTGTCTGCCTTTATCCTATCAATGCAGTCTGATTTTTTCCTTTGCCTCCTAAACAGCTGCAATGAACCTTTGTGCGGTTAAGTATAAAGATACCCAGCACAGTCTACATAAGTCTTAGCTATTCTGGTCCAGAGATTGCTTCTTTCCTTCTTGTAATCCTACAAAGTGAGTGAAAAGGAAGAAGCAAGAGCTGCCTGGGAAAAATAAAAAGACAATCTGAATGAAAAACAGTACAGAAAACAAGTATACTTTATTGACCACAAGGCAGAAAAAAAGATTTTTCCCATGCACAGGCTAGCTCTGCTCCATTCTTACATTATGCAGTGTCTACACAAGTCAGTTCCAAAAACTCCTTGACTTTTTTGCAGTCATTTTCATTATGATGCAGGGATAAATATTAAGGTTAAAAATCCACCCCATAAACATGCTGTGTGACTTTGTATTTGAAACATTCTTGGATTAGTACAATAAACAGTACAGCTGCTGACCTTGCAAGCGTGACTGTAGTGATGGCCTGGGACCACTAATCTGGGATGACTCACCTCACAGCCAGCTCTGGTCTGCTCTATTATTGTGGAGACAAAAGCAGGCACATAAATCTATGTACATTTTATATCTTAAAATGGAAAAGAAAAAGTATCAGGTTGTCATAGACTACACCTTACAAAAATATTAACCCCAAAGACAGAAATACATATCCTAAAACGTACTTGGATACCTTATTCTTTTTCAAGTAATTTGAACTAATGGGAGAATCAGGGGCAGAGTTCATTTTTTCCTGAAAAGGTAAAATTTACAATAAATTTGCTGGCCTAGGCTCCCCTTATTATTAGCAGAGAGGTTGGTCGTTCTAATGGTATTATCTGTTTGATGGATTTTAGTTGTCTTGGATGAACTGTGCTCTCAGGTTTGCTCTTTTTATCCATAGAAGGAAATATAGGGGACAGATACGTATATTTACATGAGAAAGTGTCTGTCTTTGGTTAGATGAATCCCAGCTGAGATACTTGAATGACTCCTAGAATTTTGGGTCCCATTTTCTCTAAGCCCGACACTAGGAAAACATAATTTAGCAAATATATCAAAGTAGGTTCAAATAAACTGACAACAAAAGGGTTTAGCAATTAGCACTGCTAAGCAGGGTCATCATCATCGTCAGGTAGCAATAAAGGCCAGATGGCTTCATCTACTTGGAGATCAAAGCTGCAACTGTATTAATCATTCTACAGACTCCAGTAGTAGGTTAAGCCTTGTGAATTATAACATTCATAAGATTGTCTTTCATTCTATATATGTGTGTGTGTGTGTGAAGAATCATAATGGTTAAATATCTATGGTAAATGAAAGCAGAGATTTTTACATTCAGTTCCTTTAACCTGCCGATTCCTGTCAAGTCCTACACTGAAATATCTGAATGCAGCAGAAGGTAACAGAAGTGTCATAATTTAATCCCAGCTATCAACTAAGTACCACACAGTTGCTTACTCACTGTCCCCACACTGCCTCTTCCAGCTGCATGGGATGTGGAACAGAATAGTAAAAGGTAAAACTTGTGAGCTGAGATAAGAATACTTCACTAATTTAAACAAAGCAAATAATAATAATAGTAGTAGTAGTAGAAGCAGAAGTAGTAGTAATGAAAAGGAGGGATAGAGGAGCAGTGGTCAGCCCTCAAGGCCAAGCCTCCCCCAGTTTCTATACTGAACATCATGGTCTATGGTATGAAATATTCCTCTAGCCAGCTGGGTTCAGCTGTTCCAATCATTCTCCATCCCAGCTTCCTGGGACCTGCTCATGTGGTCCCTCAGTGGCAGAGCATGAGGCATTGAAAAGTCCTTGACTTTGGGTAGTCGCTGCCCAACAACAACTAAAACACCAGTGTGTTATCAACACTATTCTCATACTAAACCCAAAACTCACACTGTACCGGCTACTAAGAGGAAAATGAACTCTATCCCAGCTGAAACCAGTACAAGAGCTCTTATTTTGCAATGTCATAACAATACTAGTCCAGCTAAGAAAACTCTTTCGTTCTTTCTTTCTTTCTTTCTTCTCTGCAGAAAATAATGAAGCGTCTTATTAAAAGATACGTGTTGAAAGCTCAGATAGATAAGGAAAGTGATGAAGTCAATGAAGGTGAGTCTGTTGATGAATTGTATGTTTCATCAAGAGAATCAAAACAAACTGAAGTGGTTACATATGCCACTTGAAAAAAATGTTTCCAAAATACTTAATCCACTTGACATGTTTACAAGTGCAAGATGTAAAATTAACATGAAGAGGAGATGGGATTTCTGTCTCTTCTCTCCCATCAGAAACTATCACTGATCTGACAAGCTTTAAAATGTTTTGCTACACCTAGTAATAATAGAATCATAGAATAGTTTGGTTTAAAAGGGCCCTTAAAGATCACCTGGTTCCTTAAGGATCTGGTGGGCTGGACAGTGCTGGATTAATGATTGGATTTAGTGATCTTAGAGGTCTTTCCCAACCTAAATGATGCAGTGACTCTATGATTCTGTGACCTCTCTTGCAGCAGAACAGCATGTTCCATTAAACAGATTTTGTGAGTTTTGTCAACTCATGTGGTCTCTCACGCTTTTGCCTTCAGATTTATTTGATTTTTCGTGAGCTGCATCTTCATATTCCTATCCCCAAGACACCATTCCATGGAGGTTAGCTCAGCTGGTCAGAGCATGGTGCTAATAACATCAAGATTGTGGATTTAATCCCTGTGTGGGCCATTAGCTTAAGAGCTGGACTCAGTGATCATTGTGGGTCCCTTCCAACACAGATTCAACCTATGATTCACCAGCGGGCAGCAGAATATCTACTTCTTCTGTTTCAACAAAGAAATACAGAAAAAATCCATGATAATTATAAGATATTTGGATATGGTGTTTTTTTCTTTTGTTTCTTAATATTGTGATCTTTTAAAATCTGTTACAGGTGAGCTGAAGGAAATTAAACAGGACATTTCAAGTCTCCGGTATGAACTCCTTGAGGAAAAATCTCAGAATTCTGAAGATCTGGCAGAACTTATAAGGAAACTTGGGGAAAAACTGTCAATTGACTCTAAGGAAGAAGAAAGCAAGAGATAACCAAAATGTTTAAGAGATGCAACAGAATGTTAACAATTCACTTAGAGCCATATTTCTGTTTTCAAGTCTAGCTCACATTTTTATGAAAGATTCAAAAATTAAATCATTCCAATTCTTTATTGAAAAAACACAGTGGCAAATCCTCTAGGTTACAATAGGGAGGCGATACCACTTCAGTAAAGATATTTATTCTTTACCTGCTGAAGAATAGTTGATCTGAGATAATTTAAATACTCAATTTACCTCTTTTAGAATTCCAGTGGAATCTTGATAAGCCCAGTCATGAAAGATTAAAAGCATAGATCTAAACTTTTCCTATGTTAACTGTTTATTTTTCGCAAATTTCATTTTGTAAGCATTCTTACATATATTTTATGTAAGCAAAAGAGAGAAATTCCAGGCTTTTATATATATATCTCAAAAGCTATTTAATTTTTCCAAAATCCCCAACTAGCAAAAAAACCCAAAAAAGCTAACTGCCTCTCTTAAAAATGTATAAGATATTAAAATAATTTATGAACATTTCCATGTAGAGGTAGATACCGGGACACTCAGAACACTGTATTGTACTTTTCCCTACTGATCCCTGTCACCATTGGATTATCCTGAGAGATACCTAGGTTCCAATGGGAGTTAGTGCATTAAGAAAGAAATATTTTTCACCAAGTTCATTGAAAAGCTGTTGCCGAGCCTGGAAGAAAACCTTCTTTAATCCAAAATAATTAACCCTTGATGTTCCAATCTGTTTCAGAATTCCCAGATTCTCCAGTTTTTATGTCTTGAACTGAACCTCCCAAACTTCAGGGTTGGGGTTTGAATGTAACATTTTTACTTGAGGTGGAAGGTACTAAAATGTTAGGTGCAAACCTCTTTCAGAATTCTGGGAATGTTGTGCTGGGGGACCATGTTTCCCTACAGTTAAACCTGTTTAAATCATTAAATTTTCTTCAGACATATCGATAGCAAACAAAAGCATCTTGTCCCAAAAAATCAGGAAATCTCATCTGCTATGGATTTGCATCCCGTGTCCTTTTTTCCACTGGTGAAAGCTCAGCTCTTGTGCTGTATTCTTTAGGACTCTTTTAATGAAGAATCTTCACTCCATGTGAGAAGGAAAGCTCCAACACTTTCACCCTGCCCACTGCGATAGTTAAAAGTCTCTTTTTGTTAAACTGGAGGTGAGATATCCCGTGCTGTGGATATCCCATGCTGTGTCTGGCTGTTTGTTGTGTGACAATGTCCATGCAGGGCAGTCAGCTGGTTTCTGTCTTTCCAGATAGAAACAGATTAAATTCCATGTAATTTTTCCCTTGGTTAATACAGTAATTTGTGTTCCTCTCTTTTGACAGTCACTAATTCTGGAAGTGTTATCAATATGCATTACATTGGGCATCTCTGCTTCTCTTTAAGCTTTTTTTGAGATTAGTGAAAGGGCTGTGAAAAATTATAACATGGTATCAAGGTGTATAACACACCTGTAAAAGAATTGTATTAAGACTTAAAAAGGCTTCTCAGTAATTGCTTTAAAATTAGCTTTGTGAAACTTATTTACTGTGGAATGTATTAGAATGTTTCTGCCTCTCCCTTTTAGGCTGGAGATTATTTTTTAATGGGTTTGGTTTAGTTTCCAGCTGGATTTATTGATAGTTCTTTTTTAAAAATTGTTGATGGAATCACTGTGTATTTTCAGGGAAAAAACCCTATATAATAGAATGGGTTTTGAAATCACCTCAAACAGAGACAGGTGGAGCTGAGGGATTGAGGTCAGCCTGCCCCGTGAGTGTTTGTCATGCTGTGGGGGGAGTGCTTAGCATGGAAGTTTAGCCACAAATGGAGCATGGGGGACAGTGTGTGTCCTGTGGGCCTCAGGTGTAATGAACTCAGGGTTTAGAAACTTCTAAGGCTTCTTCCTCTGAGGGAGAAGAAGGAAAGTGAGGATTCAAAGGTAGTAGTGCACAGGCAACTGGTGTGACCTCAGGCTGGGAGGCAGTATGACAGTAACTTCACTGCCTTTTGCCTCCTGCATGGTTCCTGGCCATCTCCCTTGGCCAGGACTGGCCTCTGAATTGGAGTTCCAACTGAGTATTTTGGTTTTCTGAAACAGTGGGCAGTTAGTTCAGCTCCACCGAATGTCTGTGTTAGAGGCCATACTGCTCAAAGCACATCTTCCATCTGTGAGAAGCTCTTCAGAAAATCTGTTGGTCAGAATCTGAGGTAACAGGGACAGTGAATGTTCACTTTCAGTAATCAGAAGTCTTAATTTTTGGTCACTGTAATACACAATTTGGATCTGCTGTAGTGCTGGTTGATGGTAAACCTTCACTCTCCATAAACCCAGTGAAAGGAAATACATACACACAGTTTGAGATCCAGGCACTTTTAAAGGGAAGGTTTTTATTACAGAGGTAAAGTGTACACTGTGAATTTGTTTAAGCCCAAAATCTGATGTACCTTAAAACTATAAGATCATAATGTATATATTGTATTTCATGAAGAAAATACATACGGATTTTTTTAATCATTGAAGATATTTTATATGTAGTTATTGCTCTTGGAACAATTTGTTGAATATATTTGAAGAGGTCTATTGCCAAATGTAGTGTGACAAGCAATGTAGTATTTAAAATGAGCACAATACCAAATATATTACTCTGATTTTAAAAAATTAAATGTACCAGACTAAAAATGCCTTTGTGATCCATTGTATGAACATTTTGGTATTTCACTGGGAACATTTGGCTGCTTTTGCTTGGAAGACTGATATGGTAAAAAACTTTCATTTGCTCACAACACTAATATAAAAAAAGATTTCAAAGAGGAAGCAAGGGTCTTTTCATACTTAATTAGACTCAAGGCCAAGTATTTTGTCTCCTGTGACTGTGTTTGATTCTAGATGTTGCAGAACATCTGCAGTAAGTAACAGATCGTTTTCACCTTACATAGTTCTCATTTTGGTTTCTAATAAAACAATAACATAATTTGATGAGGAAGTATTTCCAGATGTTTTTGTGATCTATTAGGATAACAAGATAGTCTTACTACCTACCTAATTGTTTCTTCAAATCCTGTTAGTTACTTGAGCTCAGCAATTCACAGTTTCTATAGCAGCAGCTTCCACATCTAAACCAGACCTGCTATGAAGCATTAACTTCATATATTCTTTTTCCCCTGAGTATTTCTTAAACTTGAAGTATGAAATATGGTGAGTAGATTTTGTCATCCCTTAGAGAATCTCCTTCCTGTTCACCCAAAAGTATTTCACTGAGAGCTATAGAAGGGCTTATGAACTTCTGAAGTGAAAAAAATGAAGTAAGAAAATCCCCAAATCAATAAAGTTTATCCAAAGTTTTCTCACACTGTTCTGGATTAAACAGAATTATGTCTAAATATTGGGGGAAGGCTTTATGCATCATGGAGGACTGCAAATTTTATTAGAGACTAATTGTGCAGTACAAGCTTAAGGTACTCAAGATTTACAATGACAGATCCTGAGTAAGAGCTACAGGATTTCAAATGAAAATTCCGACATTCCAGGTAAAATTCTGCTGTATTACTCCGTATTTTAGAGCACGGACAGGCCAAGCCAATGAATGCTAATGGGTTTAGAAGTGGGATCTGCAGATTCATCTGATTTTAGATGACAGCCATGAAGACTCATGCAGCTGAGCTTGTCTAGTCTTTCTTTGTATTCAGTGGATATAAATGGTCAAAGGCATGATTTTGTGTCATGTTAAGGTAGACAAGTATCCCAGATGTGTCATACAGTAGAAGTGACCATTTTTCTCCTGTTACTCTGAAGAAGCCGCTGTAGCTGTTGGCAACATTTTTATTGAAGTGTGAGAAGTCCCAGCTTGACAGAAATGAGCACTGCAGCTCATGAACACTGCAGGGCCATGAACCATCACCAATGATCATCTCCTTGGAAGTGCTCACACTGATGAGGACAGTCACTGAGAGGGGCAGGATCTAACTTGCTTTCAGAAGAATCCAGCCCATCCCCCAGGGATGATGGATGAGTAGGGTTCTTCTTTACTCTGCACCAATATTTCATTTTTCCCTTCTTCATTAGTGTTACTGTGGGTAGGCATAAACAAAACCTCCCATTAACCAAATCTATTGCAAACGTGAGAAAAACTCTGTTACAGGGCACAAGGCAACTAAATTCTTGACAAACCAGGACCTTATGATAAAGAAAAGTTTATATCCCATGTTTTAGTACATTGGGGTGAGCATATATGTCTTCAAAGCTTAAAATATACAGCTTGATCTTGGCAGTACTTCAGCCATAGCAGCTGTATCATGTAATTTACTCAGAACGTGTTCTCATGACTGCTGTGTCCCAAAATGCAGTTTAGTACAACAAAATCTTGCATTTGCTTCATAGAGATTTCCCTCAGGCTTGAAATTTGTATCTGAACATTATAATTAATACATTACAAACCACGTAATCTGAAACTATACTCGTTTGCAGAACAGAAGGAATTGTCCTTATAGTGTAAATTGCTAATTTGTCATGTAAATATTTAACGCTTTTTAAAATTTGTTAGAAACTGCCTGATGTGAACAATCTTTCCAAGCACTTGTGTTCCTGCTTAAATTTTAATTTGGCTTGTGGAAAATAGAATTCACAAGGTTTGTGCTTGGAAAACTACTTGTGTTTCAGAAGCTCATATCGAAAGAGGAGTTAATCGAGGCTGAGGTGTGTACCTTCAACTCCATGCTCTTAGAAGGCCAGGGAATCCCTTACACTGTTCTTCCCTGGTGTATATTAACCATGAGTACCTCAAAATATTTCATTTTTTCACTTGTTTTCGTTGTTGCAAAAAGCCAAGTCTCCTGTTCCTCTTTCTGTTCTTGTCACCATCCTTAATATGACAGTGCAGTAGGGATCAAAAAGTACAAACTTTCAGTGCTTCTCTGTATTTTAGTAGCATTTGGTTTTAAGCTTTTGAATATTCTGTGATTCAGCTCCTTGACTTTACGGTTTCCTCCTTTAATCAATGGACTTTCAATCAAAGTAATTGAAGAAGATCAGTTCATATTGTGTGCAAAGTAAAATGCAGCAGATAAATCATTATCAGTGTTAATAGCAATATTTTTATGCCCTTTTATATATGAACACTTTTATACCATTTTGATACTTCATTGTGCTTTATAAACAGCAAATATATTTTAGTAGGTTTGCACAGGCCAAAGGGCATAAATAAAGTGACAACCAGTCCAAAAACCTTTTGTTTGTAGGCAAAACCTACTCACTCTCAAATACAAATAAATTTGTTTTCCTATGAGCCTCGTGGACGTTCAAATCTCTGTTCTTCAGCTTCTTCATTTATGCCAGGAGAGAATGATACTAATTGATGTCAACATGCTCATATATGTAGTTTGAGGAGTTTATGAAGAGCAAACCAGTTCTTTCTCGGAGTGTTTTCTTGTTTCCTCAGATTTTGTGTAACTTTACCATAACTCCAATGGTGTAATCAGTGGAGAAAACCCAAGGGATTTAATGAGTTTAATGTCTTGACAGCAAGAGGCACTGCTATGGGTTTGTTCTTTATAACTGCAGTTCTGAAAGTTCCAATTGAGACACTCACTGACTGTCCTGTCTGTAGCCCAATTTATTCAGTCCTCTCCATCTCCTAATGGTGAACTGAGGCTCTGCAGCTGGGTCACGACATCCCCACTTTTGAATGGAGAAATATCACTGACACGGCAATTTTTTCAAAAAAAACATACAACATGAGCAAGTCTTTCTGGTGAGCAGAAGATAAGGTACAATGTCAGGCTGCTATAAAATCATGTTGGTAATAAATTATTCAAGACTACTTTATGTGGCTATGCTAGAGCACATACAATCTCTCCTGACGTGGTGATTCTGTTCCCCTAAAGAAAATGTTTCTTCTAGAAATGGCCTTGTGCTTGAATCTGTCAGCATCATTTAAGAATTCTGTGAGTTTCTTCCTTCTGAGGTGGACATCACACTTCATTTGAGGAAACTAAACCGCCTGATAGAGCAGTATCAGTGGCTACAGCCCTTCAGCAGAGGCTTCTCTCTTACCCTACAGGAGGCCACTGCCCTCCTGTACCATCAAGAGTGTTAAAAACAAGCCCTGGCTGTACCAAGAAATATTTCTCAATATCAGACTGGAAAGAAGTAAAGACAAAATCATTCCCAAAGCGCCTCTGGTTCTTCTAATGTTGCAAGTTAGTCTGCATTCACTCATGAATGTCCCTTCTGATTAAATATCCACAGCACA
The DNA here is from genome assembly GCA_013400235.1 of Oriolus oriolus. Lineage (NCBI taxonomy): Eukaryota > Metazoa > Chordata > Aves > Passeriformes > Corvidae > Oriolus > Oriolus oriolus. The sequence goes on from VXBT01007668.1 coordinate 172,387, forward strand.
CATTGCAGTAAGCCATCTAGGCTCCCCTTCTAGTCTTTGAAAACTCTGAATGTTGTTTCGGAGGTGCATATTTGCTTTGAGGGGAGGCACAACCTTGGCCCAAGCTATTGCAGTTTAGGATCCTGAGAAAGTGTAAATCCCTCACTGGGTCAGCAATGAGGTCTGCATGAAGTATTGAGCTAACAAGAATTGCTGGCAGTTGCACATAAAAATATGCCAAGTGCTCTTCTCTGCAGATGTTTTCACAGCTTCCAACAGAGTACTTTTGTAAGACTCAGATTTTAACTAATTTGTGAATATTATAAATTAATCCCCTTAACACTTGTCTTTAGACTATAAAATCCAGCAGTTCCAGTAGATTTAACAGCTTAACAGAATTATTATCCATTAAACTTCAAATTCAACTGTTGCATTAGGAAAACACCAAGATAGTTATATTTTATGCAGGTGATTTTTCTAATCACCAACAAAAATTCAATATGAAGGAGATTGTGTTGGAGACAGGATGTGTGTTGATGATCCCAGTGAGGTACCCTCACCTCCCTGCTCCGAGATCATCATAGGGTAGTGGCATGCCGTGGTCCTTAGGGGTTATCTTAGGAGCTGGATAGGACAATAAAGTTACACATAACTGACAAAAATGAAAATTCTTTTTAACAGATGCTCCTGTTGTCAGGCCTGCTTGAAATTACTTTCAATGCATGTGTTTCTTTTGGTTGATTTGATACAGAGAGGAGTACTTGAGCTGCAGAACTGCAGTCAGTGTACTGCAGTAGCTCTAGTACAATTAATTCCAGTTCTTCTGGAAAAAGTACTTGAAAAATTTGGAAGCAGACTTAGGCACTGCAAAGTTGGCATATACATGCCTCCAAGTAAACTGTTTCTGTTTACTTATCCCTTCCTTTCATCTAACACTTCTTTTGAAAAGTAAGTTATTAAGGTTACCCATTTTTTTTTAGGTTTATTGTTTTACATACTTGGTATTCAACTTTAAAATAAATGTATTTCATGTCATCATTTTAAATGTCTATGAATTTTATGGTGGTGTTCCAGCATAGCCAACAGCTCCTAGCCAAGAGTTTGTCATCCTGGGATTCTTCCATGCATGATGAATACCATCAGTTGATGCAGCAATAGGTAAAGCTCTCTGTGTACCTGCAGACTACGGGATGCAGGTCGGAAGATGACAGATGCTGTTAGATATCCATCTTTTTTAACAGACTGTAGCAAAGAGAGCCTGAGATTTCTGGCAGGTAAATTGTGTTTGCATTCACAGGATACATTGTTGAAGAGCTGTTACTCCAGACTTTGCAGACTCTCAAATTAATCCATTCCAGTGACTGAGAGTGAATTTTTCTTCCTGTACGCCTAGACAATTTTAATTAACTTTATAATGGGACTGAAATATATGTGTATGCACTCTGTTCTGTGTAATACAGACCTGTAGTTGTTTGTCTAAAGTAAATTCTCTCTAATAGCAAAGGTGAAAGCAACCTGGAGAAGTTAGTCTTCAAGTGAAACCTCAGGTGTTTCTGAGTTCAGGTGACTTGGTAGGTGAGGGGGAGCCAGAGGGAAGTGCTACAGTGGGGTTGAGTTACACTGAAGTCCCTGCAGGACTGTGGGTAGGCTCCCAGAGCCCAGCAAAAACCAGCCTGGAATCTCTAATGACAAAGTTCAGTGACTATTGTAAGTTTCTAGTCCCAAAAAATTGTAAAACAGAACCTAAGAATAGCTCCAACATAACTGAAGTAGTAGTGAATGTCTGAAGGACAGCTTCTCGCAGCTCCTGGGGTTTATGGTCCACAAGACACATCAGTAGAGTTAAATACATGATTCCTTCTTTGACAAAAGCGCATGGTAGGGGTGTCCCTCTGTGAACAGGAAAGGAAAACATTGGCAAGTTATCATCAACTTAGCTGAGTTGCAACAACATTTAGTTTTTTGTAGCACTCTATGAAATAAATATAATTACTGCTGGGATCAAGGAGAAGATTTGGTGTAGCCTGGAACTATATCAATCACATTTTCTTCAGTTTACAAGAATTACATTCTCTCTTGCTGCACACTCACTGCAATCCCATTAAACTGTACCTTCTGCTAAGTCCACCCCTGTAAATGTCTTAACTGGGTATGTAAATGCATGAAGTATCATTTTCTTTCCAGTAAAACAAATATTTTAACATTTTATTTTCCAACTGTATTTCCACATTCCTTCTACCCTTTTTCCTAATAACTCTTCCATGTGAGCTTGAAAACAGTACTGTCCCACAGCAGTGCCTTGGCCAACACAAACTCTATACTGTGGCCAGAGGTTTGAATTAATAGTCAGGAAATAGATTAATTGCTTCAGTAATGAGTACAATGTAAACTACCTTTGTTCAGTATTTATCAAGGTATGACTAACTGAATTTACAGCATCAGGTTTTCAGAAACCTTTCTACAAAACCAGGAGGAAACAAAAGAAATGCACTTGTCTGAGCAAACCAAATTCTGGAAGTCAGAACCACTGTCCTCATTCTTATTTCTTGTTTACATTATAAAAGGATTTGAGTATTACAAACAGGACCTCAAAAGGCCAGTTTCTGCTGGGAGAAGCTACCTTTAGCACTACAAATGGCTGTAAACAACTGTAATACAGAAAAATCCCCTTCAGCATGTTGCAGCCCTCTAAAATTCAAACCCTGTATACCAGTTCATATTTTACCTGCACCCTCAGGCTGTCATAGCAGGTGAATGCAATGGATGTCCTGGCTGGGCATCACTGTAAATAAAACACATGAGCCCCTGATGGTCTGGTGGCTCTCTCTACCACTGCAGTCATGAGCTCGTTTTCCTGGCATTGTGCCTGTAACCTGCCTGGCAAGCAGGAACACCAGGCCTTAATGCCTGCCTCCCATTGAGATTGTTTGGATAAAAGTGTTAAGAAAAAGCCAGACATGGAGGCAGAGCCCACATGCACCTTCAAGGTAGGTTCAAGATTATTCCTAGACAAAGTGTGTATGGACCTGACACAGGGATGTGATGTTCCCCCGGCCTGAGCTCACTGTTGTAATGCCCACAGTACTGTCATTTGGCTTCATATGGCTCACTCAGGACAAAGAGAGCGGTCTGAAAGCCTATAAATCAGATACAGTAAGGCCTCACCAGCTATACAGGTGCAGGAAATGCAGCCATCTAAGGGCAGCAATGATGCCCAGAGCCTCTCAGTGCACATGCTTTGGGCTATATGGGCCTGTGGGAAAACGCAGTGTGACTGGAGCTAGTGCCTCCATGAGGTCTCTCTGGGCTGGGCATGAGAAGGCTAGTTGACCAAACCATAGGAAATCACAAGGACAGGCACCACTCCCAGAAAATGTTCTAAACAATCTGTGTTGAAGTGATTATATTCATTTGCAGTATATTTTTTGTGTTTGGTTTCTTAAACAAAAAGCACAGTATGTCTCTTTTGGAGCTGCCTGGTCTAAAAGCACACTTATTGTTTGAGATTCAGGGAAACCGATGTGAAAATTAAAAAAAACTCTGTTTGAATTTGTATCGATGTGGTAAAGCTCTAAAGGACCAAAGTGAGAAAAATTCACTGAATTCTAGACCTGCAGTTTTTGTGGCACTTGCAAGAACTCAATCAACCACGCTGGGGCAGTAATGCCCTGGGTTTGCTTGGAAAGCAGGTGCTGGACTGGCTGTGCACAGTCCTGCCGAACCTGCCCTCTCATCTCACTGAGCTGTGCTGGCAAAAGGCTCACACTGGCACAAACACACGGGCTTTGTTCTGTACTTAAACATGTGTGTACGTGTAAATGTACACGCATCACATACGTGTTTATGTGCATGCTTGTATGTACTGCACATCTGTGTGTATTGCACAGACACACATATTATATATGTGTAACATGTGTGTTACTAGACATGCAGACACCAAACTTATTTGATTTTTACCGTGCATTGGGCATTCCCATGCAATCTCTCCTGTAAAACAGACAGTCAAGTGAAACTATGATGGCAGTAAAACCACTCAAAGGCTGTGGAAATCATTTCAGATTTACAGTTATACATCTTGATCACACGATGAGAACTAGGGGTCATTGACACAAGGTGCAAGACAGTAAAGCTGGGTCAGATATTAGGAAAAGTATTTTCCCACTGGACATGTTCAAACACTGGCACAGGCTGCTCACAGACACTGTGGAGTCTTGATCTTTTCAGATTTTAAAAAACTGAGTGGACAAAGTTTTGAGCCACTTTAACTGGGTTCAGATCTACTTTGACCAGGAGGCTGGTCCGCGTGATCTATTGCACTTCCTTCAAAATGAAAGTATTCCATAACTCTATAATTCTTTGATTATTATGGATAACTTTAAATGCCTTTATAAGCCTGTAAGGTAACTGAATGTCTTACCTATACTTAACCAAAGCAACTATTTGAGATCCTGAGCTGACCATGTTTTCAAAGCTTCTGGCAAGGATGAATGGATGCAAGAAATCTAAGATTCCACCATTTCATTTTTCACTTGGTGAACTGGTGAATTTATTAATTTTTTTATGCCTGTCTTCTATATCTGTGATTAATCACTTCCCTCTCGTCTAAACACAGAAGACTTACAGTATTTGTTTATTTTATTTTCCCAGCCAGAGAAAACAACCAAGTAACAATCAGCCAAGCAAAAACCTCAAAAAGACAAACCAATATAGGCAAATAAACGGGGCCTATCCCTACTCAGGAAGTCTGGAGACTTGCAGAATATAGCATTTGTATGTAGCAGAAAAACATTATTATTCTAATCTGATGCAGCAGTGTTAGAAAGATGCCTTGAAAATTGTCTTAACAATTCTTTAGAAAGATATTATATCATCAAAATGAAGCTCTGTAAGAAGTCACACCTCAGGTCTAACTTAATATGAATGTTTTAAATCCCTGAAGACAGGAGCTTCTTGTTCCTATGTAAAGTTTTAAGATTTTCAGTCTTAAAATATATCTGCTGTCATTTCTCAGGCTAAGATTCCAAGCATGAAAACTACTTCACCTATTTTCACGTGATCCTCTTTCTAGAAAAACAACTCCAAACTATTTTCTCTTTCTTCCTACCTTGCCCCATTTTTTCCCAATAACCCTTGGTCATTGACACTTGATGTTAATTTTGGAATAGCTGTGAGGAGATGAGAGCTTGACAGAGCTTGTTCGGCACAGGAGAGCTGAGAGAGAGAGAAGTAGAGAACCTGCTCTGGATTTAGAGCAGAAGGTCAAATGAATTGAATTTTTTTGTACCTTAAATGCCATGGATCAACTTTATTAGGTTATAGATAAATATGAAATATATTTTGATTCCTTCTTTGTTCCTGGAGTTGTATTAGATTTATTATTTTTTAAAAAAAGAAGATGCTTTACTATGATGTCTGTTTCCATTCATTATATCTCCCAAATCCAACAGCCAGCCGTGGGGTAGCTTTGTACAGGTCTTGTGCTGTACTTTCCTCACTCACACTGGATGGAGCCAGAAGTTTCTGAGAGAAGCCCCTGAGTAAATGGCCTCTTTGGGCAAGTGTAATGTTTGGAAATTTGAGACCCAGCAGCCCTGGAGTTCAAACACAGCTCAGGGACCAGACAGGGCCCTGGCCTCTGACTGCTGCAGCCAGTAAATCTGCACTGGTGCCATGGGAGAAGGCCTGAGGACCAGGACCAGTGCACCTTCCAGCTCTGCACATGCCACTCTGCTGGTGCTCCTCACCACAGTTCTCAGCAGAATATAATGACTCAGCTTCATGTTTTTGGCTTTCCCATGCTAGACTTGTTTACTGGCTCACAGATGCCTCTCATTTCAGAATAGCCTAGAGGCTGTCTTCATTTTACTCATAAAAAAAAAAAAACATTCCAGCCACCCATCCCACTATCTTGAGGCATCCACAGCAGTGGTACAGCTTGAACATGTCCTATGCTTTTGGGCTGCGTGTATTTCCTAGGGTCTTGCTGCAAGAGTGGACACTGAAAACTGCAGTTCTGTCAGGCTGGGGTTTTGTATTTCTCATCCTCGCCATCCCATACCAGCTGATTGACTGGCTGCTGCTTCATTTATACATATGAAATCTCATTTTAATGGTCACTGTCCTTGTGACTTACGTTTATTTGTCTTATATCTAGGTTCCTCTTTTGGGGCTGGCACACCTCTGGTCCTAGCAAGGTCGTGAGGGTTGAATTACTTCAGTGACTGGATTTTATTCTGCAGAAAAGTGATGATTACGTGACACGGCCTTCAGTCTATTCATTTTCTTCCCTAGCTCTTAAGCCTTGGCAGGCAGAGAAGTGATGTGAGTAAATTGACCGTAGGTTTTCTATGCCTGCTAGAAGATAAGCTGAAACTGCTAGTCATCTGGAAAAAACACAGCCATTTATTGCTGTATAGTGTTTTAACACTTTTGTTTTTATAAGTAATTTTTACTAAAGCCAGTGCTGCAATCTGCACGCTGTGGCTCAGAAAGCAACAAGCAAGCAGGTGACTTTTGAGCAAATTTTGTGACTTATCTTTCCCCTGGAGTTTTGCATCTAACTGCAGTTAAGGTTTGTGAAATTACATGGGATATAAGGAGGACTCAGAAGAACAGAGTAAATGCATTTCACTATTTATGGCTGGGAAATGTTCTTGTTTTTGACAGATTTTTGGGGAGGACACATAGATGAAAAGGTCTGCACAGCTGCTTTTCAAGCCCTAAGTGACAGGAGTTGAATGGAACAAGTATATGAAAAACAACACGTCCTCCCACTGGAAAACAATGACCAAATCGGTTTGCCTGGTGGAATTTTGGGAAAAAAAATCCTTTCAGGGAAATCAAGGCATGAATGTCTCTTTGCTGTATTTTCTGCATGACACCAGAGCTCAGTAAGGCAACACTAAATCACTCCCCACAGCTATAAACAGCAGGAGTCTTCCCCGAGAGATAGAGCTGACTTGTGTGTGTTTGGTGCTAATGTTTGGTGATGAGCAAAATAAAGGGCATTAGAGGGCTTTTACTGGTGGGGAAGAAAAGGTATCTTCCTCCTTTTAAAGGAAATAGTAAGCCTTATTTACTTGGAGCATAGCCCAAGGTATGGTGCTGCCATCAGTTTCTACTGTCATTGCTGCTGCCATGGCTGTCGGATTTCTGTCATTGAAGAGCCCCTATGGGATTAGGAGTGGGTTGGGAAGGGATCTGTGTGTCCTTAATGCCCAACAGGATCCCCAGCAGGGCAGTCTATACCTGTGGGAGTCCACTCAGGACTGTCCACACCAAAGCTCCCATTGCCCCTCCATGGGCTCCTCTCAAGCAGTCTAAAGGTCTACACCAAACTTTCATGCTCTGGATCTATTTACTGGATATGAGGACCAAAAAAAAAAAGTATATTTTCGTGAAAAAAAATAGTGTTACTTTCATTCACATTATTACTCACTGCACTTTCACAAGAAGTTCCTAGAGTCTGACCTCAGAAAGCACCAAAATTACAAAGGATGGTCTGGAGTGACAACCTACCAGTGCTCTAGAAGCACTGAGCATGTTTTTTCCCTGAAAATGGGTAGTATAGGTAGAAATGGGAGAGTGAAGGTTTATTGTCTCTCTTTATACCAGTAGAAAACTTTTTTTCTTCTCTTGACTACCACTATTTCCTATTGCTTCTGTATAGCAAGGGTCAGACACTTTACATTAGGTCAAATTCCTTATTGGGAAAACTTTACTTTTTTGCAAACCTCCTTTTTGACCTCCTCATCTTCTTAAATAATTTGTCTATCTAGGAATTTGCATTTGCAAGAAATATACAATATATTGTAAATATGTAACATATACATATATTCTCTGGATATGTATCCATACAACGTAATATATGTGTATCTGCATCTATATTTGTATAAGGACAATTTTATATTCAATTCTACGTAAAATACATACTTGCACACATGCATGGACAAACACACCCTTTGAGTGTGATCAAATGTCTACTGCTCTCAAAATATTAGGTCATGACACTCTGATTAAAAATCTCTGGACTTGCCTCACTGGTTGTCAATGCCAAAAGAGCAGAATTTTCATTTTGTGGTTAATACAGACCAGGAAAAAGAGGCATTTGCCCCTTACAGTGTGAGCTAAATGAACTATGAATTCAGTCTTCTCTGAGGAAAGGGTTTGGCAAGATATATCTCTTCTAGACCTGAAATGTTGATGTGCTTTTAATATAGGTTAAATGTCACAAACAGAATCCTAACTTCCTTTTTCTTCCAATCCATCACTATAAATCAGAAATGAAAGGCCAAATTCCATAAGTAAAATAAATCTACAGTTAAAAGAAATCCTCTGTTGTTTTGTTTTTTGGTTGGTTGGTTGGTTGGTTGGTTTGTTTTTTTGTGGTTGGAGATGTTATCAAAACTGCCTGAGACCCACAGGATATAAAATGATTGATGTTGTCAGAAAAAATACCATTAATCCTTCAAAAACAGACACAGATTCTATGTTTTGTGTACTGAACAAGTTACACTTTGAGCTCACTGTAAAAGAACTGTTAGATACATTGCAACTGAAAATTCAAGTGGGAACATGTTTCTTCCTGTCTGGAGGTCAAATCCTGTAATTTCCTAAAATACTTTACAAATGTCTTTCCCAGTCAGGTCCCAGTGACATCCATAGCATCACTTTGACATGCTCAAAGAAACTCTGTAAGTGACCCTTAAAGTTATCAATGATATTTAAGGAATAAATATGCAGAAAGTTAACTTTTCCCAGCACACAATAAAAAATGTATTTATGAATTAAACTACCTGTGATGGCTTTTATGGAAATGGTTTCAAAACTTTGTTTTCAACATCTCCCCCCATGCTATGGGCTGTGGTCAGGGACTTCTTCCACTAGACCAGGTGGCTTGAAGCCCCATCCAACCTGGCCTTGAAGGTTTCCAGGAGTGGGGCATCCACAATTCCTCTGGGCAACCAGTGCCTCATCACCCACACCCTCTTGCAGCCCCCTCCAGGTACTGGAAGGTGCCATAAGGCCTCAGTGGAGCCTGCTCGTCTCCAGGCTGAACAACCCCAACTCTCTGAGCCTGGCTTCATTGGAGAGGTGCTTCAGCTCTCTGATCATCTTCATGGCCCTCCTCTGGACTCACTCCAATAGCTCCATGTCCTTCTTATGTTCGGGGCCCCAGACATGGATGCAGCCCTGCAGGTGGGGTCTCACCAGAGCAGAGCAGAGGGGCAGAATCCCCTCTGTGCCCTGCTGGCCATGCTGCTTTTGATGCCCCCCAGGATGTGGTTGGCTTTATGGGCTGCAAGCTCGCATTGATAGGTCACATTGAGCTTTTCATCCACCAGCACCTCCAAAAAGAAAGGAGGAAAACTATAATTCATGTCCCTGCAGGTGTCATTACTGATGTATCTCACACCAGCTACAAATACCTTGATGACACGATCAGGTCAACATGAAGTTGACACTGCTAGTCCCCTGTTTGCACAGGAGTTTGCTGTCTTGCTGGAAATCACTATCAGGGTTTCATATGGAAAATTGCAGAGACCTAATATTTCTGTGCCTGTTTCTTGGTGTGAGAGAAACAATACCTTGGTTTTCGTTCCCATCTTGTCTCTTATAAATTCTCTAGTGTCGGTTTTATTTCCTGCTTTCTTAAGTCTCGCACAAGAAGTCCAAGTGGAAGTCTAGAGGGACAGGAAAAACCCACAAGAAACAACCACACGATAGGAATGAATCCGTAATGAAGTGCAACGCTATCACAAGTTAACGGTGTGGCCAGAAAGACTCTTCAATGCTTTTTCTGTTCCTGTTGTTTTGATGCTCCAAGCTGTTTGCTGGGGCTAGGATGAGAGAATTGCTGGCAGCCGCACCAGCAATCCCTCTCAAGACCTGGTCAGAGAAGTCATAAGCCAGAATGAGGGAGGGTTATTTCTCTGTCTGTAATTTGTTTTCTGTTCATGTGTTCCCTTTGGGCTTTATGGGAGGAGATGTGAATACAAAAATTTAAAATAAAATGTTGATTTCTAATTTCCAGACTTCCTCTAGAATCCTTACCAGTTCTTGCTTGTCTCTGGGTGAATATAGGCTTTATCTTTTCCTGTGAAATCTATAAGGACAACCACAAGTTTCTGAAGAGTTCAATGGGAATAAATCTTTGATATCTACAGAAGATCTGCTCCAGGGGGTCAGGCTCCCACACATTGATTATGTACTGTGTTGCTCATCAGCTTTGCCTTAGAACAGTGTATTATGAAAGAAAAAGACTTACAAGTATTTTAAAATATTGTCGGCATTGATGGGTCACCAAAGCATCCAGGACTCAGCCTTGTCTTTAAAAAGCCATAGACTGGAAGTCCACCCCTCATCCTGACATGGGATGAGTTTTATAAACATCTTGTCTCAGTCTGCTTTTAAAACCTCAGCTGCTGGTGACTCCACAGTAACCATAACCCATCCACAAGCCCTACTGTCTGTAAAGCTATTGAAATTTTCTTGCTCCATTGTCAGGCCATACTGTCCCAGCACTGAGTCAGAGCAGATTGTTCTCTTCCTCTTTGCCACAGTTTCCTATGTGTTTGAGAAAAACCGTCATTTCAGTCGATTCTTTCCAGCTAAACAACAATTCTTTTCCTCAAAAGGCATGCTTTTCAGACACTTCTCTTTTAAGATAATTCCTTCCGAATTTTATGTCCCATAGTAGTTGTGGCTGTCCAGCTGAGATAAAAGCCAACATAAAAGAGAGCTCTAATATGACTTTGTCTTACAAGCTCGCCTTCAGACTATGCTGGTCTTTTTCTTGTGAACATGTCACAGGTGGCATTCATTTCACTCCTGATTTACCATAATCCTTGGATACAAATTTTTTGGCAGAATTCCTATCTGTTTGGTTGCTTCCAGAATGATTCTGCAGACAAACATAGATTTCTGCTCACATTGCAATTGAATTATATTTCCTTTGGAGTTTTACCCAGACCGTTTCTCTAATTTGTGCGTAAGATTTTTTACGTAGCCTGACTTCCAGCAGCTCTGCAGTCCCTGCCAGCTCCGGGGAAGGACCATCCTGAAATGGATACTCTGCTCTTTTTCAGAATCGATGACTGAGGACCCTCCTGGGTCTAGGGAAAGCTATTCCCTGGTGTAACACCATTAACTTCAGCCGGGGCCTGCTGTTCCTCACATTGTCAGGCTCAGAGCTTGCAGCACATAAATCAGGTTTTGTGAGAGGTCTGATGATGGTGCTGTCCAGCTCGCCCAGGAAATTCCTCTACTGCCTTACAAGGCTGGAGTGAGCTAAAACTGCTCTGGCTGCCTGAAGAAGGATCTGCTGATGGCCATGCTCCTGTTGCAGCATCTGAGATGCGCAAGGTTTTGTGCAAAGTTTAAAGGACAGCAGCTGCTTGAACACATTTACACAGTGGTGTTGAATGCAGGCACGTGCTCCTTGAGGTTCTCACAGCTTCTGCCTGGCTTTAAAGAGAATGTACTCCTGCCTTTTTTCTGTGCTGGAAATGCACAACAGTTTCTGGGGAGACCAGTGTGAAGTCTTGGGCAGGATTGTGAACCCCTTATCTCACTGAGGTGTAGTTATTTACACAAGGAGTAACTTCACTGAAAACAAAGTGGAGTTTTTTTAGCTGCATTGTTGCAGGAATGCATCATGAATTTTGAAATCTTTCAAGGCTTCACTTTAAAAAGCAGCTTGAATTCATGTTTCCAGCAGCACAGTCGAAAAGGAGGGGTAAACTTACAACATTTATGATTACATGCAATTTTTGTGTATGTAAATTGCATACAAAGTACATACAACACTATATTACAAAAACTCTCCATGTGATTTTTTCTCATTTGTAAAACTGATCTAGCTCCATCCCCCTTCCTGAAAGAATATTTTAATCTACAGTCGTCTTTTTTAGACAACTCAAACTCTTATCATAAACCTTTGTTTGGCTAATGCCTGAGATCTCCAGGTGCCTAAAATCACCAGATTGACTATTTGCTCATCTGTCAACAGCTGAGCATGCCTGTGAAATTCATGTTTGACAGTAACAGCAGTGAAGCATTTAATGGAGTTTCCGATGCAGTTTTCTGTTTATATTATTTTCTGCCCAGGTAGAGAAGACTGTCTTCACTCCACAAATTTAGTGGTGCAGCGCAGACAGTCTTCTGTGTGTTCGCCTTCTGCTTTGGGTGATGAGGAAGGTGAAGATGCAGAAACAGTGTGGGAGCCAAACTAGCTGCCACTGAGCTTCCTTCCAGGCACTATTGGTGACCACGAGAAGGACTGCTGAAGATTTCCCTAGCACTGATGTCACCAGTTAACTTCATCTGTTGTCTTTCTCAGTATCCCTGCAGGTACTGGTACAGATGATTTCCTTCAAATACATTTTGTAATCTCCTGCAGTATGGCCTAGATTCTCCTTGAGGCTATATTTAGAGCCATTATTCCATTGTGTTCTATACTTTTTGTCTGTGCCCTCCATTCAACTTAACTTGAATGGAACCAGCATAAGACACTTGTCTCCACCAGTACTTCTCAATAGCTTTGCCCTTCTGTGCATGCTGAATTGAGGCCAGCAGCCCTATTAAGTTATTACATCTCTAGCCTGGTCAGCCTTTTACAAACCCAGATAATTTCCTGTCAGAACAGACTTTAGAAGTAAGGCCACAGAAAATAACATTTAATTTAAGGCATGAGATCACTCAAGAAGAGCTAAATATAGCACAGTCTTATATCTGTTGAGAAAAAAATCTTTGCAACAAATCTGGTGTTTTTTCCCCTACAACCCAGCACTGAGGATTCTTAATTTGGCAGCAGACTGTGGTCCATTGTCTTTTTGTCTTTCTCTGAGCATCATGCACTGATTTCTTGGTGAATTTTTTCTAATCTTTCTGAGGATTTGAGGAAGTGTTTTTATCATATTCCCTCATGTTTTGTTGGGGAAAAAAAAGAAGGAAAAGTAGTTTCATAGCTCACAGTTTTCCTCACCCAGTCACACAGATGTTCTGTGACAGATTCATGCTGCTTTATTAGTTATCTTTATCCAGGTGAAACATAGAGCAGTATCTCAGAAATATTTTAGGACTTCCATCTTTTATTGTGTTGGGAACTGGCCATGTTATTGGTGTGGATACCACGTGGCCTCTGTGGCCCTCTGCTTTAGCCAGTTGGTAACAGAGTTAGTCAGTCAGTCTGCTTTAGTCAGGATCCAGCAGAGGGCTGGGTCCGTCATAAGATCTCTGTGTCATTTTTGGTGTGGGTTTTGTGTGGTGTATGAGCTCTGCATATTCTGCAGGTTTTCTCCACTTAATTTTATGAATGAGAACTAATTGAACTTTAACAGATTCCCTGTTTTCAAAGGATAAACCCTTTGGTAAATGTTCAGCTTGTAAGCTTATATTTAAATTTTCCGTAACTATTAGCAGTAATGTGTTCAGTGTATAACATGTCCAAACTGTTAATAAATTATTTGTTTAATGAGCTTGATTAGTCATTCCTCAAAAAAATCATTATATTAATCTTTGAGTTCAAGGGTTGATTTAATTTTCTAATAAACAAAGCAGAGACTGAAAATGTTTGTGGCTGAAGCCAGGTAAATCTACAGAGGAGAGAAGTACAATTTTGGAGTTCTCTTGAAATTTGAGGGATGATGCTGTCATGATTTACTCTTCAGCCACATACCTGTAAGCTGTTGAGTGAAATGTCATGAACACAGATGAAAATGTCTATTTGCATGTAAGAGCTGTATTATTTACAAAACAGGAAGTCTGACACAACCGTCTGTGCCTCTACACTTTTATACCTTGTCTGACTTCAAAGAAACTAGGAAAAAAGCTAGTTGGACATGTGCACTGAAAGAAATCATAATTCTGCTCTAGGAATGTTAATTGTGGTATCAACTGCCTCCTAGAAATTGTGTACCTACTAACTGGAAAGCTCCCTGGTGGAAAAGACCCTGGGGGTGCTGGTCAACAGCTGCTAAACGTGATCCAGTGTGTACCCAGGTGGCCAAGAAGGCCAATGACATCCTGGCCTGGATCAGCAATGGTGTGGCCAGCAGGACCAGGGCAGTGACCGTCCCCCTGTACTCGGCACTGCTGAGGCCACACCTCGAATCCTGTGTTCAGTTCTGGGCCCCTCACTGCAAGAAAGGCATTGAGGGGCTGGAGCGTGTCCAGAGAAGGGCAGCGGAGCTGGGGGAGGGTCTGGAGCACAAGTCCTGTGAGGAGCAGCTGAGGGAGCTGGGGGTGCTCAGCCTGGAGAAAAGGAGGCTCAGGGGCACATTACCTCTACAATTGCCTGAAAGGAGGCTGTAGCTAAGTGGGGGTCAGTCTCTTCTCCCAGGCAAAAAACTGACAGAACACGAAGAAAAAGCCTCAAGTTGTGCCAGAGGAGCTTTAGATAGGATATTAGGAAATTTTTTTAATGGAAAGGGTTGTGAAGCATTGGAACAAATTGCCCAGGGAAGTGGCTGAGTCACCATCCTTGAAGGTATTTCAAAGATGTGTAGTCAAGTTGCTGAGGTGCATGGCTTAGTAGTGGACTTGGCAGTGATGAGTTAATGACTGGATATGCTTTTAGAGGCCTTTTCCAACCTTAATGATTCTACACGTACCTGATTCTATGGAAGTGAATCACCTTGGCCGGCTTAGGGAGAAATATTTGTCAAGTCCTACCATCACTCTATCTGCTTAAGGCCCCTGAGCCCGATGTCTTCTAGTACACAATAGATTTCTCTAAGGCAGAAGGATAACAAGACATTAGGGAGTCCATTCTTTGCCTGCTGCCTCGGCCCTTCCAGCTGTTGCTCCTTCTTGGCCAGTTGGATACTAGATTCTACACAGTTCTACTCCAGATAATCTACTCCAGATTTCTCAGCATCAACGAGTTCTCTCCAGTACAGCAGTCTAGAGATATTTTAACCAGGAAGAGGAAACTGAAAAGAAAATGTCTCTCACTAGGTCTGTTATCTTGAGCATGTGACATGGTAAGAATGATACATTCAGAAGTGTTTAAGCAAAGACAGCTTTGGAAGTCATCCTTCCATAGAGTGGATATGAAATTATTTTACTTGGACGGTGTGATATGAACACTGAAAACCTACAAATATGTCAGCAAAAGCAGAGTGAATAACCTGCAGATAATTCACAGTATCAAAGATATTGGTGAAAATGAATGGTAATTTTTTTTAAACTAGGTCTCTAAAGTCATCTCCCTTTGTGATTAGGATAAAGTATTTTTGACTTAAGGCTATGGAGCACAAAGAAACATATGGCTTTTACACAGGTATCGCTATTCTCAGATTTTCATCACAGATTTTCATGATGAAACACCCATCTGGAGATCCTGGCTCCACCAGTTCACACCAATAAATACTGAGAAAAATATTCACAAGTTCAAGCAAAATGGTATTCTCCTTTTCTCTACTGGCACAGTTAATGAGGTAAATTCTCAGGAATAAGGTCATGTTGAAGAATAATGTGTCATTAAGAATATCCTCCCCCGGCAGACAAGGGGTATCTGTTATCTCTTTTTGTGCAACAAAAGCCACAGTCCAGGTATGTGCCATAGATGATCTGAGGAGGAACTGGTTAGCCACCCAAGCACCTGAGGTACCTGAGCATTCCACTTATCTAAGAGTCTACGAATCTACTGTGCTACAAGCAGTGATGCCATCCTGCAGCCCATGAGCTGCTACGGGGCTTCAGAAATGCTTAACCAAGAATCCCACTAAGTAGAACTACGAGACAATCACTGGGGAGAACAAGAGCCTTGTTGTAGCTAGAGTAGATCTGTGTGTGGTATGTAGGAAACCTGGTTTCAATCCCTATCTGATTGAGTGCTTCCAACACAGGTTTCCCCCCGCTATACCATAAGTATAGAATAACTTTTCAGGTATTTGAGATTAATGCAGTCCAATAACTTCTCTTATTTTCATCACATCAAGCACTGGTACTCACGAGAGCTGCAGGAACATTGAAATTGCACCTCCTCCATCTGAAACCAAGTTGTTGATAGCTTCAGGGGTTTTTCAGGATTAGTTGCATAAGTGTCTAACTCTCCTCAAGGTTGACTGACCTGGAGATGAGAACACTCCAGGCTCAGTCTCCCTCTAAATATTATTCATCTCAGTGTTGCAAGCCCAAAGGACCTCTAAGGTTTAGCCCTTAATTTGTCTTCTCCATTCACTCCCCACAGATGTGATGAAGTTCCTACTTCTAAGCCCCAGGGTGTTCTGAGGAACAGTGTATTCTTCTGTGCTTGTGAAGAGCTCAGTTACTGTAATAACAGAGATAACAGGGCACAGACCAGCAGATATTGTATAACCATTTACCCCAGTAGCACAGAGCACCTCCAACACGTCAAAAAGCATTTCAGTTTATCCGAGGGCAAAAGAGGCTGAAACCATACCTACTGAAAATTCTAGCACACCTCCCTAACACAGAGAGCTATTCCAAAGCATCCAGTTTCATATCTGATTAGGTTAGCTTGACATGCCTTCTGGAAACCAGAGAAAAATATATACGGATCAGCGGCAATAAAAGTTACTTAAGAAGATCTTAGAGGAAAGTTAGACTGACAAAAACAGCAGCTTGAAATCTCAGAAGTGGACTGTGAGGCATTACACCTGTCAGAACTGCAGACTTCAGTCAGGAATTTGCAATGGTTAAAATAATGCTAAGGAAAAAAATGGAGCTTTTTCTGATTTTAGCGAATACAGAAGTGTCAAAAGCGGGGTTTGGGCATGGATCAGCCTCAGAAAAAATATAACTGTTTCTGAGTCTCTGAATAGAGGTAGAGGATTCAAAAATTTAAGCTGCAGACTATGAATATCTCCAGATAAAGGTGAATGTGACATAACTTGTGCCTTCCAGAGCTGAATCTGCAAAACAGTGATCCAAGAGAGTGACTTCATTCTCAACATTAGAGCAATAGACAGACAAGCAAGAGCAGCTGCCCAGCCATATATTACTTGTTTTGATATCAGTGGTTGAGACTGAAAACATTCTAAAAATTCCCTGGAAATTGGAATGGCTGTTTTCATTCCTCGTGTCTTTACAGGGTCTTGATGAAATGCAGAAAAGTAATCTGCTCCACAGACTGACTGGTTTGGGCCCAGGCATGACCCTACAATCCCTCCCAACCATAAATACTTCCTCACAGACAAGCGTGATCATGAAACATTCCTACTAGAAAAGATGACTTCTGTTGTCTCATCTCCATACATGTGGGTGAAGGATCCAAATTCTAAGCCTTAAATCTACAGTGGGAGTTAAGACTCCAGCAAGTTAACTCAGCCTTTCTTCCACCTGAGAAATTTTATTTACTTCCCACTATCAAGGAAGACCACACAGAGTAGCATCTGGGGCTCGTGGGTCCCACTCCATGTCTTGATCACTGAGAAGCCAAAGAACAAAACATATGTTTGGTCACCTAAGACAGAGTTCCATCTAAACCTGAAGTTAAACCTAATTTTTAAAGTACTTAAAGATCTAGAGTCTTATGAAACAGTCAAATTTAGGAATGTGAAAAAGCATAAGTAGTTTTATAATTTCCATGCCGAAAACAATGAGGAAAAAGCAAAAGAGAGCACAGATGAGTAAATCACGTACCTCAGTGTGATAAAATGTGATAAACCATGATAAACCATGTCTTTTTGGCTTTCATTGAGCAGTATCTGTCTCCATCACTGCAGAAGGATGAGGCTGGGTGTAAATAAGGATAATTTAGGTACCTCACAGCTTCCATTGCAGCATTTTTAGGAGTTCATAAACCTGCTGTGTTTACATTTTTAAGGGTAAATGAGGGTAAATGTTTGCTGGCCCAATGCATAACTGACCACAGAAAACAAAAGGAAAATGAAAAACTAGCTTGTAAGAAAGTAAGTCATTGCTTCTTAGCATATTTTATTGTAGTACTATAAATCATTGCTCGGCAATAACCGCTGAATTTATTGCCAAGTTATCAAAGACACTGCCCTATGGATGCTTCAGGAAGTTCATCCTCTGGCTGACAGTGATGCACAGAGGCACAGTCAGGCAGAAAATTCAGAATGAGAGGAACATGTGCATTTTAAAGTCAGTGGCATTTAATGAGCCAAAAATCTAGTTTGATTTACACATTCTCCTTCTGAAGTCTCATAAAGATTTCAAGCATTTTTCTTAACCTTCAGATAATGCTTCCTCTGGAGGGGAAAAAAGAAGAATATCTCTGGCAAACTGAAATTCACTGGGAAGTTTGTTATCACGGCATCCTGGCTTTGTCCCTGTGTGCAGCTGGGCATGTCTTTACCTGTTGAAATTGCAAGAGCCACCCTTGTGAACACAGCTGCAAGTGCATGCAGGCCAGTTCGAGTGTGAGCAATAAAGTACAGCCTGCTGCCCTCCAGAAACTGCTGGATTTGCTTTGGTTAATAACTGCTTCTCACAGCCTATCTTCTGGGAATCCTGCCTCAGTGGCGTAAGCCGAATAAATTTTTTATTTTATTGTCTAATAAAAGGGACTTTAAAGACCATGTGGATCTGTAATTGAAGATTCTAAGCTTAAAAGAGAGAACAATTTTATAGGAGCACAAGGGGCATGGTGTTTGTTATGAGAGCAGAGCCTACCCACATCATAATTTCTGCACAGCAGATGTGGAACAAACTGATACAGAGGAATGGCTGGAGACAGACCCCAGCTAGCCCTGGATCAGTGCTGAAGAAGTAGGAACTAAAGCAAGTGAAAGGAGCCTTTCCTAGGTTTTGCTCTGTGTGAGGCCAGCTTCCCTCCAGCCCCAACTCACCAGTGTCATCCTGAGTCCCCGATCCCTCTCCTGCAGCCGGAACTCAGCTATGTTCGGGCAGCACAGGCCCCTCACAGACAACAGCAGCCCCAAAAAGCTCTTTTCAACCTCAGCTCTGGCAAACTGAGCTGAGCAGTAGCTTAAAGCTGGGCCCTTTCCCACCCTTCACAAATGCACCTCCACTCCCTGGCTCCAGTGGAGAGAGAAGGGTGGGTTTCCCCACACATCCTGCTGCTGGGCAGGGGCTTTGTTCTGACCTTGGCCTGCCCAAGACAAATGTTTAAAAAGGATATATTTCATCATGTGCTGAAAGTGTGTGGACTGCAGAGTTCGTGTGACATATTACTTTAAAAAATGCATCAAAGTCAGCCCATCCTGCTTCTCTTCATTTGTAGGCTTTCACATTTAAAAGTTCTGCAAACCAGTTGAGGCTGGTTGTCTATGTCTATTAGTTGTTTGATAAAGTATTCCTCAAGTAATCTTCTGTCACTGAATGTATAATTAAAGTATACTGCATATGTCTGTGACTACTCTAAGGAGGTGAGTTGTTGTTGTTTCCTTTCAAAAAAATGGTTTCATCTGTAATTTTATTAAAAATAACATCACACTGCTGTCCTGTGTTTGATTGAACAAATATAGATGCATGAGCATCAGGGAGAGGGTAGATTTATGCCGATGATCATGCATATGCAATACATTTCTTATCAAATCATGTTCTGTTAGTTTGTATTCCTCCAAAATTTCCTGATCCAGGTCTGTTCTGGAGGAATCCTGACTGATTTACCCTCATGGGCTAAAAGATCACAAGTTAGTGTTTCACAGTGACTTAATTAAAATAAATTTGCAACTAGATTTCACTTTGAGTTTTTTATTATTTCTGCCAACAGTTAAAAGGAAATATTGGAAAGGAGAAGAATGCTGCAATCTCCTCTTCATCAAAATCTGCTAGCCTGGTGATGTTATATAAAGTCAAGATGATATAGCACCACAAAGCCTCCATTCTGGAAAAGATCTAGATCAAATCAGTGGTTAGAAAATTATCAAGATCTAACTGGAGTGGAGACGTTGTGGACTGGGCATCACATAGTTTGATTGCAAGATTAGGAGGGGCCCAAGGTAAAGTCCTTGAAGGAGCTATTTTAGGATATTTTTTTATCAATAGCCTGAATGATTTTTCAATATACAGCATGATAAATATATGCAGGACAGGAGGAAATATTCTGAGAAGAGGAAGAAAGTTTACTGGAAGAAAAATACAGACTTGGGCATGAAAAGGTCAAGCACAGTGCCTTGGGGTGACTTGTCAAACAGGGACAGACACAAAAATGTGCTGAAAATTGGGAGTAGGTTGAGTAGAATAGAAGGGACTTTAGAATATTACACAGATACATTTTACTGAATCATTTTTGTGCTTTGATGACATAAGAATCAAAGGGTATATGGAACATATGGAAAACTGAAATTTTCAATATTTGCTGAAATTTGTGTGCCAGTCTAAAAGTCATAGCTGAGGAAAATTGAATATTTATTGACTGGAAAGAAACATGAAGCTGATTTAGACAGTAGAAAGTCTTTCACAGCTCAGGAACTAGAAGGGATTAATTTATTAATACAATTATATAAGGACTGAGGGAACACATTATTGTGTTTTACAAATATAGCTTGGAAACAAACAAAGCTAAATGGCAATATTGACACAAGAATGCAGAGGTATGAATTCACCAAAAAAAAAACCAAATCGGTTTCAAATTAAAAGAAGGTTTCTGATCACAAGACCAGTGGGAATCTGGAATAACTTGCCATTTGGAGTAGTGGAGACAACAAAATATACGCACCTAATCATTTGAATGCTATTTTAATAGATATTGTCTGTTATCACCTTCACTAAGTGAAAGTACCTTTTCATCTAGAATAGCATACAGCTGCTTCTTCCCAGGACCATAGCAAGATTAACTACTGAGTGTTTCCTCTTGGTTTTTGGCATTATTCATTACTGCCTTTTTCTGGCAAACATTAGCTTTATTCATTTAAACATGTCTTCTGTGCCTCACACATTTAAAAAATGGTCTTAAGTTGTACTCAGCCCTGCCAGCACATTTTTCTACCTGATGTCTTGTTCCCCTTCATAATTTCTAATTTAGAACAATCATGACATTTTTATTGCGTCATTATATTTTATGGACTGGGTTCTCCTTGTCCTTTGCACTTGGCCAAAAGAAGGATTCACCTGTTTTGGTGAATCAGTTTACTTCCTAATAAAACAGACCAGCAAAACTGTAAAAGTGGGGTCAGGAGGAGGAACAAGCGTCCAGAGATTGAAGCTCCTGTTACCAACATCACTTTGCATGTGGCATGTTGTAAAATTATTTGTGGATATTGATTGCTTTCACCATGATTTTTCTCTCTTTCTGTGTCATGGAGATGAATAAAGACAACAAATTGTCTTCCCTTTGCCTGCTACTTCACAGCAAATTCTGATGCCTGCCTAAGCACTTAGGAAATTACCATAACTCATCTCAAGTCAGAACAACTTTTTCTAAATGGTGCTGGTGTCAAAGCCACCCCTTCTCTTTCAGGCCAGATGGAGTCCTTGAGTGACTGCTTGTCTGTATTTACTGGCTCTGAGAATGGCTTAGGTACAAGCATCACCTCTCTCTACAAGCTTGGTCTTTCTTAAAACCATCTATGGGAGCTGTAGGAATGAGAAAGCAGCTAAAAGGAGCAGAAATGCGCTTTTGTGTGACTATGCAAAAGAACCAGACAAGAATTACTACTTAAGTTTACCACTGGCTAAAACTGTTGGCAGTTGTTCCCCCTGCCCCTGCCTCCCAAGGCTCTAATGGTATTTAGAAGGTCCCTACTGCTATTCCTTGTCATTTAGAGCAATGTGTCCACATTCCTCCCTTCAAATGAGAGCAACCGAAAGTACAAAAACTGTTTTGGCTCCAAACATGGTGCATGGGTGAGATCCACAACCTCACACTGGGTTCTGATAAATGCTTTTTTTGAAGAACCAGAAGAATAGCACCATTCTCACACATTTAATGCAAGATGTCGCCGGTGCTGGATTCACCTGCTCCTTCTCGCTCACCTGTGCTACGCTTCATGCCTGTACGAGTCTATGTAAAACAAGTTTGTTCAGTCTCACATATAAAATGCCAACTCCAACATCTCCTGGGGCTTATCACTTTAAAAAGACTCAAGTTGTTCAGACTGACACCACTAGAGTTTAGAGTCTACCTACAAAATTATTCTTTAAAACAGGAAACTTGAAATGGTGAGTATGAAATAGAAGAGGCCTTAATAATTCCTGTTCAAGGAATCAAATGGAACAAGGTGCTGTGTCCAGGTGCTGTAACCTCAGAAAAACAAATAATCTGGTGTTGCTTACATGACTGATTTGCCAGCAAGACTTCACTATTGTCTCAGCCTAGTGAGCCATGTGACATCAATATGGTGAGTCAAATGTGAGGGACCCTGCAAAAATGTAACCCCTTCAACTGAATAAACCATGAAACTTGCTATTTGTTCATCTGTATTTTCTGGCATATGCTGTAGCTCTACCTTAAAGCCAATGATCTATGTGAAGTTTTAAATTGTACATCCAAGTAATTTGCCATAATCCCAACCGACTGAAGTGCAGTACATTTCACAAGGAAAATATGGAACACAGTGACCTGTAAAGCTTTGTGTTGGTAGCCAGTAGATCCTCATGTCAAAACATCAGACAGAGTCGGTGTTGGTTTTTTATCTCAGTATTAACAGTATTTTATTACCTCTTGCAGTTCATTTCCCAAGCAATAAGAGAAAGACAAAAATGATGAGACTCAGAAGTTTTGAGGTGTCACCCAACTGCTGTTTCTGTTACAACAGTTTTTATTAATCTTCTTTTTCATTTTTTTTCTTGTTAAAAGTTGTGTTCAAGTCATGTGCATGTGTTTGTTCTGGGGTTGGGGCAATTCTGTGCATAACTGTGCTAACCTTGAGGGGCACCGCCCTCCCTTGCCACCCTGTTCCCACCCCCAAGCCTGCCCTGGGGAGGAAAGCAGCAATGAGCAGTTCAATGTACCCACTGGCTAAGCCATGATACTTCAGGGACCGAATGGAAATCTGCTGCCACCCCCTTTGCCACATGATCAAGTCCAGCAGGAAGAATATAGTCGCTAGTCTGGATCTAGTGGCTATTTGTTTTATAGATGGCAGAGCATGTTGTGAGAGGGTTTCTCATCCTCTTGGTTGCTTGGTTGCATCCTCTTGCAGCTGTGATTAAAAAAACCCGCTTTAACCCTGAAGGATTAATCTCCTGCTTTTCAGAGGGTGTTCAGGAAGTAAAGCTGGCAAAGAGCAAATGTCAAATGAATTTATCTTACCTACTTACTGAAGCAAGGTCAGAGAAGGATGAGAAAGCAATTAATTTATATGGTCTCTCAAAACAGAGCTGCCACTGTAATTCATTGGTTTAATGTGTTATTTTTAATTATATGGCTATAACCACTTATACTATGAATTTGGTTGTAAATGCCAGGTCAAGACACGCAAGGAGTCAAGTACCTTGATGTATTACAAGCAGACTGCAATACCTGCATTTTGACAAAAGTCTGTCAGTTTGCACAGAGAGCTAAAACCCATTCCTGGTCTCCTTTCCTATTGCCTTTCCAACCACATGATCTATGAAAAGCACATCATTTTGAACACTATCTTTTCATCTTAGTGCTGATATACTTTAAATGGATATTACTTACATACTGCTATTACAGGCTTTTTTTTCCCCCAGTAAAGCCTTAATGTCAACCTTGACTCATCAGCTCCTGGCTACTGACATGTATTTGTGTAACTTCACTACCTTTCATGTAGCTATCAGATTTGCTAGGCTAATGACCTTTAGGGGATCTAAATCTAATTTCTAAATGACTTCTCATTAGATGCTACTGCATGGGTAGTTAACTGTATCAGCAACACAGGATCCATGGGCAATTCAGTTCTGGGAGGAATACCTACCCTCTAATTTTCTGTTAAGCTTTTAAGCTTTTGAGCATTTTAAAACCTTTTAAAAACCAAAAAAAATTATAAAGATTTGGAAAGAGAAACTTGGTTTTCTGATTCTTTAAGATTTTTCTATTTCTAGATTAGTTTCAGAATAAAAAAATACCATAATTTCATTTTTATTAAAAAAACCCCAACCTCCAAGAAAGGAAAAAATTCATTCATCATTTATCTTTTTGTTACTTTTCATTGTCTCTTGCAGACACTTGAAGAATCTTTGAGATCACCCACCACTGAGTTTAAACACAAAGATCTTACACAGTGAAGATCTTTGAAATCACTTTGTCCTTAGTTGCTGCATGTATTTATTTTGATGTTTCGGCAATTGGAAAATCAGTGAGTCAGTTCTCCACAAATAAAGCAACTTCATGTACATGACCATAATCTGAGACAATACGAGTCTCTTATCTCTGACTGGGAAAATTGAGCAATTAAGGAGTGATATCACAGCTATACTTAATTTAAGGTGAGAGAGCTTTAATGTAATTTATATTTGTAGACTGTTGTACCTGAGAAGTGAATAAACTTTTTCTGCACTTCCACCATGTTCAACATCCAGGTTTTTGTGTTTTATAACCACTTGAACTATTATCTTTCCCCATGTTCATCCCTTAGCACTTGATGGCTTCTGAACTCATCAGAATCCAGGATTCTGGGCACATCCCAAGAGAGATCAGCTTTAGAGATTCAGGAAGGAGTCCTTTAGATGAGAAAGGATAAGATATACACCCCCAAAAATTCATTGTACGTATGTACCAAGTCATACACAACAACAGCAACACATATTGATACATCCACATGTTAAAAGGAGAAACCACATGGGAAATAGATAATCATGTTATTGTACTAGGTATCTGCTGAGCAGCTGTCAGGATGGTTGATAGCCTGGGAATGACTAGACAAGAGAGCAGATAACACTATTATGCCACTGTGTAAACAGTCCCAATGCAAAGAAATTACATTTCTGTGGGAGAGGTCAGATAAAATGTCTGCAAAAAACCCCCACATGTTGTATCTCCAAGCTTTAAAAGAATTGGTTTTGGAAAGCAGAAATCTTGGGGAAGCTGTATGTAGTGTTAGTGAAACCATCACTAGATGATATTTCAGTCAGACTAGAAGGTCACACAGCAGGGATTCATGCTAAAGTCTGACTCTTCTCAAAACACACAGCTGATAGCAGCCACACACAATGTAATTTATGTATGTCTTGCTATAATTTTCTAATTTAGTCTGTAGTCTGCAAGAGGAGGAAGGTTTTTAAAGTACAATTATTATTTTTTAAACTTGTTGAATTAGCAAGAGAAATAAGATAAACTACCTTGTTCTATCTCCCCAGTCGAAGCAATACATTCACATTAGAAAAAAAAGAAAACTATTTACATCTAATTACTTAAGAAACTAAAATTATTTTTCCAGTATTGCTTTACTGTGGAATGCAAGAAATAAATAGCACAAACGGTAACAGGAGTATGTTTGAAAACACCCCTTAATATGTCAGACCAAACTGAGGACACGTAGATAATCCATTCTCTAGTTGTACAGATAAGGTGTATATATTATCTGTAACCCATTATTTATTTTCAGTAAATTAGGTTTGAAAATAAATTTTTCCTGTTTTTACTTCCAAGCAGGTGTAGGAAAGCTTTTCAAACTGAGGAAGATCATGTAAACAATGTCCACATGCGTCAGGGACTTAAAGAGGAGGGCCATGAAACCAGGGCAAGGACTGAAGAGTGTAATACTATCTGACTTCTTCAAAAGAAGGTTGAGAAATGGTTTGGATCCTAGTCTATTAGTATTTTCCCATGGATTATGTGGGATTTTTCAACATAATAAATAGAGCATAATGAAATGCTGGTTTTAGACGTCAAATATAGAAAATTATGTCTAAAAACACAGAATAAATCCAGACTGATGAATTAACCACCATCTAACCTTTAAAATAAGATTACATTTTCCTAGAAGACTCTCCTGGAGGAAATTCTGTATCTAATATGTATCCACACAAGTATGTGCACAGGCTACCTGAGGTTTAATGATGTCTATTAAACTCTGCTGAAAACATGTTTTTAAGCTTTGGTCATCAATATGACACTAAAATTAGTTCTTAGGTTTGGGGTTTCGGAAAATTCCTTCCTCAGACCTGAGATATTGAGGTATTTTAGTTTTCCTCTGTTCTTCATCTGTCACGAGCAAGGCAGAGTTTATCTTGTGTCCCCACACCAGTAACACCCTACACATTCGCTTTGTCAGCCAGTAGCATGCAGTTCTTCATCCTAGTGACTGCAATTTTACCCTGTGGAAGCCTTTGCAAAAGAATATTTGTACAAAACATAATGACTTGCAATGGTACAGGTCAGAGTAGAAGAGGCAGTGCGGATGCAGACTGTGTGTAGCGAAACATCTCTGTGTGTTGTCCTGAACAAGTAGCATGCGGATTTGAATAAAAAGGCTAAGAAATGGCTTATGGCATATTTTTAAGGGGCAGCATGACATTTGTAGTTAATGAAAGCCAGAAGAAATATTTTTTTTAATTTGATGTCCATTAAGAGAAAATAGAAAAATAAATGAGGGTGTACTGACCCCACCACATGTTGCTATTTTCATTGAATGAGCTGCCTTGAAAAAGAATGGGAAGGTTTATGAAACCAGCAATTCTCATACACCAGATGCATCTTAAAATAAGTAGGTATAAATAAGCAATGATCACTTCTTATCCTCAAAGTATAGTATTTGTTGTTGTGCCCTAGCTCTAGGAAAGCAGGTTTAGGCATCATCTACTCTTAACACTTTATTACTTCTCCAAACAACTATGCTATTCTGTCTCTAATCATTGGTCAAGAGTCCTTGCTCTCCCATTAATATTTTCTAATGTACAAAGGAATGAACTAGAAATAGTAGGGTAGATGAGAAAGTTTTTTAAATCTTTTATTATTCCAAAGGATGAGATTTGTTTAAAGCACTTACTTTTAAAACAGGCAAAGCATTTGTGTATGGCTGAAAAAAGCACTGAAGCATTCCACTTGTAGAGTTTTGTATCAACATAAGAAAAAAATCTTGTCTAGAATCATTTAAGTATTGAATCTGCTGAGCCCATCTGGCAGAAATAACATGTTATGTAGCAAATACTGAAGATCTGAGAAGCAATGTAACACCAGCAGGAACTGGGGACGCTGCTGTGACTGAACCCACTGTCCCAAATGAGGCTGACAGAACCCCCTCAGAGTGATTACATGTTTGACATAATCCCTATTGAAAAAAAAAGCCCACCACAGGAAACTCTATGACCCTGTCATGATCCTGTTCAGACTCAGGATAACCTAGGGATGGTATCTAGCTAATGGATTAACTTTCTGCTTATTTTTTCTCCTGAGAGAAAAGGTTATCTGCACAGCCATAATCTGTCTACTGTAGGAACACCCAGTGGGCAAGGTTTTTTGGTAAACTGATTTACCTCTAAGTTACACTGAATGTTTGACTCTATCTCCACCTTTTGAGGGAGCTTAGCCACCTAATTCATCTGTAGCCACCTACCTGCATACACCCATACCATGGTATTTTGAGAGTGGAATGAACCCCAGCCAAGCAGTTCAGTTAAAGAACAACCAGAGTCTTCATATAACATCAAAAGGCACCAAAATGGGTTTGGATGAACAGACAATATAGAAGTTGTCTAAAGCCACTAGGTTTCTGAAGGGTAAAAAGGATGCACAGGGTGTGACTCAGGCAAGGACAGGGAAGAATTGATGAGCTGGTGAATGTATTAAACTGTCAGACTCCAATAATTCAAAGGAAAAACAAGCAGTTACCACTATCCAGCAGCTGTTTGGAATTGATTGAACTGGGCATAGACTATTCATCTGGAGGAAGAGAAACAAAATTTCACCTTCAGCAGTACCAGCAGTTTGGGTTGGGCCCTGTGCAGAGCTGACAGTGTCAGGCTGGTTTGTGAGCTGCTCAGCTCCTCTAATAACAAGTCTGACAAATAAACTTCCCACTGATTTTAATACCATGGTAATAATGATGTAGGGACATTTTAATTAAGAAACCTCTTAGCTTTCCACAGTCTCAGTCTTTCACAATTCCATAATTTCTGTTTTCTTTCACCACCTTGACACCAGGGTGAGGCTTACACTGTCATTTGTTTTATCCTCATTGCAGTAATTCAGAAATCTTCTCAGTAGCACGAGGACAACAACTGCTCCCTTTAGTTTTTCTCCCCCTGCTACACTAGCCCAGATTATTCAGTACAGTGTCCAGTACAGCTTAGCTGGACAACACAGCTCTGTGTTTATAGGAATTTGTCTTTTGATCATTGGTTCCACCCTGTGTTTGACCCTTGTGATAAATTACCAGCTTTGCTTACATGCTCAGCCGCTTGCCAATCTCCCCTCCCACCGTTCAGCTCCCACACTGAGAAAAGCTGTTAGTGATAATTCTCGATGTGTTTTCCTGGTGATTGTTCAATGCTAACTACAAACACATGGCACTTTGCCCAGCATTTAAAATATTTTGCAGCTGAGCCACAGTTCACCAAGGGATCTTCGCCCTGCTCCTCAGACAAAGCAGACAGAAAGACACAGAAGTAATGGCCTGAACATGGGACCAGCAGGACAGCTTCTTTGGCTTGTGAGTTGCAGAAAGGATGTCCCTACACTCCAGACAGCACCTCGCCAGCTGATGTGGTGAACCTCACTGGGCAGAGGTTGCAGGCAGTCCCAGCAGCTGCCTGGCTGCCCAACAGCAGCACCAGTGTCCTCACCTGTGGGGCGAGCTGAGCTGTCTATGCTACTTCAGTCTGTGCAGTAGCTCTCAGAGGGTGGCTCAATGTCCCGCCCGTCCTGCACGAGAGGTGCGGCTTCTGCAACCTGCCGAGCACCCGAGTGCTCCCCACCTTTCCCTTTCACCAGCTGCTGTCCACAAGTGCAGGTGTTTTCTCACCAACACAAAGCAATGTGGCTTTTTATAAGGTGTTTCACCCACTTTGAGCTGAAATATGACAAAAGGTTTCGGAGGACTTCTGTTAAAAACACTTCACAGGGTGCTTTTGTGCTGAAAATCCAACAAATAACATTAAGACCGTAATAGCTTGACTATATGTCAAGCTGAAACAATCAAATCCTTCGTTATGTAATGCTGGTGTTTCACATGGTTGCAATTAAACTGCGGTCTGAGTTCACTTGTACTAATTTAACATTGATCCTAATCTGCCTGCCTCGACATTTTTATGATTTTAGGGAGAATTGGAGAGAATAGCTTATCCAGCTGGTCTAATGAATTAATAATACTAATAAGATTGAATATAAATGATGTAATCAACAATTTTAATTTTATCAAGGCTGTAATCAATCAACCTTACAAACTTTTTTTTTCCTAGTCAAAAGAATGGGGCTTTTTGCAGAGCTACAACAATATGAGTGAATAGAGTGAGATGACTTTAATGTAGCTTTAATGAACCCTTATTTATAGTTCACTCATTTCTTTCCCCCTGTTTGAAAACTTCTTAGATGCTATACAGATTTTCTTTATCTTTGTGTCTAAAATAATGGGCAGGTTCTGAAGCCATGCACACATCTTATTCTGGGCATTTGTCACTATTGACTACACACTGTCCTTTTGGTAATAGGTCTCTGTCCAGCCATCAGTACCAGACACAGGAGTCTCAGTGGCTCAAGTCCTAGCACTCTTTCAGGTTACGATTTAGCAAGGCTGCAAATAATTATCATCCAAAGAAAAATCTTAAAACTAAACCAGGATAATGTAACACCAAGGATTTTCGTGATTTAAAAGAAAAGAAAAAAGTCAATAAAAGCTGCTGAAAATCTTCCAGTGCTATGATTATGCAACAGGACTCTGTAGAGAGATACTGGGTATGGGGGAGGTATATAAATCACTTTGAAGAACAGTAGATTATTCTACATGTTTTTTCAGACTGATGATCAAAATTATTCCATGTAGGCTCAACCCATACTCTTATATCCATTCAGGTCAATGGACGTCACCTCTGAAAAGTTTGAAAGTGGAATACGACTTAATGATAACAAAATCTGTTGCTCAGCTACACTCTTAAACCCACACTTATTTCTCATGTAAGTCAACACAACTTAAATGCATTGCCAGATGGGAGCTTACACATCTGATTCGCCAATTCTCATTCTTTCAGAGTAATACTTAAAGGGTCAGACCAATCAAAGTTATGTCAGCTCACCCTTAGCTGAGTACAATTCAAGAACAGATGTATGGGCTTGGTAAGATCTGAATCCTTGTTTGTGAGCTTCACATCTCCCAGGAAGCTGGCTGGGGTGATAGCTGAGATGGGCAAAGTATTGGGCTTCTCAGAGCACTTACAGCATGCCATGACAACTGAAGATCCACAGGTTTTTACCAGGTGGTCACTTGCAAAGCCCAGGGGTCACAAGTGGGTATATGGTAGTAGAAAACCCATTTTTCTTTCCACTGAAACATTATATACTTGTCCACACAAAAGCTGCTTTAAGAATTGGAGTAATGTAGATGGCAGAGTGAACTGACAACAAATATTAAAAGTTAATTTCTGTATCAGGCACAGACAATATTGATGTTGCTGATTAAAGATTCTTCCCCTGGAACTGCTTTTTCTACTTTACATCTGAGATAGCACAGACCATTGTCAGAGACAGGATACAGGGCTGGATGTATCTTTGACCCAGTACAATTGTTTTTGTGTCCTCATGACATCCTTTGACTGCAGACAGAGGGCAGGTACACACCAACAGTCCCCAAATAAATGAAAGCCCCTCAACCATCTGTTGCTGGAACAGTTTCTGATGTTTCTACAGGACTGAAGCCAACATTTGCAGCTGCTTTATAATTTTCAGTAAACTTGCTGTTGCAGTTTCATCACCCATGTCAGGTCCTCCTCAGCTTCACATCTTAAAAGCCAAATTTGGAAAAGTCCAGAAACAGTAACTCAAGCACTTATCCAAACCTGAAAGCACAGACCACATGTTAAGTGGAAGTCAAACTAATTCGCTTCCTGACATTTGTTCTTTACCATTCACTGTTACTTTTTAATAAAGCATATACAGAAAAAGGAAGAGATTAATTCAAACCCACTCTCTGTTAGCACTGTTCCCAGGCTTTCAATGCTCACAGCGTCACATACTCAGGAAGTCACACATATTCCCTGTTTCCTTTCCTTTTCCTCTACCATGTGAAATTAAGAGAGTGCTAATCCTTCAGGTCTCAGGGCAGAGCAGAGGTGTGTGGGGTAATTCTGAGTAAACCAGCTGATGTACTGAAAGCATTCTTGCTACAGCAGCACATTTTGATTTAAATGTCTAGTTTTCAGTGCAAAGCCTGACAGAATAGTCCTCAGCAGCCAACAGAAAACACTTCACTGCTTCCTGAAAATGTCAAACCATGTACAAGTATTTGAAACAAATATTACACACACTTTGAAGACCCTGGTTTGCAGAATTTGATCAGCAGAGCTAGAGTTGTGAGTACAGCTCATGACAAAAAGTCTACAGTCACACAGAAACTTGAGATCTTCCTTCAGACTTGCAATGAGTATTGGGTTTGGTTGCTGCTTGAGCTTGGATTAATAGAAAGATGTAAGAGAGAATACTGATTATCAAAATACAAAGTATTCTAACTATAGGAATTAAGTTTCATTAAAATAATAATTCTATAAAAGGAGGAATTCATAAATTCAATTTTAAAATAATTTGGTTTGAGACAGGATGGATATTAATGTGTCAGCAGTCCGTCCATCAAATACAGTATACACATATGTGTCAATTATTTTGTTATGCAGTAATCTTGATAAAACACAGATCGGTGTACAAATATTTGCTTGAGTTTAAACTTGTTTTACACAGGAAAGTGCCACAGCATTACACACAATATCATCATAAACAGAAAAAGAATAAAACTGATGTTTCTAAATTTACTGACCAGGTTTAGCAGCTTCAGTAAATGATGAGATTGTCAGAATTATTAATGCCTTTTGGATTTCAGTGACTTAAATCTGCAGAGTCTGGGCACAGGCACTTAAAAATGGCAGCCTTTGATCTGAACTACACTAAATTCTCAGGAAACACCTCTGAAATTGAAAGTGTTATTTTTTTTATTCTACCTATCATTCTAAATGGAAGATGAAATCAGTGGCTGAGAAGAATATCCTTGTTTTGTGGATGAATTTCCAGAAATAAAATGTAGCTTCATTCTGTGTGTAATCCTGGGCACTAAAATCCCTTATATAAACAATAGACTGTGGTAAGCATTTGTCCCAGTCACCCCAGGACCGCACTGATTCCTGAGAGTCCATGGATTTCTCCTATAACTTTGCTACAAATATAAAAAAAATCTAATGTAAGGACTTCGACATAAAGGCTGTGGTTTTCAGACATGCATGGAAGTTAAACTAAGACCAGTTCTTATGCAAATATATCAAAGATGATGATGCAAATGTCCAAGTCAAGGGAAATTGCGTTTGGTAGTATAATAATCAACCCATCTTCTCTCTGATCTCTTTTCCCACTTAAATAATTTCTTCCTGGCAATGTCATCACCATTCCTATCTCTGCCTCTTTTATTTCTTAACCATTACTTGGTCCTGTGTAGTTAGATTATTCTGTCACCTGCCTACTGCCTTTGCTACCCACTCCTTTACTACCCAGTTACTGTCCTTTGTATTCCACCTGTGTTTTCACATTGTTCTTTTCCCATCTTCTCTTTTTTTTTCTTTTTCCAGAGAATGAACCCATTTCTTTTAGTCCATTTACCACTTTGCTTTTCTCCCTCAATATTGTTTTCTCTATCTTTTTCCTGCCTTGGCTTATATACTTTTTAAACTCAGCAGACTTGTTTACACATTGACTATTCGTCTTCAAGATATTTCACTGGCACTTTTTCTGAAGCACATGGCAGAAGCAAGGCATTATCCCCAGAAGTGTGAACAGGAGCACACTGCCTCATAAGTGATCATTTGTTTTCAAGGCAAAGCAAACTACTGAACCGTGTAGACATACAGAAATATTTCACTGTTCACTTGAAGCAATCACAAAGTAAATGAAACAAAACTAAAAAAAGGAATGTAACTGAATTATTAAAAACGTTATCTCCTAGTCAGAAAATACCTAATTTAGATGAAAAACAATTATATTTGGACTCGATATTTTCTGTAAGAGAAAATAAGAGTGTAATATGACTGCTCAGTGAAATAGTTCAGAGCCCATGACACTCACAGATTCTCTCTCTCCCCCTGCAAACTCTCAAGCTCCTTTCATCCAAGAATTGTTCTCCCTTCTTTTCCAGTTGCTTCTCATCTTCCTAGACTTGGTCCAGCTGATGCAACCACTGTCTGGTCTGTCTGCCACCACAGATTCATGAAGATTCAGTGCTCAGAGCAGCAGCAGCACTTTGAAGACAGTACTGGCATACAAGAGGGATGGCTGAGTTATGCTCACATTCTTCAGATTAAGTGCACAGGTTGTGAAAGTGCTGGTCAGATTAAACATTTAAATATATCTCATTAAGTAGAATCAGCACAAGAGGTATCAGTTGATTTACCTTCATGGGGCTCTGTGAAGTTGGCAACTGCTGTGAAAACATTGTGTGTTTTATTACCGCATAGACAAAAATTCACCAAAAATTGCATCCTAACACCACTGGAATGCAGGGGTCACAGACATGTTCAGACTCACTTCATTTGTGCTTGCCATGGTGAGATATACACTGTGAAAATAACGAGGAATACCCTGAATATAGGCTTCAGAAAATGAGAATACTGCTGCACAGAATTCCAGCATCCTCCAAAAGTTTCTTAAACACGGCCATGGCTGGGCAGATTTGGTCCAGGCGCAGCCAAGGATGAGACCTGTGGTTAAGGTTACAGGTAGTGAGAGACAGAGCCTGAGGCTGCAATGTGGGTAAGGCTGCCAAAGGCAGGGGAGGGGATGCAAAAATAAGTAATTTCTGGGAACTTTTTCAAGACCAGTATCGAATGGGTTGTGGAGAAGTGCACAGATGAGACCAGAGCTGTACCTTTAACACAAGGTGCTGAAGAGTTGAACAAGAGGCCAGTGTTTAGGCTGTCTGCAGCCCAGCCCCTCTCTCTGGCAAGCCTGCTGCAGCCCTGCACCGGATAGATCTGTGGGCCCTGTATCTGTACTAAACATAACCTCAGCCTAAATCCTATGCCTAACCTAAACCTTAAGTCCTAAATATAAACCTATGATGCCCCAGTGACTGACCCTCAGCCAAATTTCCAAAGGATGACTTCTTTCTGAAGTCCACCCCTTACTCTGGCAGCCCTTTGTGGCCCCACTCCATCCATAGCCCCCCTACACATGGGCCCTAGGCTTTGGGTTTCTCCTAACTCCAACCCTAAATGTAATCCTAAACCAGACTTGGGATTGGCTGAGGTTTAGTGCAAGACATCTTGAATTTGTTGGTTTAAGAAAGTTCTAAGGGGAATTCTTTTTTTTCACTGGCCACCCCTTTTGCAGCCCAGCATCCCGCCCCTTTGCACTGACACTCCCACTGGAGCCTGACACTTGTTCTCTCTCACAAACCTGAGAGTAAGTATCACCCTAGGTCTTGGACTTGCTGAGGCTTAGTCACGGCCCTCTTGACTGAGGTCTCAAGGGAGACTTTTCTGAGACCTTGCTGTAGACCCCTCCTTCCTTTTGAGCCCCCTTGAAGCTTCTGTTGCTGAACCTTGTATGTAAACCTAATTTTTGACAACAGCAGAGTCTTAGCACCAATCCTTCAGCCACAACCCTCATTAATTTATTCTCATGGGAAGAGAGTTTTCACAGCCCAACCTTCTTCTTGTGCAGTTTTGTGCACTTATGTTAGGGTTAGAGTCAGACAAGTGTTAGGGTCACAGTTAGGGGACTGACGAATCCTAGGTGGAGTGGGATTGCAAAGGGTGTGACCAAGGGTTGAACTACAAGAAGAAATCTCCTCTGAGAACTTCTTCAAAATTGTCATGGCTGGGAACGTGGAGAAGGCTCAGCCAAGGTCAAGGTGCAGTGATAGCCTTAGGAGGAGGAGGGACACAGAGTCTTGCAGTCGTAATGTGCAAAGGTGAAAAAATGCAGGCAGGAGCAGCAGTTCTGATGTGGGCTGAGAAGCCAAGGTCCACCAGGCTGCCAGTCAGGAGTTGCTTCAGCCAGGTCTGCACCCCACAGAAACAAAATCCATCACATCCTGAACTTCTGCCAGTCAGAAATGTACACAGTGTCCCAGCTCACACTGACTTTGAAAGAAATGGTCAGCCATGAAGGGCTGCAGACACACTTCTGGGGACAAAACGGGCCAAGGGGGCAAGGGGCTCTGGCTGTGTTGACCCATGCTGGGTCTATGAGAGAGGCCACAGGTGACCCATGCCAGGCAAGGACCGCCCTGAGGGACTGTGGCCATTCCTGTCCATGCTGGGGCAGGGACATCCCTGAGGGGCTGTGGCAGAGTACAGATACTCCTGAATCTGAATTTATTAAAAGAACTTACAACTTCTAACCAAGAAACGCAGCCAGCCTGTTTGTCTCTAAAAAGCACCGCTCCTTGATG
The DNA here is from genome assembly GCA_013400235.1 of Oriolus oriolus. NCBI lineage: Eukaryota > Metazoa > Chordata > Aves > Passeriformes > Corvidae > Oriolus > Oriolus oriolus. The sequence continues at coordinate 207,750 of VXBT01007668.1, forward strand.
ACAGCAATAATGTGACCCATTTCTTGAGGCCAGCATTACCACAGCTTTGTTTCTCAAGAGCAAATGGTTTCAGATTCCTCATTAGGTGGCACTTGTGTTGCAAGTGTCGCCATGACAACCCGAGGAAGTCAGCGTGACCGTCGCCAGGCAGCAGGACACCCAGTGGGGTCCCAGCCGATCTCGGGTGCCCTCCTGGACCAGCTGCCCGGGATGCTCAGGCAGCTGCAGTGATTGTGCCTGTATGGAGGTGTCAGAACACAAGCAGAAGATCTGGATGGTGCATTTTTAGGTAATTATTCAATAGCTCTGGCAGGTTTCTGAGCTCTGAAGCTGATGGCAGTGTGAAATCGACCACTCGAGACGAACAATAATCTTATAAAGACGGGTTGTGTGAAAAAACCTGTTGCCCTTTCAAAATTAAATTTTCCCTTTTGTATTTACAGACCATTATTAACATAGACAAGAGTGAAATGGATTATATTCATATCCTTCAGCAAGTGGTGTGAGGGTTGGGAAGTGAGTAAGTATTTGCATGTAATTACAGCTCAGGGTGCCTGTAATATATGCAGCTGCCTGTAAAAGCTAGCAGCTGGCAAGCAGTGGAACTGGGCAATGCCAGCTGTTTCATTCCCCTGTGAAAGGCTCCACCACATCATTGTGTTTCCTGCCAGCCTCCATGGCACTTTATGGGTGACACCTGTGACAGTAAGTTAATGCGAGAATCTTCTTCCCAGAAGATTTCTTCCTTTCCCATGAGCTCCACCTCTAAGAGGCAATGCATGTTGCCACTCTGAGGAAGTCACGTCTCTTTGGGTGAGTGGTACAGGACAGAACCCCTCTCACCATGCAATCAGCCCCTACCTGTGGAAATAAGTGGAATACAGGGAAAACCTCTAATAAACTCATTCCTGACCTACCATGGGCTCAAGTGCCAGAGCAGTCCTCAGTGTTCCTCACACTGGGGCAAGCAGAGAAAGGATTGCAGAAAACCAAAAATATTTTCCATTGCCTGTTTGCAGTGGCTGATGCCTGGGCCATCTCTCTTTGTCCCAGCTGAGGAGAGTGCACTGGGACCTGTACCTTTGAGAGCTGCAAAACCAGGCAAGGACTGTTCTCCTTTAAAGCCTGCTCCCAAGACAAATTACTCTGTAATTCCATAATGTTATGATGTTATGATTCCTGCCTTTCTTCCCTTACATTAGTACTCTTCCTCCAAATCGTGCCTCATGTTCTCCCTCTCTCAAAGAACTGAGTCTTAAGGTGGTATGTTACCTTGGATAGTGACAAACCAATAAAAAAGACAGAACAAGGAACTTTTAACAGTATCTGGTAAGGATGAAAATAAAAAATGAGCCTTAAAGCCATTGCTGGGTATTGTATGAGCCAAAAAAAAGTTGGTTTAGGGCAAGTAATTTAATGTTCTTACGGAGTGTTTTTTCAAGACAATTCCTTACTTAAAACAACATTAATTGCAATAAAAATAATAATTTTCAACAAAAATTGCCCTACTGACCTGATTAAAGTCTCAGTGGTACTTAAACTAGGAAGTAGTAAATTATAGAGTATACTTTTTCCGGTTTGTTCTTCTGCCCTACTGTACATTTTCAACATTCCACCTGAAGACAAACATCTTAGTGTTATTTAGTATGTAGAATTAGGAGATGGCTACAGATCAAATTAGGATTTTTTTTAAAAGAATATTGAGGTTATAAACACATAAGGGAAATAAAGTTAACAAAATCGCTCAGTTATATAAAATCTACAGGTACAAGGAATTAAATACATCCAATTGCACTTGGATACAATCATTATTTCAAACCCTCAGGTGCATAAACTTAATTTTATATCTGAAGGCCAACAATTTAAATAAAGTCTCAAATTATCTGAAGACAAATTATGTAAAGGTTCTTCTCAAAGGCATTATTAATATTTGCAACATCTTCACTGGGAAGTAGTGGAAGGCATGAAGTGGAGGGTTTTATTGGTGAGATTATATTGGATAGTTGCTTGTTCCAAGGCAAACATGGGAGAAGATTGGTCAAAGGGGAAAAAATGCAAATGGAGTAGTATAGAAAATGATAAGCAAATATTGTTAAGATAATGTTTCTACTTCATACAGACTAAAATATCTTCTGGAATCCGAGGTGAAAAGGTGAAAATGAAAAATAACAAGAAGAATATGTCTGCAGATCTGTAGGTCAAAATCCTTGCAATATGAAGAATAAGAAATGAATCATGATCATGGTCTGTTTCAATGGTTTTATTCACTATCCATCCCCAACTACATCTCAAAAAGCACTTTCAAGAAAGGAGAAATAAACAGGCTGATTACCAGCAGATTAAACGGAAGGTCAGCCAAGCTTGGTTTTCCATCAGGCTTTGGCTCCGACTTGGGCAAACCACCCCACTCTTCCCTGCCTTTGTGACCCTTCCCATACTTTGTGTGAAAGGGTCAGCTTTTGGCTTTGGGTGGGATTCATCTCAGTTAACTTCAAATGGCACCAGTGGAAAAGGTGACACCTGAGCAACAGCCCCCCAGCCTCCTTCCACTCAAAGGAGAGAAGTTGGCATCTTGGGGGGTGATTTGGTTGTCCTATTTTGGATTAGGACAAGTCCTCTCATCATTAGGAGCATTAGGAGTATTGTGCCCTAAAAGTACCTATTTCTCTCCTTATGTTTCAGCAGATCAGATAAAACTGCCTGCAATTCGAATTTGAGCAGGTTAACTCTATCTTTACATATGCCTGTAGGGTAACTCCAGGCTCACGTCAGGTTTCTAAGGCATTGTGGTTGGACAGTCAATATATAAATGAAATTAAAATGAGGAGGTTTCCAGGCTTTTTTGAGATTTTTCACTCTGACTTGTACACTGAGCTCTTTTAAGCAAAATTTTTCTTTATTCTCTGCCTTGTAGAGTCTTTAGCACATAAGGATAAGGTCTATGAAATTGCCTTCAGAAATGCTTTCAAACTTTTGATGAATCATCCTAATCTTCCATTTTCAATACTTGGAAAATGCCATCAAAGAAAAGAGAAGCTATAGGTCTAAAGTTTCTAGAGACATCTGGCAGCAGCAATTGTTGACTGACTGAATCTTAGAGTCTTCTGGATGGGCAGGGAAAAAAAATGGTCTTCAGAATTGTTTACCTCTTTTCACTCATCATCACTGTGAGGGAAAGTGAGCTCATAATGACAAAACAGAGGTGAAAATGCTTTAAATCTCTCTAAGGATGAAAATTTTGTTAAAGGAGAATAACCCTGGTAATACTGAGTTATGAGTAAGGGCCTGAGATGTGAGGAAAAGGAAAAGGGAACCTGTGCTTGTAATCTAATCCCAGAAAACAATTAAATGCCTGAGAAATAGATAAGGAGAGGAGCTGTAAGACTGATGGCCTGAACAACTTTTGGCCACTGAAGATACAGTTCTACATTGGAACAGACAGACAGATACACGTATATTTTTCTTCCATTTGGCCTATGTCTGCCTCTGTAGACTGGATTATTTACTTACAGTAATTGTGTGAAGAAAAAACGGGCTGCTTGGTACTACAGCTGAGCATTGTAAAATCACTGGTGATGACAGTCAGCTGGATTTGTAGTCAAAGTATGCCTCGGGAAAGTGAATATTACTGACAAATAGATTTAAACATCATCATCAAAATATTGCTATTTTGTAATATTATTTGGGAATTCAGGATGAATTTCATATAGGAAATATGCATAATCTCCTATTAAATTCATCTGAACTAATTAAAAGGGTTTAAAAAAAGGCCTTGATTTAAATTTCCAGTCTTGAGTCAAATTTGGATGATTGGCTTAGGATCTCAGTAACTGGATTCTAAAATGAAAATGTCTTTGAGGATGGACTTCAATCTTGTATACATTGATGGAGAATAATTAAATTTCAAAATAAACGAGTAATCAATTTTCCTTTTACCTTGACTCAGCCCAGGAAATATTAGAGCTATCCATTTTCTTTTTGTTTTTAATTGCAGACTCCCCTATAAAACATTTTAAGTCAAACTCCCTCCAGTGTTCTAGTGTTGGTAGGAAACAGGCAGTACAGCACGGAGATTTGTTTTGGACTGCAGCAAGGAAGGCATTTCCAGGAAGACCATGACTTCAGAAGACCATGTGTGATTCCTATCTTTTCTTCCAAGCATAAAGTCTACCATTTTCGTCCACAGTTATCAAACATCTCCTGTAAACCTGAAACAGAAGGTGTATATATTATTTAAATTTTCAATGAAAAAGAAAATATATTTTAACCAGAATTCAGATTTTTCATTATATCTGATTTACTCATCCTTTTTTAGCTAGAAGTAACATGAAACAAAGAACCCTATCCCTGTGTTTGCATCTGCACCAATAAATCACAGAAAAATATTCCATTTTCTGCACAAATGATCTGCAATGAAAAATCACAGGAAAAAGAAGTGTTAGTGACTATTTAAGAGCAGCCATTTATCCATCTCATTGTTTTTGCTACCGGCTGCCATGCAGAACAAAAACAATCAGTAGTGTGTGTGGGTTTCACATCTAGAAGATCAGCTGCACTATTGATATATGTTTTAGATAAATGTTTAGTTTTGGATTATGATTCCCAGTAGATGATGTAGCGAATGCTGCCACTGCAGACTGCTGGAACATGTCTGTGACATTTTATTTTGCTCAGGTGAATGTTTCAGAAGAGATTCAGATCTAGTTCATAGTTTTTTGTTGCAAAGAGAGAATGGCAAAGCCCCAGATTTCTGACTAGGATAAGGGCAGCTGGGCAGAAAGTAATTTAATTTGGCTGAGACCTCAGCAGCCTACAATACACACATAAAATGCTGGAAGTCATGTAAACAGCAATCAATACACCATATAGCTGGACTACCCAATTAAGGGTTCAGTGAAGGATCACCATCATCCTGCTGCATAAGGCTGTAACCACACTGCAGTACTGACCAACAGCCTTGCTAGGCTCTGGGACTAGCAGTTGAAAGCAAAACCTGTGTGATTTTGAAACTTGCTGCATGTTATAGTTGAACTGCTTGTGTACAGAAAAACTGACTGACAGTCTGTACAGTGTTGGAAAGTCCTTACCCTCCAAGTGTAGAACAGCTTTTGCATTTGCTTTTCTTATCAGTGAACAGATGATGGAGTGATAGAAAGAACAAGCTGATATATTGAATAAAATCTCCGGCATTCTCTTTTAACGTATCCTGCTTTTAAAATATAGGATTATATTGCAGCAAAATAAAAACTGTATTCTATCCACTGGTTCTGACTGCTACCAAGGCAGGTGAGAACACGTTTACACTGATGTATCATTCCCCAAGAAGTACAGTATCGGTACCTTCTACCACTGTATTTTCTTACTGCAGTGTGGATATGTCAAAACAGTGTAACATTGACTATATTTCATCATTTTATTACAGTAGTGCCTAGATAGCTCAAATAAAACAAGACTTTCATTACTAGTTACCATACAAACCCAGAATAGACAAGGGCTGTTCAAAAAGCAAATGCATTCTAAAAAGGAGGTGATGATTTAATCAACAGTAATTTAATTATTAATTTAGAAGGAAGTAGTCTGATACTAATTCTTTCTGCCCAATTATTATTAATTTGAGTAGATGCTTTTTTGGAAAAAATGGTTCTTTCACAATCACCATGGCAAGAAGATCAAATTAACAGAGCACAACTGTTTTGTGATAAAAAATTTATGTTTAGGAAAAACGTATATTTACAAAAGAGAAAAAAGGAATTTAAAAAAGACGTAAGAAAACTGTAATGTCACTCAATTTTTCTTCTTCTCTTGTATTGTGTCCTGAGTGCCTCTTTGTCCCAAATGCATTCAAATGCTTGGTTTGTTGGTTTACTCTAGTATGAAGAAGCAGCCAAAATTTTGTGTCCTGTAGAGTTACGTCCAGCAAAGTCAACAGCAGTGGACATCTTGGATAGCCTCTCCCAGGAGCCTCTCTCTTCTTCTGACACTGAACACAGAGTTAGTTTTCTCCTGGACATGAATTCTTCTTCAGGACCAGAAACTACACTGTTTGGTGGTCAGACAGGGGAAAATCCCTCTAAGTTCAGGCAAAAGTAACAAAAATCTCATTTTTAGGCCTGTGTCATTTCATGGTTTCGTAGGGTAAAATCTGTACATAATTGTTAGTAGTAATATTACTATCACTGTTAATCATAATCTATCAGCAGCAACAACATCCTTGTGACTGAAAAGGGCAGTGGTTCATCAGTGAAATACTCACTGCTTCCTTAAAGCCTTCGGAGCAAGTTTTGTGTGACAGGACTAAGGAAATTTTTTGTAAGATGCACAAAAAAAAAGCAAAATTGCATAGCTCTGTGCTATTGGTTTTCTTTGCCACATCATTTCCTTTCTGACTCAGATGTGGCCTCTTGTCAAGGCCTACCTTTTCCTGTAATACAGAGCTCACGGATGCAGTAGTTAAATTATCACACTAAATCCTCTTTTCAAAGAAAAGAAAGGGAGAATAGAGATATTATCTAAAAAGACTAATCAAATGAGATTGAAAAGCGCACTTCAGTGTGCTGTATATCCCAGAGGTCAAGGACATTTTCAGTGATATACTGCTGTAAGAGCTCTGCTGCAGTAAAAATGTCAAAGGACAGCCCTGGGCCAGGATGCGACTTCTAGAATCACATATTAAACCCAGCTCCAGCCAGTGAATCTGAGGCATAAATGAGCCTGTGGAAATTTACACTGAATCATCCAATGCTTTCCAAGTTCTTTATTCAGCATCTGCAGAGCAGGCTAGAATTCAATGCAAAGTTGTACATCTAATGCACAACTGGAATGCGGCTTCTGCCAGCATCACAGGAAGTTACCCCAATTCAAATCCAGGCTCACCAGCTGTTGGCTATTCTTCTATTCAAGAACTTGGTTTCAGTTCTGAAATATTAAAGGGCCAGCAAGAAATATGTATTTCCCTCTGATATATTCAAGTTTTAAGCACTCTCTTATGATGATTCTTAATGCTGATTTCTAATTCACAAAAGGCAGACCCTGTTTACTGACACTGAAATTACATTTCTCAATGTAAGGACAGAGCTTGGGTCAGAAAACCTCTCAGAACACATCTTTCTCTTTCTCATTATACTGATTTAGCTAAATGGCAGTTTTGGAAATGGAGAGTGCCATGGCAATAGTTACGGAGCTGATATTCTCTTGAGTTTGACAACTTCTGAACTTGTTCTTCTTAGTATCTATGGTTCCTTGTATCTTCTGATGTTCATAGGTAAATCAGACAGGAATGGACTGATATTTTGGAATGGAGGTAGGCACATGAGAATTTTTAGATTATGAGTTTTATTGTTTGTTTTTATTTAGATTTATTGTTTGTTTTTATTTAGATTTATTGTTTATTACATGTTTAATTCATTATAAAAAACAGCAAAGGATACTTTTATAAGCAGAATACAGCAGAATATATAAATATAAATAGTGAAATTTTCAGGAGCTGGTAAGAAGCAAAAAAGAAACTGGAATGCAGGAATTTAGCATTCAAGTTTTTATCAGGCTAACAAGTGAAAAAAAATGAGCAGTATAGAAAATATGACATTAACCATTACCACAGGTGTTTTTGTGAAGGGATCCTGCAGCTCCATAATGGAATTACTAAAATTGAAAAAAATATGGCCTGGGAACCAAGGTGTTTGATGGATGCCCATTAAACTCTGAGTGTGATTGAAAGGGGAAGAGGTTCACTTGTTATTTTCTTCTTGCAGTATAAGAATAAGGGGACATGATACGAATCTTGAAGGATTCCCATTCAAAATGCACAGTGGCATTTCACAACCTGTGCCAGTGTCTCACCGCACTCACAGTGAAGAATTTCTTCCTAATACCTAATTTAAATCTACTCTCTTTCAGTTTAAAGTCATTCCATCTTGTCTATAACTACATACCCTTGCAAAAACTCCCTCTTTAGCTTTCTTGTGGGCCCCTTTTGTGTACTCAAGGGTCCTATAAGATCTCCCTGGAGCCTTCCCTTCTCTGTGCTGAACAGCCGCAACTTTCTCATCCTGTCTCATCCTGTCCTGCTCCAGCCCTCTGATCATCTTTGTCACCCTCCTCCGGACTCACTCCAACAAGTCCATGTCCTTCTCATGCTAGCAGATCCAGGGCTGGATGCAGCCCTGCAGGTGGGGTCTCAGCAGAGCAGAGGGGCAGAATCCCCTCCCTGGCCCTGCTGCCCACGCTGCTTTGGATGCAGCCCAGGACACCACTGGCCTTCTGGGCTGTGAGTGCTCATTGACAGCTCATGTTGAGCTTCTCATCAACCAACATCCCCCAAGTTCTTCTCCTCAAGTGTGATCTTGACCCATTCCCTGCCCAGCCTGTACTTGTGCTTGGGATTGTCAAATAGCTAAACATGGGAGAGCCGTAAGTGTGATGCTGGAAAAGTTTTTACCACAAGCATAACTAAAGCAAAAAGGGAATTTGATGTATATAGCACTGAATTTTATGACCTGGGAGCTTGTGATCATCAAGTGCTGGTGATCACTGCATGACCTGAACTAGTCTCTCTGCTCCTGTGTTCTGCTACTAGTGAAATACATACCAGCAATTGTAACCTACACAGTGTTCCTCAATCCTGTTCAGTCCTGAAGCTTTAACTTTCTACTTAGCTGGCAGCACAGATGAATTAGCTGATTCTCTTAGATAAAAAGAGAAGCTGATGGTGGGAGAAAATTACTCGGTCTATTTGAAGAAAATAATGCTAGGTTCCAGACTGTCTATAAATCTTTAATGATGCTTTTAGTAATTTCTGAAGTTTCATTTCTGAACCCACCTTGAAAATAAATACTTTCCAGTGACTTTAATGTTTCATCCACAGGGCATGAGTGTCCAATTTCTAGGTTCAGCTCAATTTAAAAATGCCATTATCAATCACTTCTCGTTTCATGATACTATTAGTTACTTTTAAGAACAAGAATTACACAACAAGCTTACAGTAAAGACTGCTACATTTGCAGAATTTGAACTGAATGGCAGTAAATTTCTCATAAATGATGTTTCAGCTGATAACAGTGGAGCACTCTGCAAATTGGACAGCTACTCTAGGAATACGAATTTTGTGCCCATGGTTTTATTTCTTGAGCATTAATGCCAGCCTAGTTTTAGATTAAAGAATTATAGTCCCCAAAAGAAAACAACATAATGAAAAAATTTTTGAGAAGTCTGAAGTAGCTCTCAGAAATGCCAGCATGACCTCTACACAGCAGTAAAAATGCTCAAAATAGAACCGTTCTTCGTAACTCCTGGAGAAAAATTCTACTAATTTCCACTCTTCTAAAGTACGATAAGATGGAATAGAGATGGGCTGGGTGTATTATACTTATAAAGAACTCTTTGTAGCAGCTAATATTCTGAAATAATAAGGGGAAAGAAAACCTTTCTTGTTTCTTGCCTCTCAGGAGTACATTCTCATATTGGTGGGTTTTAATTTGATCAGAACTATGCATTTTCTTGTTGTGGCACAAAAATGTTATTCTGTCTTGCCACAGTGCCATCCAAGTCCTGCAAGGGAACCATGATAAAAGAACATCTAACTCGGGCTAAAAATCCTGAAAAATAATCAGACATTTCACTACTATTTTTGGTTCAAATATTTTAACGCAGTTACCTCAGGTGGTAAAATCAGTGGGGTGGAACAGTACTAGAAACAACCACAAGGAAGCAAAGATTAGGAGAGTCATTACAGTTTGACTTGGGAGAATAGTACTGGAATATTGTGTTCACATCGTAACATGCAGGAAGTCCATGGGATGACCAAAGCTGAGACTTGTGCTGTTCAGGATATCTTTGGAATTCCCTGACTACAAACTACTGTTGCAAGAGGAAGGAGAGATATGGTTTGAATTCCCTCAGTGACTGAAAGCCTCTAAATCTGGGCTTCAGGACAAGAATCAGAGAAGGTCTCTGAAGGTGCTCAGTTGCGGGTCACTTGACACCAACCTTACCTGCCTGCAAAATGGAAATGCCAAAAATATACAGTTTCATGCTCTTTGTCCCACCAAATAACAACATCTTCACTCCCACTCAGGAGGGGAATTAATTTTGATCAACTGCATATTTGATAGGAGGTGGTATGCTTAAGTAGTGTGTCTTCCTACCAGCTGTGTCACTGTCACATCAGCCTGATTATCCTCACAGTTCCCAAACACACTATGACCCATCCAGCACCAAAATAACAAACACAAGAAATCCTACAAATGTAAACCACTTTTATAAATTTCAGATCTGCATCTGACTCTGGTAAATGAAGTAACATATACCACAGCTTGATGCAGGAAGGTAGCAATAACCTAATTCCCATGCTGTGTCTGAGGCTGGATCTCAAAAATAAAAATCATGTCTTAGACCCCAGGGTGTGTCACAGGAAAGTCAGAGATGAAGGCCAAGTGGCATTCTACGTGTAAGTAAGATGTATTATACATATAAGTATAATGTCATTTCTGGGGACTAATACAGCAGCAGGGACTAATACAGCAGCAGCAATACTCCCCAGCTGTGTCATTGTCAGCTGGCTGGATTTCATTGTTACATTATATGCCTCTAAAACCCCATTCCAGTAAAACTACTGAACAATCTAAATATTTTAACTACAATTTCACGTATGTTTCACATCTTACACATTATCTTCTGGTTTTAATACAGCTCCTATTATATGCAGTTTTGCAATCAAAACTCCAACAAATATTTGACAATATTATAAATCCTAGAGTTTAATTAATGAAATTGAATTTTTTCAGGGACTACCTGTTGGGTTAAAGGGAAGGGAGAAGTCAGGACCTAGAACATCACTTGCCTTTTTAAAAAAGTAATTTTCAAAAATGAAAACTGAGTAATAATATCCAAAAAAAATGCAGATTATGTAAACGGATAAAATATAGCACTCTTTAAGGTTTTGTCATTAATAGCAAGGTCAAACATGGTACTTTTTGCTCCGTTGATTCAGCGATTCACAACCCAAGTGAGGTCACTGCTTATGTACAGAGCACAATTAAATCAAGGTTAGACAATCAGGATTCTGTAGTACAAGATAGTGTGCCAGCAGATTACACAGTACTAGGAAATTTACATTCGAATCATGCTCTATGAAGATTATTTATTCATTTTCATGAGTGAAAAAGCCCTGTAATTTTATCACTATTATTACTTCTGTTTATGGAAAACAAGCTAATAACCACAATGTCTGCCCGAAATCTAAGGGTGATTTTACATGTATTCATATAAACATGAACACAAAGAGAAATTGCTTTGTACACTGTTTTAGGTGTTGTTTCCACACTCTCAACATAGCTTTTATGCAACAAATGAGTTGGAGTAACTTCACAAGTTATGTAAATATTTTCTTCTAATCAGAATGCAACCTAAAACTAAAAGGTTCCTTTGCACAGTAAGAATTTCCTATCACAACCCTTCCATAAGCACACAGTGTGCAGTCCTTTGCATATATGCTCAAATAAGGACAAGGCCTTAGTTGAAGTATGACATTTAGCGAATGGAGTAAAATAATATCATCTGACATCAGAAAATTACTAGTATGTGGCCCATTTTTTCCTAACCAAAACCAAATTGATTGCAATTCAAGGCTGATATTTCACTGAGTATAACTGGAAGATTTCCATCTAGATTATTTGCTGAATGGTGTCAATGAGTCAGTGTGTTTAAGCTCCCAGAGGACTACTCAGGCACAAGGTCCACAGATCAAAGGCATGGTATTCAAACAGTTCATGTAGTTTCTTTCAAGCATATTTAAGGTTACTTGGTTTGGGAAAAGTCATCATGGAAAAAGGTAGTTTTGAGAAGTGACCTGGAAAAAAAGGAGGAGTATCCACCAAATACACAAGTGGGAAGTTCATAGGGAGGACGTAAAGATGTTAGAAATGTAGCTGGATTTGGAGAGAGTTGACAAGACACAGGACAAGCATGTGGAAACCCAAGCCTAAACCATGAATGCAAACTGGACTCACCTCAAGAAGTCAGAAACTTATCTTTTTGAAAGATTTGTTAGAATTTCTATAGTTTTGTTAGGTGAACAAACCAAATTGAATGTCTCAAATTATTTCACAGATTAATGCCTGCATTATTGCCTGGGGGAAAGGAGGCTCAGGGGACACCTTATCACTCCCTACAGCTGACTGAAAGGAGAGTGTAGCCAGGCGGGGGTCGGCCTCTTCTGCCAGGCAACCACCGACAGGACAAGAGGAAATAGCCTCAAGCTGTGCCAGCAGAGGTTCAGGCTGGGCATCAGGAAGAATTTCTTCATGGAAAAGTTTGTCAGGCATCGGAAAGGGCTGCCCACCATGAAGGTGGTGGAGTCACTCTCCTTGGTTCAAGAAACAACTGGAAGTGGCCCATAGTGCTATGGTCTAGCTGACAAGGTGGTGATAGGACTTGATCTTGGAGGGCTTATTTAACCTAAATAATTCTGTGATTCTGTGATTACTTTCCACTTACTCATCATGTATCTGCTTGTACAAATACACATATGTGTTTACCTAAAATCTCTTTCAGACTCTGTTAATCAAGTTCTATCTCAATATGTCACTTCAAGTAGCCTGGTTATCCAGTTTAAAAAGCCTTTTTAAACAACAAACTATTTTAAAATGACTATGTGTTTTCCCCAGAAAATTAAAGGAATGTTCTTCTCTCTCTCTTTTTTTTTCTTTTCTTTTTTTTTCTTTTTCCCTACTTATAAATCATACCAAATCTCTAGGATAGGGATCAGAAAGAATAAGAAAAATGGATTGACTGTTTTTTGGACACTCTGCATTTAACTGACTAGCTTTAAGATCCCCTTTACTTTATACAAGTTTTTGTCCTTTGGCTTAACTCATGCTGTGGGCATGTGATATGTTTCATGACACATATGTACAACTGCTTTATGGCAAAGCACATAAAATGACCGTGGAGATGTAGGACACTCAAAAATTTAAAACGGCAACAATAAAATATCAGCGTATTATGAATTCTTCCTAGGACCTTCTTTTAGTTTGATAAATGAAAAAAAATTAAGATAATCTATTTCAATGTGGCTTTCTCTGCTTAAATTTACGGAATGTTTTCCTACCTTGCTGGCTGAAGACTGTTTTACTACATTCTTATTATATGTGTGATAAACAGCCAAAGTCAAGGTAATGAAAGTAGGGGTGTAGGTGCTACTGTTATATGAAAACATAAAGAAGAAGACTATCATTAGAGGCCTAAGTAGACTATACCTTGTCACTTTTCACAAATACTGAAATGTTAATGCCATCTTTCAGTTCAAGGTACTTTATACCACAAACCACATTTTTTTATCACATGATACTTTTTACCACAAACTCTTGCAATTGTGAAATATGTATTACCCCTACCAGCAGTCTTCTTTGGGCTGGAATGAGCAGACAGAACTGACATAACTATATTGGAGTCAAAAAAAATCAATATACGATAGCCAAAGATTCAAAGATTCAAAAAGAATCTCAGCCCAGTTTTGACAATTAACCAAGTTTTCTTCAACACTGCTATAGTTTAGTGAGGAGTGTCCCTGTTGTTGTTAAAATGTTAGCACTATATCCACTCTGTTCTAAATGAGGAAATACAAGCTTATGAAATTGCTACAGTATTTATAACCCGCTGCTACAGAGCCAGAACAAGTCAGCAAACACTGTTCTTAAAGCCGTGTTGACGTTATCAATGTTGTTAGTGCAGAAACAGGCCCACAAAAGAAACAAAGCCAGCTTGGCCAGGGCTTTGCCTCACTCTTCTGCCAAGTGGAACAGGACAGAAGCGACAGGAACCGAAACTTCCACTCAGGCTTCTGAGCAGACAGCAGATTACTACTGGTCATGGGGACAGTGTGGGTTCATACTCAACGCATTGCAAGATCCCTGTTACCACTGATCTGTGGGCAAGGAAGATGCCAAAAAGCAGGAAAAGACTTCTTAGAGTAACATTTGTTTCTGTACAAACTTACCTGACTGTTTTTGTTGACGGTTGTCAGCTTTTCCTCCACTACCTGGCAGGTGCCAGGAGCCAGGCCATGCTTAGATCCCATGGCTTGTGTGTGTGTGTACAAGATAGTCCCATTCATCTCAGCAGCCAGCAGAAGGGATGTCTTTTCTGTGGCACTTCCTGTTATATTAGAGATAAAATAATACATGTGTTCAGACTAGATATAAAGAATTTTTTTTTTTTGCAGTGACAGTTTAAAACACTGGAACAGGTTACCCAGAGAGGTGGTAGAAGCTGCTATCCCTGGAAATATTAGAGGCTGGGTTAGATGAGATGCTGAGCAATCTGATCTAGTTGAAGATAGCCCTGCTCAGGGCATGGGGGTTTGGGTTAGATGACCTTTAATGTTCCTTCAACCCATATTATTCTATGATTCTATGTGTGCAAGTAACATCCATGATATCACCATCTGCTTATGCTGCAACACTAGTTGGAATAATATGGGATTGCTTTTGTGAAATGGAGAAAACAGTGAGTGTGAGCTGTGTGTATAACTCTTACGTTTATGTGCAGACACAGCCCCAAAAGGGTGTATGCCAAGAGCTGACCTGAAAAGAAAAAGATATATATGGAAGAGGCAGAAAGCAACATACCTACCAACATTAAGTAACATAAACCTTGCAGTTTTTACCTCGGTGCCTAGTATTTCTCTTTCATTTCTCTGCTGTAAAAAGAAGAAAAAAATAATATTCCCTGTCATTAAGATAATCCAGAGGCCACTGAGATTTATGATCCATTTTCTCAAATACTCTTCTCTTCTCACATACTTTCCTTATCATTTCCTGCTCAGAATACCTGAGGTTTTGCAAATCACTATTAGTGCCTGAAAAATTCCACTGAAGTTAAGGCAGTCAGGAATAGCTGCTGAATTCTGATGCAAAGGGCTGCTTGTCTGGGTGGAAAAAGCACTACCCAAAAGATCAGGTAAAAGACAAAGAAAAGGAAAAGAAAATTCACCCACTCAGAAGAAGGTAGAAAAAATGACAGAATTACAGTAACCACAGCAAACTTACTTGTAGCAGGAGTTTTCTATCTACGACAAGTACTAACATTAATGCCAAAAAACTCTCCAGTCCCTGTTTTCTTTTCTACAAAATCCAGTCACGTTTTCACATTTTCCAGCCATGATACTGTTTTGGCAGACTCAGAGATGAAGGCATGACCTTGTTCACAGCAGTCAGAATGCTTTGTGTCATCCTGCATCTCAAAATGGAGTGAAAATATAAGTGACCTGGACCGACTGGTACAAAAGCAGGAAAGTGAGGATGGGTGATTTGATTTCTATCTGTGCAACGCTCCATTAAGAAAGCAGAATGTTTCATTGTATGCATATTGCCTACCCCATTTCCAAAGCAGTCAGCATTGCTTTTACTTGCAAATATGTACCTTGCAAATATTTATAACTTTACTTCCTTTCTACCTGTCTTATTCAATCTCTCAGTTAGTGTTATCAGATCCAAAGGCTTTGGAAGACAGAGCTGCCATCAAGAAACACTGAAAACAGCACCTCAAACACAGCAGCTGAACAAACACTCTATCTTCTGACCTAAGAAGTACCTCACACATTTCAGTGAATGAGGGTTCCCCAGAAAAGTCCAGCCTGCAAAATCACAACCTATAGCCTGCCAAGTGCTCTAAATCACAAACACAATGGTACCTGAACATTATTTTTCCTCATATGTGAGTAAGACCAGGGCATATCATTTTTCTAGTTGGTGAAAATGAACAAGAGCACCATCCATATTTTGTGTGTGTGTCGATATTGTGTATAAGCCTATGGAGGCCTCACTACAACTCGTGCAGGTGTAATAAAAATAGCACTACCTATCCAATTCACGCCACTAATACTGAAGACAAGACAGTGATGGCTGTTGAGATGGCCAAGGTTAGTTTTCTGTATGATTAGGTTCTGTTGAGTACACTAGGACTTTACTTCAATGTTTGTGTGTTGTTTACCCTGAAGAACACTAGATGAAGCCTGTTTTTTTTAGAGTGTAGTACAAATTTGTGGACTCACACGTGGTCTGGCAGTGATCTGAAGAATGAAAACCTAGAAGCAGACAGGCCAAAGCTTTTCCAGTTAATGCTACCGACACCCAGGAGACACAGCTGTCTACGTGTCCTTAAACCCTTAACCCTACTCCTCTGGCTCTGTTAATCTCCCATCTTTTCTTCTCAACTGCCAAAACTACATGTAATTCCTGTGTGGGACCAGGCAAGCCCTGGGAGGGTTTATGATCTTGGACTTCATGATGATGGAACTGGTGGTATTCCTGAAGAACCAGGCTGCTCCCAGAGGCCAAAAATTGCATTTGCCTGGTGTTACACCTCTGCCCATGTCCATAAATAACAAGTGAGCTGAGCATCCTGTCCACAGATCTGATGGATGGCTGTATAGTATTCCAGCTGTTGCTCACAGCACTCTGTACAATAAGCAAAGATGAATGATACATTTAAAAAGAAAGAAAGCATAATATCAGCCTTAAATAACAAATATAAATAAATATAAAGAAAAATAAACACCAAAGCAAAGCCATATCATAAAGACTTTTGCATACTTGAATCTTACTTCTATAACAAATGGGAGATGAGGGCAAGAACAGATACAGTCGCTTTGCCACACAGCAGTTTCTTTAACATCTGAGCCCATGCAATTACAGACCTACAACCAGGTCATGACACTTATCATATGAGAGGATATGAGTCATCTGAGACTTACGGAAAAGATGCTGAAAGCAGAAGATCCTTAATTTGGTCAGATACATAAATGGAAAAAAAAAATTACTCCCAACCTACCTTTGTCAGATTCAAACGTGGAAAATTTGACAGGCTCATTTTATCTTATTAATATGTAAAACACCTACATACTGTCATAATTACACACACATGAACAGACTGCAAAACCAGCTATAACTAACATTTGCTGAGCTGATGACTTCCACTGCCTCTACTGTGAGTAAATTTAATTTATTTGGTTTATGACTTTTGCCTACAGCTCTAACCAGGTTATTTTTCAAGGCTAGCAAAATAAGGGCAATAGCAGATTACAAAAACATTTAATCCCTAGGCTTTGGAAGGTCTAACCGTGCACAAGATGTATATAAGTGAGGAATTTTGAAAGATGATGTGCATTAGCTGATATTACTCATTTTGGAAAATGAATTTGGCACGTTACTTTCGAGCACATTTTGACCAAATCTCTAGCAAGAAGAGGAACTGAGGCACAGACAGTAGTTCTCAGAACTGAGCTGCCTTATGGATGCAACTGAAGTGAAGCAGTTTGCATAAAACTTAATATTGCCCTTACTTTTTCTTTACTGTCAGTGATAAAGCCCTTAGAGATAACTTAAGATTTTACAAAGGAGAAAACACATCCAGTTCTGTAACAGGTCTACCAACCTTAAATATCTGCTGTCTCATTCTGTGAAAAAAAGGGGTTTTTCTCAGTGGCTGCTGTCATGTGCTGTTGAAAGCAAAAAAAGCTCAGTTCTCTAATGCAGAACTTGACTGAGCAAAGTGTGCAACAGCAAAACCAGGTCATCTGCAAGAAGAAGAAGCAAAAGAGGAAAAAAATTCCAACTATTTCCTTTGGCAAAAGAAGGGAATGGAGAACTAAACAGCCTGTTAAGCCACAAAAAGCTCTCTAATATTCACATTAAAAAGGAAAATATTCATATAATATTTCTTACTTTGGGAGCAACTTACAGAGATCAAATTTAAAAGGCAGCAATCATTAAAAAAGCCTGAGAACCTACTTATGAAAAAACCTTATTATTTAGCAGTAATATTCAGTTCTTTGCCCATACATCTATTTCTTGATTGAATACTTCAATCTAATATTTAAGATACCTTTTTGGTGGATCTCTCAGAATTGTCAGTGTCACTTTTAAAAAGAAAAACAGTAATAGAACACCAAGGAAGAAAAACACCCTGGATAATTTATAGTCATAAATAATTCTGTAAACTCCCAGGTTCATCAATCACAATTTTATTAATTAATTTGGTGGGTCAATTCTTCCCTTAATTACAGAATTTTAATTTGTTACTTTCCCAACAGTTTCCCATCCTGGAAAAGGAAAGAGATGTGAACTTTCTTGCCAGTCCATGTCAAAGGCTCATCATCTTTTTCTTATTCAGAAAGGCAGGAAAACCAGCTACATTAATATTATTGGTAGGCCTCATTCCCCCAGAAAAAGGACCTTCAGCATCTGGATGGCTCACAGATCCTGGGCAATAGAGAGTGCAACCAGAGCTTATGGGTTCACCCAAAGAGCCAGCCACAGCCAGCAGAATTTTACTGGGCAACATTCATTCCGATGTCAGAAGGAACAGGATATTTCTGGTTTGCATTGATGGATCTCTTTCCCTTTGACATCTTGAGTTCTATCTTCCCTCCTCTATTAGATATAACTTTACCCTTGTATAATATTTCTTCACAGAAAATAGAATGCTGCTTTTTTCTAGAAACCTGTATATGACATGTATTATTGAAAATTTATATCTAATTCAATTTTTTACTTGGAGATATTTTTTTAATTAAAAGAAGCACTCAGTATTTCTTAATTTTTTGTGAATGACAGAATCAAAGGAGCAGTCAAAAACTCCTGTAGCCACTGACTAGTTTCAAAGACACAAAAGCAACCAAAAAATTAGCATATTTACAAATGTACAAAAATGCTGTGTTGCAGTTTGGAGAGATGCCCAGGTGAGAATCACTGAGTATAGCCTCAATGAGGGAGGCACTAGACTAATTCAGGACATACAGAATGACAAACAATGAGGCTGAACCAGCAGATACTAATGTGAAAATATCAGGAACATATTTCTGCATCAGAACACTGCCCCATTATTAAACATAACGTAAGCACCCTGATAAAACTTTGAAGTGAAATAAAGTTTCTGGGGTTATTTTACAGTTTTTCACAATTTCCTTAAATCAAAAAATCACCAGGAAGCCTAGGCATGAATAGTTCCCTGCACCACATCAAAACGTGCCATGGAACGTTTGCTAGTCCTGGTTTCTGAGTCCTGCTGTGGCTCCCTCTCTGTCCACGTTACTGTTTCTTCCAGCAAGAAGGGTACAGGTGAGTCATGCTACACAGGCAGTCTTATCGGGATGCTGACATGACCTCAGGCTGTATGATGAGTGCACAAAAACCTGGAAGATTATTCTGGGCCCCGCAGGTTAGGTGTATCTTAGCTGATCAGCTGATCAACTTTTCACAATAGCCTGATACATTTCCATCTATCTGATAATTTGGATCCTGTTGTCTATGCTGTGGACTTGGCGCAAAACACGTCAGCTGAAGTAACAGAAATGTGAGGGCATTAGACAAATCTTACATAGAAAAGAGTAACAAATTCTCCATCAGACTGATGCTGTGGCAATTGCATTTGTAGAATGTTGCATTCAACTCATCCTAGATTATATAGCTGTATATGTGGCGTAAATAATTGTATTAAAACAAATGTACTGTATATACTCACGCAATATAACTCCTTTAAATAAAAACAAGCTTTAATTTATCCCCATTCAAGTGTATCTTATAGCCATCCCCTTGCAGGTTCCCTGCTCAGGGAGATACAGAACCACAGGATCACAGAATAATTTAGGAGGCTGCCTAATCCAAGCCACTCAAATTGTCCAGTTGAGTTTTGAATACCTCCAAGGAAGGAGAACACACTGCCTCTCAGAGAAAATATTCTGGTATTGAAAAAATAAAAAGTCTAACTGGAATTTTCAGGTTCTAGTTTATGTCTAGATCTTCTCTTCTTATTGCTGTGCACCTCCAAGAAGAGTCTAACTCTAACTTCTTGATATCCTCTGATCAGGTAATTGTAGATAGCAGTAAGATTTCCCCTTTGGTTTCTCCTTTTCAGGCTGAACAATCACAACTTGCTCAGTCTCTTCTTGTAAGTTCAGTGCTCTGGCCCCCTGACCACTGGTAGCCTCCACGAGTTTCATTCCAGCACATCCATGTCTTACTTGCACTGGGGTGGCCAGAACCAGGCACAGCACTCCAGATGTATCCCACCAGGGCAAGTGGAAGGGTGATTTCCTGTACCCACTGACTGCACTCATATAGCCCAAGATGATGTTGGCATTCTTTGCTCCAAGGGCAGTATATCCCATGAGGACAATGCCAGTCACAGTTTTGTTTTGTTTTTTGTTTTGGTTTGGTTTGGTTTGGTTTGGTTTGATTTGGTTTGGTTTGGTTTGGTTTGGTTTGGTTTGTTTTATATAGCCTCAGGTTTGATTTTGATCAATCAAAGCATCTTCCTGTTTTTTCATCAAATATTTATTCCTGCCCAGGTAAACTGGAACTGTACAAGATTTGTGATGGGTCTTTTCACGTGAAGAGATCAAACACATTTAGAAAGTTTTCCAGTTTGTTCAGGACAGACAGAAAGTACATTTCTACTCATTACTTCAACAAATTGATGGTTCTTATTGAATATTTCTGGTTCTGTAAATTGAGCAGGAGTTTCCTGGATTTCACTCTCAATACTCAAAATGTTCTATTAAAATATTTCAGATGTGCCACCAGGGCTTTTTTTCACTCTTTTTTTTTCCTTCTAGTGAATAAAACATATAGGAATTCTGAGGATTAGAATAATCCACTCATACAATAATTCAAAAAGGAAGAAAAATAATTTCCATTCCAGTACATCTATTTTTTCAACATGTATTGTGACCCCCGCCACATCATCACTTGTCTATGAGTTATGTTTCCATAAACAGCAAGCTGTTTTCCCACCTCTTCTAATGGGTGAGCTGTAACAAAGGGTTTACACTGTGGAACACTTAAAATCAAAAGGCAACTACAGCCTCCAGTTTGGGTGATTTTGTTCAGATTAACTTTGAGATGATCATCTTTGATAAGAAAGTGCAATTTCCAGTGAGATTATTTTCTTATCTTTTTAAAATGACCTGGTCTGTCTAAGAAAAAACTATTGTCACTTCACAATTGGCACAGAATATTGTAAGTTCAAAAATCAGACCATGGTCCACACCGAGCCATCACTAGACTGAAAGAATAGCAAGGAAAAACTTAGTCTGCTTCCTTTGTTGCATTTCCCTACTGTTATGATAGGCTAAATTACATCTTGATTACTTGCTCCTTATCCTCATAATTCTTGCATTCTTGATTGTACAAGGCCTCAGAGTGATAAATACATAAAAATCAACTGCAAGTCTTAATTGAGATTTTTAATTTTCTCCCAAAAAATTACTTGTGATACTTCTGTTCAGGTCCCTCCTGCGCAGTGTAGATATCCATTGAATCACTATGTCACATCTTTAATATCAGTCATCAGTTTAAAAAAATAACAACTGCTGCTTCTGTATGGGTCAGGACAGCAGTTCTAGTGCTGTGACCTGGTTTTTATTTGGGTAATTGCATTCTGTTCTATTTGAAAGCTTTTTAATGTTCCGGTGAAATGGAACATTCTTCGTATCCTTTCAGAACAACTGCTAATGCTTGGAACATTTACTGACTGAGGCTTGTACCAGAGACAGAACCCTTTTCTGATGAGTGAAGTCCTGCATTAGGAACAGGCAGCATGATGAATACATCAGTCTACAAGAGGCATCTAAATATGTCAGGATCATTTTCTGGTTTAAGATTGAATTTGCATTTATGATTTGCTTACTCAAAAACTGCTTTTGCTTTTATTTCACAATGATGCCTAAAACACAGAGCAGTAGCTCCGATTCAGATTTCCTTTAGGATCCGACATGGTAGTTTTTGTCATATTCATTTTCCCTACTTCTTTGTAAAAGGATGAATTTAACGAGGCATGTGAAAAAGTAAAGTATTTTGTAAACATCATGCATTAACCTGGAAATTGCAACATTCATTTTCTAGAATACAGAAAATTTTTGATAATTGTCATATCAAAGGCATGAGTCTCTCATCATGCTTTTTATTTTCCATTTCTTGTGATAGAGCACCTCCACCCAAATACAAAATAATAATTTTTCATCACTTAAAATCAGGACTAAGCACTGTATTTTGAAAGACTGGAAAAAGAGGATTGAGCTGAGAAAGCAAACACACTAAAGAGATTGAACAAATACAACTCATGGCAGAATGTTCATGCAATAAAACCTAGAGTTAAAAACCAAAGGAAAAGATGCCATTTACTGATTTTAAAAACGTACAAATATAAGAATAGATATGAAGTCAAATAAGAAAATCTGGAGCTATATTTTTAACCTTAAATGGTCCCCGTTTTGTTGGTAGATTTTAACATACCCATTTGGTGTATATCACTCATATGTTTTGTCTTTGGGCTAAAGATGAGAATTTTCTCTTAGCACAGAGAGGAATGATACAGTTTGGACATCGCTGGGTACTGATGGTCAGGGGATTAAGAACATTCCTTAAATCCACAGAAATAATTTGGGGGACTTTAATACATTAATATAATGTACATTAAATTGAATATAAACACTTACAATAGATATGTTTGTTTAATATATAATCTATAAAACTATATAAAATGCAAGAACATTTTTATATTTAATGCTCTCCCCAGCTTTTTTTTCTGGTGACTTCCAATAGCTCAGAACAAGTGTCCGATTCATTTATTGATGGTATTATATTAAAAATTGAATTTACACCCTATTTCAGACAGTATTTCTATCTAATCTGTGTGTTCAGATTTTTAGGCTGATGCTAGTGATTTTGCGGCGGTCTGCTTATCAGAAATATTGCATAAACCTAGTGGTTCTGGTTAACATGAGATTTGTTGTGAATGAGTCATGAAAAAGAATCGGATGAAGAGACTATGATAAAACAAAGCCAGCCAGGCTTCTGTCTCCGCAGCAGAAACTCCCACCAGTATCCAAAATGTAACCATGACATTGGTGTTACTGCCAGGCCTTCTCCTTCCTATGCATCGCCTCCTTCATCCCTCCTGCCACCCGCTGCCACTGCTCTGGTGACCTTATTCCTACCTCACTGATCTGCTTTTCCATGACCAGTGACAGTATTCTTTTTTTTTAATTTCATGGCAAAGAGCCCCACAGTTAGCAGCACAGCATGCAATTTTTTTGGTTTTAGATTTCCCTGTGTGTGCACTGGCCCTCCAAAGTTAAAATGTAGCCATCATTTTTTGGCCTAAGGATAGCAGAAATCAAGAGAAAACCACACCCTACAATATCCCTGTAAGATGTGTTATGGCCAGAATTTCTAAGCCAGTGTATTTTGAGGCTAATTTTAGAGCAGAGTGATTAACAGCTGTAGAAGGCCTCTGTCTTCCTCTAGGGCTGTATTACGTGAACATCTCCCTGACTTGTACCTATACTTCTAGAACAAACTGCATTATGATCTTAAAATTTGCCTTTTGTTTAGAGGACTTTAACTTAATACCGTTCTCTGTGAGGGGTTTTCAACACATCTTTTTTTCTGTTAAACAGTTAACATAGAACTGGGGCCTCTGATCAGTGACAGACACCTCTACGGATGAATACAGCATCAGCAATTACCAGTAATAACAGAACTAAGAAGGCTATCTGACAGAGGAATGTTTTAGCCAGAGTTCATCAAAATCAGCACAAAAAAGTCGGTGCCCTTTACAGACATGAATAAACTTGCTTCTTTGGAGTTAGCGTAAAGCACAGGGAACCAGGACTCTGACATCTTTCCATGCCTAGTTAAGAGACTTATCTGCAAATTGTCATTTTGGGTGAAAATAGGTTGTGTAACTTGAAGGTTTTACTCTGTGGCAAATCAGCCCAGGATTTACTCCAGTTTAGTTTAGACAGCCTTCACACCTTATAGAAGATCCCATTTAATTAAAGTGGTGACATCTTATTTTTCATATTCCAGACAAGATTCACTATTGATTTAATTTATAAAGGGCAAGTAGTAGTGTTAAATTTCAGTGAAGAAATTTAATTTTCTCCGATTCATTTAAGAAATGGAGTAATCGTGATCCTGCGGGGGTATATCTTCCTTTCACTTCCTGCTGTTTAACATTCCACATCCAAATCAGTGCTTAGCAGGCTTGTGGCTTAAATCTAACTCTTTTTTATTCAATAATGAGTAATAAATTAAAATCTGATGAGGTTTAAGTACAGTGTTTGCATGAAAAATCTCCACCTGTGGGTTTATTGACAATATTTTGCTGCTCTCAATTCAGAGTCATGTTTCTTTTCCCAAAAATTCCAAATAAGTTATCCCTTTTCAGTCAGTCAGATGTGAAATACTGGTTTTGCCTGACACCTTGACAGCAGTTTACTATTTAGACAAGTATCCAGACCCAAAGGTACAAATGTGAGAATCTTCCAGGCTTCCTAGGAAACAATGACCTGATATTTATTATCCTCCAGTAACACATTTTAAGGGAACTTTTGAACTGGAAGTATTAAAGACTATTGGTCCCTGGACAGTTTTTAAACTAGTTCCTTCACTGGATCTCATTTAGCTGTGCTGATTGATAGCATTCAAGTATCTGATGCAAAATTCAGTCTAATATTCCAGTTCTTTAAAGCCTGGCTGATTCACAAACCGTTGGCAATACTTTGAGTAGATTTTACTGTTATACAGTGTCTGGATGGAACTAAACCTTTCAAAAGGTGAAGGATTTCTACCTCAGTCTTTGCTTAATTTTAACATCACAGGGCACCTTCCTTTGCATTTTAGCATTTCTACTCAGAATTGCCAAACACATTGACTCCTTCACTCCTAATCCTCATACATTGCCTCCATTCTTCACCACACAGTAACATTTTTCCCAGAGTAACAGAATGGGTCAAGTTGGAAGAGATCACAGAGGGCCATCTGTGATCAGATCTTCTGTGGTCCTCTTCCAACCTGCCTTCTCAAGCAGGGCTGTCCTTGAGCAAGTGGCACAGGATTGTGTCCAGATGCTTATTGAGTATCTCCAGTGAGGGAGACTCCACAACCTCTCTGGTCAATCTCTTCTAAGGCTCAGTCACCTGCAGAGTACAGAAGTTCTTCCTCCTGTTCAGGTGGAACTTCCTGTGCTATTAGTATCTGCTCACTGCCTCTTGTCCTATTGCTTGGTACCACTGAAAAGAGCCTGGTCCATCCTCTTTGCACCCTCCCTTCAGATACTTATATACATTGATGAGGTCCCTTCTCAATTCTCTCTTCTTGATGCTGAACAGGCCCAGCTCCCTCAGCCTGTCCTTCTAAGAGATGCTCTGGACCCCTCATCTTTTTCACTGTCCACTAGATCTGCTCCAGAAGCTCCGTGTACTGAGGAGCCCTGGACACAGCACTCCGGATGTGCCTCACCAGGGCTGAGTAGAGGGGCAGGATCACCTCCCTTGACCTGCTGGCAAAGCTCTTCCCAATGCACCCCAGGATCCCTCTGGCTTTCTTGGCCACAAGGACGCTGCTGGCTCAGGGACAGCTTGCTCTCCACCGGGACACCCAGGTCCTTCTCTGCAGAGCTGCTTTCCAGCAGGTCAGACCCCAGCCTGTGCTGGTGCATGGGGTTATTCTTCTCCAGGTGCAGGACCTTTGCATTTGCTTTTGTTCTCTGCAAATTATGGAAAAATACTGTGTTACCACACCTTGCCTTTAACAAGTGGTTATGAAAAACTGATAATTCACAGCAGGTTGTGAATATTCCAAGGCTGAAGAATCAGCTTTGAAATTTCATGGGACAACCAAGTCTCCGATGGGCAAGTAGACTGTAAATATAAACGAGAATAAAAGCTTGGGAATATAATGAATTGATGGAAAATTAATCTTTGCTAATATATCTTGAACTTACATGGGAAGGATGTCTCTGATGAAATTAAAGTTGGCAGCAAAGGCTGCACTAAAGTAAAAGAAAATTATTCCTACTTCCACTTACAGTGTGACTCAACTTCAAGATCACTTTTATTTCACTCAGCTTTTGAACTCTTAAGAAAGTGCCATATCTATGTTCAGCCCTCTTTTATCTCTGTGTTAAAAAGCATTTTCATATGAATTTGGATCACCAAACTTACTTGTCTATGTCCTGAGGCCCTATCCAGTTGTTACCTTCTTTTCTATGATTATGATTACTTAGGACTCACAATTCAATCAGGATATTAGTTTTAATACTTACGAAGATCTATTGACTACTTCTTTCTGAATTTCAGAGATGCTAACAGCTGTTTAATATCACTGGTAGCAACTTCCTACTCTCCAGCCAGCAAACAAGACTTGTTGCAATATCACAAATATTAAACTGCTGGGAGTCATCTCGTTCCACCCAGCAGCACTGGGTTCAATCATCTTTATACAGCCAATTAACATATTTATATAAAATATGTATTTCATATATACAGATAATTGAATGTCATATTTTATATAAAGAATACTTTATTTCTTTTTCCTGAGGCTGGACTGGAACACAACCACTCTAAGGAAGATGGTGGGTTTGGGTAAAGGTCTCAGAGCTAGGCCTTGAGGGAGGCATAACTTGTGCCCTTTGACACCAGGAGTTAAAGCATTCACTGACAAAATATTTGAGAAAATTTTTGAGGATCTCATCCAGCAAGAAATAACATTCTCTGTGGGGGCATAAAACCAGAAAGCTTCTTTTCCCTTTTTATTTTTCACTCCTCATGCTCCTGCTTATTTGCTCAGCGACAAGTGTATTGTATTCTGCATTTCAGTGCATTAGCCCAAACATAAACAGACAAAGTATAAGAAATAAAATATATGACTCCTGTAGCAGAAACAGCTATCACTTTCGTGACTGTAACTCAATACCCATCTGTTTCCTCCCTTTGGACAATTTATAAATATAAAAGTGTCTCACAGCCCACTACACCTCCCATATTGCTATTATCCCTGTGGGAACTTTAGCACCTGAGAGCAAGAAATAATGTAACATGTACTGTGATTAGCTTCTTTTCCCTCATCTCCTTTTATAGCTCTTTTGCTTACCTTCTTTGCCACATACCTCACTGTTTGCCAATCCCTTTTGCACTTACAATATGTTTCAATACACCCTCGCATTCAGTAAGCCAATAGTTTTGATAGCTTTTAGTAAATCTGATGGTTAACTTGAGCTAACAAAACACCTGATATCAGACCACAGAGATTAATTACAGTGTGGCATGCCCTTGCTTAGAGGAAATGAAAGTATGCTTACAGTGCAGTTTTGGAAACTATGATTTTAAACAAGGTAGTAGAGCACATTGATACTGCATTTTAAGGCTTTAGGACACTATTCATACTTCTTCATTTAGGCATCGACACTGCACTGCCAAAAAATCATGGCTCTTTGAGGGCTTCAGATCAAAGAAGTCCTTTTTGACTTTAATAAGACACAAAGTGTCTCCGAAGAGCTCCAGAAAATGGTCCCTATAGATATCTAAGACTCTTACCTGACTATAGAAGCCTAATCACCAGGTTCAGCTGTGAACAGTTACCATCAAATCACATTCCTGATGCTGAGTGCTTCCATGACTTAGCTGCTACTCCAAAATCATGATCTCTGAGAAGTGCATATTTAATGTCTGCTGGCATCCTAACGTAAGTGAAATTCAGCCTGCTAACTGGGGGTCTAAATTTTTACAGAATAGGGATGAAACCATGGAAAGACATATTTCCAAAAATTGTAACGTAACAAGAATGTGCTGTTATTTGCATGACAGTACTATGTTTTTGTGTATGCTGAAATGTGGGGCTTTTCATGCAGTTATAGAGATCTATTTTTTTTAAATAAAAATGTTACTTCTGTGATAGAAGCAAAAGCCTCTACGTCTCTCCTTATGCAAGCTCCTTTTTAGTTTTGACCATGAGCTCATAAGCTGTTTGAAGCAGTCTCTCCTCCCCTCTGTTTATAAGAAGCGAATCACATTTGTGGTTGTATTATATCCTAAACAATGATAGTACAAAATTGTGATCCATTGATTAAACCAGTATTTTTAACCTCTAAGTTCAGTTCTCAAACCTGCTGTGCAGAACGAAATTGAGGTCATTATAAAAAAGGTCTGTATGGACTAAGACACTGCTTCAGTGTAATCAATCAGTCCTTTCCCAGATTTAAACACTGGCGCACTAACTTTATATGGAGCAGTCCTGACACACAAATGGAACACTTTAGTCTGAGAGAAGGAACTTAGATGTTCTTGATCTTCAGCTCATACTTCAAGAAGAAGAGACTTTTTATAAGAAAAAGTCATCATAGAAAAAGTCTGTGATTTTGATATTTGTACTGCTTGAGGAGCCTGTGCACTTGTCTTGTTTCTCACACAATGTTTTTTTCTTTAAGCCAAAACCATTAGAAATATTTTAAAGGGTCTATTAAAAATTCTTACTGCTTAAAAGTGTACAGCTGAATGGTTGAATGATCAAAGAAATGCTCAGGAACTACTTAAAAAATTAAGTACAAATCTAGAGCATTACAGTGGCAATTGTCAGTACAATTCTATTGCTATCTTGACATTTTATACAAGAATTGTGCTGAAAAGCAAGACATATGAGAAATTTTGTTAAGTGCAGCTTTTACTCATCCACAGCTCTTGAACAGAGCAAGAAAATAGGCACAACTTATTTGAGCTCTCAGATACATTTTCACATTCTGACAGAATTTTAAAAAATGCAAGAGTGTCAATCAAACTCTTCAATGTTTTACTTTTGGTTCAAAATAAGTCTGTTCATACGTACTTCCATACTGTTTGCTCTTTGAAAATTTTATATTCGGTAAAATATTACTGAATATAAAATAATGTCAATTTTAGGTCTGAATTGAAAATACCAGTTTCAGACTTGCAAGTGAAAATTAGCTGTGGATACACCAGAAAGAAACCTGGTTTTCTTTAATGTTGATTGACATAACAACAAAGTGAATAAATGAAAATTAAGAGATGACAGGAGTAGAATGCAAAAAAAGTTGATAGGGCATACACTGAAATATTCTTACTGAATAACTTGTGATATCATAGCAATATCAGGGAAAGCTTCCAAATGATATGAGAAAATCTAAGAGCAAAAGAAACAAATTAATCACAGAACATCTCGAGTTGGAATGGACCTTAAAGATCACCTAATTCCTACTCTCCTCTCAGGGGCAGGGACACCTTTCACAAGATCACATTGCTCAAAGCCCTGCTCAGCCTGGCACTGAACACTTCCAGGGATGGGGCACGAGGGTTATGGACAGAATAATGTAAAGAAAATAGCAAAAGTTTCCAGTGAAAGTTCACAGAAATCATGTGAAGCCAATACAAATTAAAGTCTGCTCACTTAGATCCAATAAGTTTCTTAAAGAACCCTAAATATTTTCCTTAAATTGTCATTTCCATAAATGACAATAAATAACAACTACTGTTACCATTAAAGATTTGAGTATATTTGTCACGTCATAAAAATGAAATTACGAAGGACTGCAGAAAGCCTGGACATTATTTAACTGCTATTTAGACAAATAATGTAAGTAGTAAACATTTATATTTCTGGTAAATATGTAGGTGTTTACAGTCACACGCCCTTGTTAGTGTAGAATTTTAATAGACAAGTCATGAACAGCAGTGAATGGAAACTACTTGGTGCTGCTTTCCTTTCAGGACCCTCTATTCAGGCCATCTGTGGCTTTTTACCTCTCCTAATCCTGAAGCAGTAGGAAGGAGGAAAGTCACTGTAAGGAAACATGTTGTTGGAGCACATTCTTGCAAAGATGCAGGCCGTGAATGCTGTGTGCATATGGGGAAGTGGAAATGAGAAAGCAAGGCAGTGGCAATAAAAAGGCATGATAATCAGCTGACTAAGCATGCAAACATCAGGGGAAAACCAAAACGAGCATGGAGATGAACAGTAGTGGAGAAGAACTCTCTTCTCTGAGAAAAGGCAGGTTTGGGAGAAGGGAGAAATTTTGTAGCATGAAAACCAGAAACTTGGTAGTCATTGAAGCACTTCAGATTATTTGTTTTAATGTCATGTCATAACAGAACTGGATAGTGCCTCTTAAATAATTCTTTTAAAATTGGTTCCACTGATAGATTTTGTGAAAACATCTTCAGCTCCTGGTACTTGCTGGCCAAACAGTTCCTTCCCATGTAACATCAATGGAGTGAAACACTGCTGTTCAAGAACTATTCCTATACTCAACAAGTGTACTTGGAAGTTCTGCTCATTCTGTTGAACCTCCTAAATGTGTATAGAGGTGCCCACACAACATCTGCGTTTTAAAATGCTAGTTATGTTCACATTGCCACAATTCTTTTGAATACCGAAGAAAATAAAGGTTTTCTTCTATTTATTCTTAAAGGAATCAAAAGCAGAGTCCCAAAGCAGTCTATAAGCCAGCAGTATTTTGACAAGAATAATGTAGAAAGTACACACCACAGTAAATAAGATTTATATGAAACCACTGCTTCTATAAACTTGTCTTATATGATTTCAGAACACTGAATTTCCAACAGTTATGTTCCTTTCCCTGAGAAGCTGTCTTTTTCAGTCTGAAGATGTTTTGGAAGTAAAATAACAAAAGCAACTATTTCGTGGTGATCACAGTTTTTTGGAAAAAAAGGTTTTCTTTCAGAAAAGCATGTTACACCTACAGGGCATAATAAAGCATTTAACAGCACACTTTTCTCTGCATATCAAAAATATACCGATTCTACTTAAAGTCAGGAGGACTACTCCTAAGCCAATTTATTCTTTGTATCTTTCAAAACAAGTTTCTTCCCTGAGATTTCGATATAATGAAAATTATACTAAGGCTTGTGTTGGTTTTTTGGTTTTTTCCCTCCAGATAGTAGCTGTCCTATTGAGCTGAATGGGTTCTGCCACAAAGCTAGCATTTTACACAAAATGCCCGCAATTAGCTGGTGACAGCTTCTTGGTCAGGACTAACCTGGGCTGAACTGCAACCTGCTTTATGCATGCTGGCCAGCCAGTCCTTTTTAAATGTCCTCTCATTTCCCTGACAAAGTAATTAAAATTTAGAAGCAATGAATGCTCCACTTTCCAAATCTCTTGCAGAAAAGACGTGCTTCTTGGTGTAGAGGATGCTTCAAGCTGCTGTAAAGAGCTTTACAATGTCTTGGTTTCCTTGCTACTGGAAAATAGATCTTGTATCAGGAGGGGTTTTGGAACAGAGCTTAATCAAGAAAAAGTGCATTGAACGTCTGAAGGGGACAGTAAAAAACAGACAAAAGGGAGCCGTCACTGCAAATAAGTAAAGCTTGTCCTGCTCTCTGCTCTCCAAAGCAGCGACCTAACCAGAGGTTTATACCCTCTGCTCAGTCCGGAGCTGCACTTCTTGGGATGATGAAGCAAGAGGACGGAGCACCGACATAAGAGGTGGGAGAAAGGGATGAGAAGACAGGGAGATGATCAGGAGATGCCCAAAAGCGCTGACCTAAGGCACAGGGCGCCGAACGCGACGGGAAAGGGATGCGGGCACGGGGAGCGATGGGAGGTGGACAGGAGGAGAGGAGGAGGAGTCGATGAAGTGCCTCTGGAGGAGCCGCGGTTCCCAGAGGCAGCGCAGAGCGGTGGGACCGGGACGGGCGAGCCCGCGCCCCGCAGCGCAGACCCTCGGTAAGGGACGGGGCTGGAGGCGAGGAGGGGCGGGCAGGGAGGGACGGGCGAGGGGGCGTGGAGCCGGCGGCCAGCCCGCCCGGGCGGTGGGAAGC
>VXBT01007668.1:240637-377550 GCA_013400235.1 Oriolus oriolus
GGTACGGAGGGTCCCGCCGCGGCGCCCAAGGGCGATGCCCCCGGCGTCGGGGCTCTGCCCGGCGGGGCCCGGGCGGCGGACCCGGGGCAGGAATACCTGCACGTGCCGCTGCTGCCGCTCAACTCGGCCTTCCTGGCCTCGCGCACGCGGCAGCTGCTGGACGGGCCGGAGTACGAGGGCGGCGCGGTGCCGCGCTGCTCGCCCCCCGCCCCGGACCTGCCGGCCTACGGCTTCCCGCCGCCCGACGCCAAGGACGGGCCCTTCGCCTACGGCGACGTCCAGCCCATTCTGAAGATCAAGGAGGAGGGTCTCGGCATCGCCGCCCGCTATCCGGGCGGCAGGGCCACCCCCGCGGCAGGCTGCCACGACTACCCGCAGGCTCCGCGGGCCGGGCAGGAGCCCTCGCTGGAGTGCGTCCTCTACAAGGCGGAGCCCACCCTGCTGGCCAGCGCCTACGGGCCGGCGGCGGCGCCGCCCGACAGCCTGCCCTCCACCTCGGCCGCGCCGCCGGGGCTCTACCCGGCCCTGGGGCTCAACGGGCACCAGCCGCTGGGCTTCCCGGCCGCCGTGCTCAAGGAGGGCCTGTCCCAGCTGTGCCCGCCCTACCTCGGCTACGCGCGGTAAGGCGGGGGCGGCGGGGGGCGCGGGGCCGTCCGCGCCCGGCGCTCGCTGAGGGACGGGACCGGGGGGTCGCGCTGCGCGGCGGGAGAGCTCCGAGCCTCCTCTCTCCTCCGGAGGGGCGGCCGCGCCGCTCGGTGGGCGCCTCGGGAGGATATTAAGAGGGTGCCGAGGAAAGGACGGGCGAAGTTTCTCTCGGCGAGGGCGGTTTTGGGCTTTTAGGCGGTGCCTGCAGCCCCGTTCCCACTCCCTGCGCTGCCTGAGCACGGCGCGATGTCCCGGGGCGGTGTGAGACCGGCAGTGTCCGCTCCGCAGCCGGCACCTCGCGGCTTTGGGCACGATGATGCTCCAGGAGATGTTGGTTTGTTATCGCTGCGGGACTGCAGGGCCACCCGATGTCCGAGCTGGTGCCCGGCTCCAGGGAGAGCGTGCAGGTTCTCTAGGTTGCTCTCACTGGCAGCGATACCGTATTCATCAGTACTTAAATATTTTCCAAAATAATATTCCCGATTTAACAACAACAACAACAAAAAAACCCACAAAAAGCAGTTGATTTCACACAAAAAAAGAAAACTGAAACACTGGTATATTGATTTTCTAGAATGAAATGGAGTGCTATCATGCCGAGATGTGCATTGCCTAGAAATAGATGCAAAAAAACGTGCATGCAGTGGTACAGTTTCAATGGAAATCCTTTCTCTTCGTAAATACAGTGGTTACCTGCATTAGTCTGCCTTTTCTTGGAGACAAATTGGAAATATCCTTGATATCCCCATCAGACTTAGTTACTGCTGAGAATGCAGCAGATGAATGGGGGGTGATAAACTGATTATTAAAGATTTTTCTAGTTGAAATGACATTTCTTATTTCCCATATGAAAGAGGCCTTTGAAACTCAATGGACATCTGTCTGATTCTGTCTCTGTACAGGAAAAAAACGTCATCACTATGACTCCACTCACAAGAGTTGTTGATCTGAGGAAGGTGAACATTTTAACAGAGTGTCTAGATGGTACCTTTTTTCACTAAATGGATTAAAATGTAACTTTATGCTTTTTTTGCACTGCTTTCCTTTAGTACCATAGAAAATACAAACCATTAAGCAGAAAGGCAGTCATACTTTAGTTTTTTGCTGTCCTTCTGTATCTTGATTATGAATTTTAAAATGAAGTTTTTAACATAAAACTCATTAATTCAGGTAAGTGGTTAACTGTGCAAAGCTAGATCTTTCATTTCTTTTAATTCTTTTTCTTTTCAAGGCCAGATACAGAAACCAGCCAAAGTTCTCAGTTCAGTTTTGAATCACTACCCCAGAAGATTTGTCTCATCTGCGGTGATGAGGCTTCAGGTTGCCACTATGGAGTACTTACCTGTGGAAGTTGTAAAGTCTTCTTTAAAAGGGCAATGGAAGGTACTATATGATGCCATTGTTCCTAATTATCTGAAATATGTCTTCCAGACACTGCTAGGACATACTGCTTATTTATTGCTCATCTATATAAATATTATCTCTGTAGTATTTTTTTTTGTTTTGTTGACTCTGTAGAGTATTACAGTGAATATTGACAAAGTCCTTCTTTAACTGATTTTTCTAGTATTATTTGTTTTACTTCACTTTTTTGCTATTTATTATTTACTGTTTATCAGTTAATCTTTCCAGGTAGGCAGAGTTAAATAAAAATATGGTGTATTACACAACTTGTTTTATAAAGTATAAATGGTGTTCAAAGGAAAATATTGTGAATATGAACTAATGATAGGCAGAGAAAAATTTATTTTGGCTTTGTTCTCTTTTTGAAGTCATGAAATTTTTCTTACTTTCAAGCTGCAAAGTTTTGGCTTCCTGGGAGTTATGGAAGTATTTAAAATTTCACTGAACTCTTTCAAGTCATAATAACAATAAATGTGTTTGACTTGTTCCAAATAGTCATTAAATTGCAAAGTCAAGCTGCAAGTTTAATGGAACAGTAGCAATACCTATGTTTATTTTTTTCTTCTTGGATTGTATTATATGCCTTGTGCACTGAGATTTTAAATATGAATGCAAGAGCAGACTGTTTTATATAGTTCAGCAGATAAAGCAGTAAAAAAATCCTTGTACTTTTTAGGCTTTGTCTCCTTTTTTTATTTTTTATCTGGTCCTGTTAGAACTAGGATATTCAAATTCATCTTCCATGTATTTAACAAAACCATTGTTCAAATGAATAGGATTCCTTAAAATAAAAAAATGCATCATGTATTTTTTTGTGGTGATACACAGTTTTTTCAGCTTTATAGAGCTTATCTCTCTCCAAATGAAATGGCGAATATTGGAAAAGTAAATGCTTAGTAAAATAATATAATTAAGTTTTTTGTTTCACAGTGTTGTTACTTCCTACTTTAAGCATATGCTCATGTTCTTCCTTTATTTTACATTAAATATTTGCAAAGTGAACTTGGTGGGCTAGGTGAACATTTGAGCCAGTGCCACGTTTTCTCTAATACATTTAATGGGTTTCGTGAGAAAACTGCTAGAAACATTAGTGTTAGGCTGCAAAGCTCTTAAGCGCTTGCAGGAATACATTTAAGTTTCACTGACTCTCCTAGCTGGTCTCTTGGTTTGGCTTCACATTTTTTTGCTATGTTTAGCTAAATCAGCCAATTATTTTTTTAAAAAAAAGTTGGGGAGCTGAAGTTTTAATACTGAGTGTAGGGTAATTTATGAGTAACATATTTTAAAATAAATGCTATTTTTGCTTTTTACCTATATAATAATATTGTAATTTTTTCTTTGAATTTGATTCTGTCAATTTTAGATTTCATCTGTTTTTTAGTTAATACCCAGCTCTGTTTGTAGTAGGCAAACTTGCTCAAAAACATATCTTATTCCTGTTCAGCAGAAATATTTTAATAAAAAATGTTAAGAAGGAATATAACCTGATACAAGGAACATTGTAAAGTTGTTTTCACAGATTATTAAAAGTCTATATTTACAGAGTCTTACTAGGTTAAGAATACAGATGTATGTAGAGACAAATCAGAGGTCAATGCAGTTACATAAACAAAAGTCTTATGTTTTAAATAGCAACTTCATAATTTGAATTTTTAAATGATTACACAGACTGAGAGTGTGGTGGGGAAGTGTGTTTGAGTTTTTTAGTAAGGATTTTCAAAGAATGTACATCAGAAACCTGATTGTAATCAGAAAAGATACAGGTTATTGAATCTGATGGGAAGGAATGTTGGGCATGAGCAGTATGGGCACTTGCAAAATTAACAAATGCAGTTATACCTGTTTTTGTGCAGAAAGTGCAAGACTACAGTGGGTTCCTTAGAGATGGACTTCTTATTTTCATTGCAGTATACTATATAATTACCAGCACTGAAACAATCCCATTTATTGATAGATACTTGATTTTAGATGGACTTTAAGTACTTTTAAAAAATTTTCATATCAGAAATAATGGTGGGAATTTGCTCCTCTGTAAGGAGAAACAGAGTATTTGTATTTTAAATGCAATAGAAAATAGTGTTTAAAATTCCCACTGGCAATTGTATAAATTTGAGACATATTTCTTCCATGAAATGTCCCCCTGCCTATCATTTCTTGGAGTGTAAAGGCATTATTTACCTTTTTAAATTTTTAGTGCTACTACAGACATGAGTTTTTTAATAATAATTCATGGAAATAAGATACTAAATTTTGTGAGTAAAAATTCCTGGTGAAAACTCTACCTTTCATATGATTTCCATACAGCACTGATCTTTATGAGAAATTAAAACGTGATTGGAAATAGCTGGCTTTTGCTTTTTCTTGGATTTTCTCTATCTTGAGATTGTTTTTTGTATGTCACGAGGTTTTGTGCATAGATAAAAAAGTACTTAATACAGTAGCATTAAATTTGTTGGAAACTGTCTTTTCTTTTTTAATTATTTCTGTAATCTGAGATGCATTTGCTGTTTGAAATCAGACAGCCTATGTATTTTTTGTAATTTTTTTTTTCACAGAAGCTCTTCTATTTATACACCATTTATTTTGCCTTCCCTGGTGTGAGGACAATACTTTATTGTCAAATACTTCCATTTGAATAAAATGGACTGCTGTGTTATCCAGAAAACTCTTTTTTTTTCCACATCTGATCTTTTTGAAATAAAACCAGAGATTACTTAAAATACTTAGACTGAACAATCATTTAAAACTACATATACTAATTATGATTTAATCATACATTTGAATGTAACTACTACATACACATACAACTTAACTAGGGGTCAGAGTTGTGTGAGGATCACAAAGATTACTTAGAATGTTTCTTGGCACTGAATTCTGAAATATATATGATTTTGTAGATACTTTCTGTTTTCTGGGTTCTTGGTTCCCTATATGTGGCTATATATATGAAGAAAAGGTTGGTGTTAATACGATAAACATATTTTTTCCAAGGCATAATCTTGAAGTAGGTTTAACAAAAATGCAAGTCCTTTCTTTAGGAACCTCAGGTATAGCAGATACTTTAAAAAGTTACTACTGCAAGTGAGGAGGAGAAAAGAGACAAAGACACTGGGCTGTTTTTTCCTAGGAGACATTTATTTGCATTTAGAGGTTTTCTGATGGACACTTACAAATAACTACTAGTCTGTAGATTCACTTAATGTACAAAGAAATTACAAGGCTTTTAAAAAATGCTTTAAAGATTTCCATTGAGTATGTTGAAAACAATGAAAGTTACTGCTGTTTATATTCAGTAAAGAAATTTGAAAAGACAAAATTGGATTCACTGTGCTGATGGGGGAGTGCTGTTCCTGTCAGTGAGCTGAGTGACGGGCATTTTGGAGATAGAAATCAAAAAAAAAAAAAAGAAATAATATTCAAAATGCTTTCAAATATGTAGAATTACTATATCTGCAAAGTAATTTGCTGCTGATGATCAGGCATTATCTAAGTGCTACCAATATATCTCATTCATGATTACAAAATGTAGAGGAGAATATTTCTAACAGGGCATGAGGAGAATGAAGATCAAGGTATCAACTTTTACTTTTCTTGGACTAAATTGCCAAACAGTCATTAGTGATGTCTTATAAAGATTCCTTAGTGTAAAACCATGCAGGGCAGCTATGATCAAAATGCTTGTGGAAAACCACGATAAAATTTCTGTCCCTGAACAGGAACCCAGTGTTAGGAGTTTTGGGATTCTGGAGTTACACGGTTGCTAACGCAGGATTTATTGTTAGTCTGCATTTTTGCCTTCTTGCTGAAAGTGTCTCCTTTGCAGTGGTTTTACTAATGAAAAGTTTAAATTACCTAAATCCTGAAAAACAATTAAAATATGTTTTTTTCCTATGATAAAGTCTCACTTCTTATTTTTGTTCTGTGTTTATATATGCACTTTGTTTATATTATTGATATCTGAGGAAAAGCAGTAACCCAGACTCAAAGAGTTTGAGACATGATATTACAGCAGATTGGTCAGAAACTGACTCTTGGTTTGTTTAAATACCTGAGAATGTGTCGCAAACTTGATCAAATGGTTGTGTAAAACTTGTCTGGTGTTGATATGTGCTTTAAGGCCAGGGTGGCAACTCTGTTGCATCAATGGCATCAGGGAACAAGCTCAAGCATATGTAGCAGATAACATTTAGCTGACCAAGTGTGAACTTTTCTTCTCTCTGAGCCCTGAGTTTGGTAAACTGGCAGAACGTATGATTTCCGTGAGAGTTTTTCACTGTCTGTATATGGAGACATTCCATGGAGTAATTTATGATGAGCTGCACCTACACAGTAAGAAGGGTGATCACTAATTCAGCCAAACTTTCTGATAAAGTTTATCTGACCTTATCAGTGTTGTGATAAGCAGTTTTGTGATGACAGTGTGATTCACTGTGTATGTAGTAAAATGCTGTGCATTAGGAAAATTGCTTGTCTAAACAGTTGTACTTTTCCAAAGCTAAAGAATATAAAATGGTACAGCATGCATTTAAAAAAATGCTAACCACTAGCAGAAAATCCTCTTTGAAAACAGAAATACAATACTGTAAAGATCCTTTCAGCTGTAAAATTCATGGAGCAAGTGTTAAAAGTTCCTTTTTCTCCTAACTCTGAAGTGTTTTCTAATTTTTTATCCAACTTTCCAGTCTGGATCTTGGGAACAGAATTTGGTACAGCACGTACTGTAAACCTGATGGTGATGAAATTTTCATGAAAAACATGCAAACACACAAAGCATAGACATGGCAGGTTGAAAGATAAAAATGCTTTTCACTCAATATGACAGATTTTATGTTATTGAAGTTCTTCTATTTTTCACATGGCCAAAGTGTGTTAAAGTACAGTAATCTAAGTGAATTTTCAAATTTAAATATACAAAATTGCTTTATTGAGGAGCCTGAAATACAAATGGAAAACATCACTTTTGTGAGTTCCAAGAATTTACATCATGAAAAGGAAAAGAAGAAAATCTGCATCGATACATAATTATGTATCTTCATCACACTTCAAAAGCATTTGTTGTTCAGCAGTTTGACAAACAGCAGTTTGATGAATTGGTTTGTATGAGGCACAACAGTGAAGTGAGCTGAGGTGGCATTTGTTCTGGTACTTTGACTCTTGTGCTAATGCTGGGCTTCCTACTGCTCTAATTGTGACTTTACCACTATTTTCCTAACAGACATGGCTTAGAACAGCTGCAGAAACGCCAATTACTAAAATTTCTGGTTTAACTTTTATGTAGTATTTTAGAAACAGTACCGTATATTATCTTAAATGTCTTTTCAGGTGGATTAGAAGCTATTTCAGGTAGTGTAAAACTGCTTGCTTTAAAGAGTGCCACCAACTGTCTGCTCAGGGCTGCTAATACCCTGTTCTAACTTCCCATGTGCACAATGTGAGTAACCTGAACTCATCTTAAGTTCATTTTACAGTGAATGGAGAGAAACAAGAAATTTTAGGAAGAAATTCACTGACATTTCTAATATGTACTTGTGATGAAAATAGCAGTGTTCTAACAGTAATTTTCTCAGCACTGAGTGTAAAGGAGTGACCATAGATGACCATATACTCTGCTTGCCTTTGGTGATATGAATCCTACCCGTATCACAGATGTAACTATAATAGTTCTGTACTGTATAAAAGAAATATAATAAGCATATAAAATACTCATTTCATATTGCTTAATATTAAATATATGGTACTATAGATATTATTATAATATTATTTCACATATAAAAATCATACTTACTTAAAGTATTAGAATATTTATAAATTATATGGCATAAGTATATAAAGTGTAAGTATTTCTAGTAAAACTCTTCTCTGCTAAAAGTAGATTTGGGTTTGATCGTGTCCATCACCTTAAATTGTGTATTTGTTCCACAGTACTCATGATGTGCCACTTGTAGTGTTTTGATAGATGTCTACACTTCAGAATCTAATTAATCAAGTGGAATCAAATTAATCTAAGGTGTTTCAGTCAAGCGGCAGCACATTTCTGAGTTTCTTGCTTTTTTCTGCTACTTATGTTTCTGGGTTTTTCCACTTTTATTGCTCATATAGTGAATGACCCTGTCCCACTGCTTCAGTTGTAGGACAAGTCAAGGAATATAAGAAAAATATATATGAAAAAACTTATCATGGCAATGTGCTATGATAATTCCACTAAAATTAGAATGATAGGATGACTGAAATGCAAATATAAAGAGTCTTATCTTGATGGAGGAATATAACACTCAGGGATCATAAGCAAAACAGCTGATACTTTAGTTCTGTATAACTCTGAAATAGTTGGTGTGTTTTTCCAGTAGATTTTGTGTCCAAATCCCATGTTTTGTATTTGTAAGAAATAGACCCCCTATTGACAAAAATTCTGACACTTCCATCATTTTACATATTTGTATCACTGATGGAGTTAATGGCTTTAAAATGATGACCAAGGAACAATTGTGACACAATGCCAGAAATTGACTTATAGAAGCTACCGTATCTTCTCGAAAGGGTATTAGCTGTGGAAAATTTTTGCTGTTGTCAGTTCCCACATTTAGACTCCAAGACTTTATGCATTTCAAGGCATTGCAGTGGTAAACTGTCTAGGCAAACCAACTGAAAATCAATATGAAACAGTATTCCTAATTTTGCAGTTCTTTATTAGTTTCCATGACCTAGGACTTAATCTTGTTTCATTTTGTTTTTCTGTGGTTTTTGGTTTGTTTTGTTTTCTCTTTCTTGGTCAAAATGATGGAACAGACAGGGAAATGTAAAAAGATTAAAGAACAGGATTGTAGCTTTTGACTGTCTAGAAATGAATGAAAACAAGATAGCTACATTTAATTGTTCTGTTGTGTAGATACCATTAAAAAAGTATTCTCTTTTTGGAGGTTGCTCTTCAGAGAAGTGATTTTGGAAGGAAAAAGACAATAGTATTGCAGGATTCACAGCAAAAGGCAGAAAGATTTTGAGATCAGTATACAAGAGGAGGAAAGAATTAGTCAAAGGTGTTAAAAACAATCGTTTTTATTGCTTTCACTATGAAATATATGATTATGAAGAAAGAAATTCCACATTATTTCAGTTAGATTCCAGGATGGAACATATTCACAAGTTCCTCTGCTTTCCACTCTTTGCCCTCTTTGGTCCATTGAATCGTTAATTCTCTGCTGTGGAGCAGACTTGCATCAGTAGCAGGTCTTTCTTTATACTAATACAGGCAACAGAGTAGAAGTCACAACATCTACTTAAGAATTGAACATGAGAATTTTACTTCAATGGGCGAAGAGGGAAATGTAAATATTTATCAGATGATTATGCATGGTAACGTCCGTGGTGTACGTGGGTTTTGAGTAAGTAGTTAAGAGTCAGAAGTCTCACTTCAGGGACATTTTTTTTAGAGAAAATAACAACACAAAAATAAAATTAGTATTAAATTTAAAAAAAAAACCAACAACATTATCTGAGGTGTGTGGAACCTTGGTGACCAATAGCATGGAATGGCATACAGGGGCATGGAGACTGTGTAGCAGAGATTCCTAGTTCTCCACGACCAAATCTCATAAAACCACATTTGCTGGTTTGCACGTTGAAACAGTATAAATAGAAGAGTGTTACATTTAGATCTGGTCTAAATTTGATATAATTGTACTTCCCATTTTACCAAGGATGAACTAGGCCAGATGTTTGTCTAGCTGTGGAAAACCTGTCTTGTCAGAGCATATTCAGGATAAGGATTACCCTGTACTTGCTCTGACAAGTCAGGTTTTCCACAAGCTCGGGACTAGCCTAGTCTATTATCTTAGCTTCCACAAGTCAGATTTTTACTCAAAAGCTACATCTGCACCATTATGTTTAGTTAAGTTATAAAAGTGAACTTATTTTCCATTTTATAAGTTTTAAACCCATGCTTATTGTCAGCTTCCATAATTCCATTGTGGTTTTTGGTTTGGTTTGGTTTGGTTTTTACCTATTGATTTAATTGGTGCTTTTTCAAAAGTCTGTGGGAGGTAAAACATACTCTTAGATAATTATTGAGCAAAACCTTGAGGCTAGCCTTCAGGAAGCAAAAAGTCGACATTGGGAGACATTTGGCAGTAAAATAATTTGCAAAGAGATGCAGTAGATATCTGCAAGCTTTAGACAGAAATCTAAAACTAGATAAAATAAAACACCATGATGTGTTCTGCAGAGAGCAGTCCTCCAGAGGTTGATACTTTTATACAAAAGCATTGGCAGTTAAGGGAGGTACAGGGAGCCAGAATCATATCTGGGAGAGAAAAAAAAGAGTGGAGATAGTACTCTTCTTTGCAGACAGAAGGAACTGAGATTTTGTAAGCAAGTGCTTTGCTTCTGTGTAGGGTGGCAGCGGTTCAGCCCAGATGCACTTACCCAAATAACTGATTGCTGTACTGATACCCCAGGTACAGATAAAACTTTATATTTTCCGTATATTGTACATCTGCAAAGTCTCTGCACCTCGTGGGTTTACTTGAGTGATTTTAAGTGACTTAGAGCATGTCAGTGAGCTAAGTTAATAGTGCAGTTTGTGAAGATACTGTCCGTGCTGCTTCCAACACTGTTTGGATTAAAAACCTGCCAGTATAGCAGTAGTCATTACAGGACTTAAAAGTGCGTTTGCCTGCCTACATTAGAACGTGCACCTTTGCTAACACAAATGGATTTTGATGGAAGTTAAGAAAAATGCAAGAATCTGGAACATTTGAGCAACAGATGAAATCATCTCTGTATTTTCTAAATCAAGCTGGTCATGAGCCAATACATTGAGAGTGACCCTCAATGTGCACTTTCAAAAAATAGTGAAAAGTAAACATGCATAAGAAACTTAACATTGGGTGAAGCTTTCTGAAGATGAGGCAATTGCTAGAAAGTTTCCAGGTTCATAGTTTTCTAAGAAATGCTAATACCAGCCTTTACTTTCAAACTTGTGCTCTAGTGACTATACTAATACTATCCTGGGTTTTTTTCTGAGTATTTTGTTTGCTTGTTTGTTTTGCTTTTTATTTTCCTGGTTATAATGACAGTAGTCATAGAAAAGATACTGAATGTCAAGCTACAAATGGAATGGTGATTTTATCTTGATGGGGGTTTTGGGTACTTCATTGGTACATACATTTGGTATAATTGCAGTGTTCCCATATTGAAGACAATTAGTTCAAATCTAGATGATCCTGAAGACTGAACTGTAGCAAATATATTTTCAAATAAATACTTTACCATCTCAGGAAGACCTTCCAAACATCTTCATCTAACAAAGTATTGTCCTATAATTTTGAAATTAAGCAAATATATGGCATGTGTTCATTTCTTACACAATCTCTCTTTCAGATGGCTGCTGCCCCTAAAATATTAATGTCAAGCAAGTAACAGTTTCTCAGAACTCAGCTTTGCACAGTGGTAGAAGTGATTTCAAATGTGAACATTTACTCAGATTTGTCTGTTGAGATGAGAGCCAAACAGATCACTGTGACTGAAAAAAATCCTTTACAGATGAAACTGAAAAATACCAAATAATTGAACCTTACATGTTTTCCAAATAAGGTGCAGCTGATTCAAAATGAGTGGAATGCACTTTGGGACAGCAAATATCAGGGAGAGGTGGGGTAGAGATGAGTGGAGTAGAAAACTCACATGAAGGTATAAGTCAAGTGCAGGATATGACTGTGGTTTCTTAAGTCTTGAAAACAAGGAAGTTGTTAACAGTAAGCATCAGGAAGTGCCTGAGTTTTTGTCACCATAGTCCCCTGGGAGAGTTGGGTTGGCAGCGTTTTGGCTTTTAAGCAAATTTTACTGTGCCTGAATTCTAGTGACAGATTTCGTTTCTGGCCTGGTTTACACTGGGCAGAAAAACTATTGACTCCTGTCTAATCTGAAACTTCAGAACATATAAACATGGAAGTGTAGTTTTCATAACTGTGATTCAATTAGGATTTGTTTTGTAAGTGTGAAAGTGTTGTTCAGTCTTAGATTTATAATAAGCAGGACAAGGTTTATATGGATTCAGACCATCTTGTGTAGACTTAACTGATTCCCTGGAAAAGAGGTCCAGAAGAAATCCTCTTTCAGGGAACCAAAGAAACCCCAAAACAAGACAAGAACAAACAAAACTTCAACTATACTTAAGTATTCCTTCGTAAATTAGCTGTGCATTAGAGCACTAAAATGTCACAGACCTGAGATAATCCTCATGGATTTTAATT
This sequence comes from Oriolus oriolus, assembly GCA_013400235.1. Classification (NCBI taxonomy): domain Eukaryota; kingdom Metazoa; phylum Chordata; class Aves; order Passeriformes; family Corvidae; genus Oriolus; species Oriolus oriolus. The sequence goes on from VXBT01007668.1 coordinate 252,934, forward strand.
AAACTAATGGAATTTTAAAATTGTTGTTCCTTATCAAAAGACTGAATGCTTTTTGTAGCTTGTAAAGGCAAAGAAAGATGAGGAAAAACTGTAAGTAATCCCAAGGAAGAATTGTTCAAAATAAGTGTTTTGCTTACTAGCAAAACAGATTTTTATTCATTCATCTACTTTTGGTAATGCTTCTTGTAAGAGGGAGTCCAGGATTAGAATTAATGGGAGAAAGTAAATGAGAATTTCTTCTGGTTTAAAGTGTTACAAAGGACTTTTTTGTTGCCAGGCAAGGTGTGAAACAACTGGTTTTGTTTACCTGTAGTTTTAAAAAAAAACCCCCTGAAATTGTTATGGAAATTAATTTCAGACAACTGGCCTTCTTTCACCAAAACTAAACAAGTTATTTTTAAAGTTATGGTTAAGAAGTAAATTATTTATCTTTTAAAATGTTAGCACAGAAACAAATGCATTTTTTCACATGGTTCAGCGCTCTTTTTTATATCTAGAAATCTGAAAATTTAAAAGGATTGGTACTGAGGTCTGTTATATTTGGAGGTCCTTATCCACAATATTCCATTTAATCTTTTGCTTTGCTGAAAGCTAATTTCATTGAATTATTATTCATTGAGCATTCCATTTCAATACAGTTAATGCCAGGTTCTTTCTAACAATGTTGTTCAGAATTAAACAAGGAACTAAGCTAACCTAAACCACAGAGTTACAGCCTCCTTCTGTTTGTCCTTTTTGGCTGTGTTGACTGCACCTGCTCATCTGGTATTTCAGCAAGCTTAGTATAGAGCTGCTTCTCCATCAGAGGTCATTTACTCTGCTTAAAGGGCTTTTTTTTTTTTGCACTGCCCCAACTTCCTCTTTCTGTTTTCTGTCAGCAACTCCACATCAATCCAAGCAAAATTTACTGAAGTGCTTTGAAAACAGAATCAATAACTTCAAAGAAAAAGAATTTTTAAAGAAACAATTGGCCTGTCCTCATGCTTGATTTACTTAAGAAATTTTGTTAGTACAATAATTTAAGCAGTTCGTCTGCTAGTTATTTTGGAATTTCATGGATGGGGAGTTTTGCCCTTAAACAGGCCAAATAAAACATTATATTCAAATAGTAACATGATTAGTCAAAAGGTAGCATAAAATGAAGAGTTTTCATTTAATGGTTCAAGTACACTTTTTTGAATCTTCAGTTATTTTTGAAACATTTATATACAGAAATAATTTTGTCATGTTAGAAAATATAGTATTCATCCTGTTTTTCTCTTGCCTGCAGGGCAGCACAACTATTTATGTGCTGGAAGAAATGACTGCATAGTCGATAAAATCCGCAGGAAGAACTGCCCAGCGTGTCGCTTGAGGAAGTGCTGTCAAGCTGGTATGGTCCTGGGAGGTGAGCTGTTTTTCAAGTGGATTTATAAAAATAGGCAGTCGAGTACACTACCTTCAGTCTGTTGAGGTTAAACAACATTTCTTTGATAATGTAAAGGAAATAACATTAAAATGTTATTTTTGGAAGAATTACCTAATGTTTTATAATTTCTTAGAATTTTTCTTTAGTGAGTCTGGAAACCCTGAAACAAAAATACCTTTTTGTAGAAATCTCTGTGTACCCTTACACTCATTTTCTTGAAAGGAAAGGAGTTGTCTTTGGTGTGTATTTATTCATAATTTTGGGTCAGATAATTTGATTCAGGTGAAAAATAAAGAAGCAGATTCAAACTGACACTGAAATCAGGAATCAGTACTATTTTTTGTTGTGCCCTCCATCATTGCTTTTAGTACGTGTGAACAAAATTGTATCCTTCTGTTCCACCAGAGAGGGCCAGGCATTGGTTGCACCAATACTGCAGGCTTTGCATACCAGATTCTGGGAAATCCCATCTTTGTATTAGTTCTTTGTGTAACAGATTTGGGTTATTTTTGTGTATCATTAAATGAAATTGAGCCCTGTGCCTTTGAAAACCTAGGGGGAGAAAATGGTGTATGATCAGGTACTCACGTGACAAATTTTGCTGTGCTAGCAGGCAGGAATGATGCTTATTTTTACTGGTTTGGTTTTTTTTTTTCATGTTTTGGATGAGCACAAAGCTTGAAAATATGTCGTTAAGACTGTAAGAAAATGGCTATATAAAAATGATAGAAAGAATATGTTCCTAAAGGGAGTTCAAACAAAAAGGGAAGGACAAAAAGCTGTTTTATTTCCAATATAACCTATTTTAGCACATCAAAGCCCTGTGTCTATCTGTCTGCCTCTCTTCCCCCTCTCCTCTACGTTTCCTCCCCCACATGTAAGTGTTGTTTTTTATCCCTGAAGGAAGAGCTGGCACTATATACTGTACCTCGTTTCATTATCTTGCTGATCAGCATTCATTCCTAATTTAAAACATGTATATAGTTTTCAGGCTGATAGTTTGATTGCACAGCTCTGTGTTTCCAGCTCCTGCAAGCTGAATGCAAGCTCCATGGAGCTGGAGTATTCTGCACACATGGCCATTGTGTCATTCTTACATGTCAGCTCCACATCTCAGTAAAAAAAACAAAAAACAAAAGTGGAGCTGACAAACACATTGGTGCCACTGGGTTGAGAGGGGAGGGACAAAAGGAGAAGAACATGTCCTTTGGATCCTTCTCAGATTGAAGTGGTGTTTTAAAGCTGGAGTAGCAGTGCAGTAGAGAAACAGTATTACTACAAAGACAGAACCTAAAGCATTGTTTGCCCAGCTTTGGGAGAGGAGAAAGCCAAGGAGGCAGAGGTCCAGAGTAGAATACAGAGTAAGAATGAAGAAAAGAGGAGTTGGCAGATGTAGTGCCTGCCTTTTAAAATCTGGGAGAACACGCAAGGTTTGATCAACCTGATCTCTAAAATACATACCTGCCTAAGGCAGGGGGCTTAGACTAGATGATCTTTAGATCCCTTCCAATCCAAACCATTCTATGATTCTAATGGGCATAAAGTAATACAGACAAAAATTCATTCCTGGCTCTGAATTTTGCACAGCTGAGAGTTTGATGATGATCTAACCTAATTTTCACTTATGACACCCTGCGTAACACCAAAAACTAAACCACACATGTTTCAACATCACTGGCAGCAGTTTCAACAAGCAGAAGAGTGTGAGATGACTCACTATCATTGTCTAGTCCTTTTGCTTCAGCATTGTTCTGCATAGTAATGCTACATAGGAAAATTCACCAGCATTCTACATTTTGTGTGCATTTATGGATGCTAGTTTTCCTAGGGTTTTTTAATATATACATTTTGCTCTGGGTGTAGGTACTAGAAACAGAAGTTGGACACTTCTACCAGCAATATTGATGAGATGGTATGTCCTCATTAGTGTATCCTCTTATCAGGATGTTATGTCCTCCTACAAAACCTGAGGATAAAGGTGCTCTGACTTTTATTTTATTACTATCAGGTATGAAGAGAGTAAAATCTTTATCTTTCTCCTCACCTTTTTCAATCACCCTTTTTTCTCAGCTATTACAAAGCAAGCATAAATATTATCTTTGTATTTAATGCTAGATAATTTTATCTAGCTAATTTGTTATGTTGCTTAGTCTTCTCCTAAGTATACCTAATCAAAGCTGCCCCTCATTTTTTGAGCCTATGCAGTCTAGTTTTTCTAGTTTTTAGAGGGACATGGCATCTCATCAGATCTCTGCCCTGATAGCCCCACCTACACCATCTTCTGGAAAGAAGTGAGCTGGCAGCAAATAGAAAGTGGAAGAGAACAGGTGGGCAGTGGAAAAGAGGAAACACTGAGTGGAGCTGTGACTGTGGCATCTCTATTTTTTTTTGTCAGCTGCCTGAGGTTAAATGTAGTATTTCAGGTGCTCTTAGTGATGTCAAGAGTTCTGGGGGACTAGGAAGCTGATTGTTTTATGCAGGCTGAAACAGAGTGCTTAATACTGAAAGAAGAAGAAAAGACAAATGTAGACCAAAAATGAAGAAAACTGGAGTGAAATTATGCTATTAGTAAATGAGGATTTAAAATTCAAACTACAAATAAAATCTCAAGGTAGACTGTTAATCATAACAATCTTTCTATGGTTATTGCTACCCTTCTTCCTTTTGCTCGTCTGCCATTTCTTACTATTCCTTTGTTGTGTCACATGAGCAGTGTTTCCTACCCATGACTTGATGTGCTGATCAACACAGTGTGATTCATATATGGGGTGCTGCAGGGCCTGGATAATTTTCCAAAGTGATCAAAAGGCTGGGAAGCCTGCCATATGAGGAAAGGCTAAACATGAGCCAGCAGTGTGCCCAGGTGGCCAAGAAGGTCAGTGGCATCCTGGCTTATATCAAAAATAGCGTTGCAACTGGGGTTAGGGCAGTGATTGTCCATCTGTACTCAGCACTGGTGAGGCCACATCTCAAGCCTTGTGTCCAGTTCTGGGCTCCTCACTTTAAGAAGGACGTTGAGGTGCTGGAGCATGTCCAGAGAAGGGCAACAAAGTGGGGGAAGGGTCTTGAACATAAATTTCATAAGAGCAGCTGAGGGAACCAGGGTTGTTTAGCCTGGAGAAAAGGAGGTTCAGGAGGGTCCTTCTTACTCTACAACTGCCTGAAAAGAGGTTGTAGCAAGATGAGGGTCCAGCATCTTCTCCCAGGGAATGTGTGACCAGATGAGAGGACATAGCCTCAAGCTGTGCCAAGGCAATTTCCGCTTGGACATCAGGAGGAAATTCTTCACAGATAGGGTTGTTAAACTTTGGGCTGCCTGGAGAGGTGGTAGGGTCACCATCCCTGGAGGTGTTTAAAGAAAGGCTGGATGTGGCACTTAGTGCTCTAGCTGACAAGGTGGTGATGCGTTGAAGATTGGACTCAGTAGTCTTGGAGGTCTTTTCCAACCTAAATGATTCTGTGATTCTGTTAACTGGGTTTGTTCAGCCTTGAGAAAAGAAGGCCTGGGGGACACCTTATCACCATGTTCCACTATTGAAAGGATGACTGCAAAGAAGATGGAAACTCCCTTTTTACAAGTAGTCACATGGAAAAGGCAAGGGATAATGAGTACAGGTTACTCCTGGGGAGATTCTGATGAGACACAAGATGAAAATCTTTCCCAGTAAGAAAGATTAGCCATTGGCATTATCTCCCAAGAGAAGTGTGGGACTCCCCACTGTTGAACACTTGTAAGATTCAGCTGGACGAGGTGCTGGGTCATCTTGTCTGGACTGTGCTTTTGCCAAGGAAGCTTGGACTGGATAGTCCTTGAGGTCCTTCCCATCCTGGTATTCTGTGATTCTGTGATAAAAGCCCAAAAGCAGATTTCCACAAATTACATACTTGGAGACATCCTTGGGTATTTTAAATGAATCAGAAACGGCAATACTTTAAATCTCTTCTTGTGTTTATGGCCTGGATAGGTCAAGATTTTTTGTGCTTTTTGTGATTTCTGCCATTTAGAACTTAACATAGACATATTTTTGTTCTTTTACCTCTGATACTTAGTTTCTTAATGCTGTCCTTGAGTTCAGTGCAGACCTGCTATATTGCTTAATTAACATGAGAAACACTAAGATTTTAGAGGATATTAATGATAAGATTCTAAAAATTACTGTATTAATTAAATTGAACTTAGTTCTTAGAGAAGTACACTTATCTTCCATTGAATGTCACTGAGTGGCAACCATATAGGTAAGAGTGTAATATTTTATTACACAGACAATGGTTCCATTTTTCAACCCTAAATTCAAAGCAGTTTCAGACCCCTGAAATGTTTTAAAAGAAATTGTAAGTCAGTTGTAGGTAAATTATAGAATAGCAACAAATAGCTTCAGTACTTTATTTCCCTATATGGACTTATTTCTTCTTTCTTAATCTTTAGAAGGAAAGTATCAATAAAAACATACATTACATAGTACCGTATTTGTCGTTGTCTGTGAAAGTGTTAATTGTCTTTGAGTTTTATAACCTCATAACTTGAGACATTAATCTATCCCCTTTCTAATCTTAAACCTAATTGTATAGCAGGTAGCTGGATCAGGTCCTGGAATAAACAAGTACTCAACTCTTTTATTCATTATGAGTGAATCTGTAATTTTCCCAGGCTGGTTATCACAGATTCCTTGTTCAGCTGGATTGCTAAATTATTGTGTTCTTCATTGTTTCAGTCAGCTTTCAGTCTGCAGTGCAGTGATTACATGCATAAAAAGGTGAAATAATTTTCCAGGTAATATTTTCTGAGGTAGGATCAAAGGGTTTGTTAAAACCGAGATGTGTTACTTCTGCTTTGCTGCTTTGTTTCTTTGTGTTGTATACACCCCCCTAAGGTGTACATGGCTTTTTTTTCTACACGAAACCCAAGAGCATAGTGACCTTAAAGTAAGGGCCATAGTGTTCTGTCGAGAATAATACATCATTGATGCTTTTCACCTCATTACAGGGTAAGGAAAAGGGTAGTGAGATGTTAGACTTCTAGTAAAAACTCGGCCCTTTTAAAATAAAATGTCTCCCATCAGTAGTGTCTGATTATTAGCATGATTCTGTGTACCTAGTTAAAAAATATTAAACTACAGAATTAGATAGTAAGGAAAAAATCATAATATATTTGATGATGAGAGTAAATAGATTTTATTTTGTTATAGGAACATGTCAAACACAAACACTATTAACATGCTATTCATAGTAATCAAGGGTAGGGGAAGAGTGAGTACTAATGAGTGGTTGGCTATCTTAAACTGAAATAATGAAAATGTTTCAAAAAAAGTGTGTGCTGTCTAAATATGCACAGACAGGTTATAGTTTTATTAAAAGTAGTTGTCAGAGTGGATTAGTATTATTTACCCATTATGGGACTAAGTGGAGACATTTATTTGTCTTACAGCACAAACTTACCTGGGTATTTTGTAAACAGCAATAATAAACTAAGCTATTGTCAAATCTCTGTTGTTTTCCTTATGTACTTAAGAGTTTTTATTAATTTGACAGGGTCTCTCTGTAGTAAATGGGAAAGTTTGCTGTAAGTTATTAACAGTCCCCTCTCCAGCAGACAGGTAACAAGTGGAGTTGGTCTGCTGGTGGCTGTTAAGCAACATAATTAGCAATAAACACATAAGCAATTCTGCAAACCAGTGTGACATTAATTCTGATACATTTAGTCACTTGGAAACATGGATACTTATTAACTACTAACATTTCCATGTGATAAGCATTCTGTTTGGTTTCTTTCTTTACTTGTTCTCTGAACTGTAAAAGTGTCTGAAGTCATTATTTCTGAAAATACCTGAAATCATTATTTATGAACTATCAAATGCATTGTTCCTTCTGTTTTCCTTCATGCCTACACAATACTTAGTGGGAAATTCCCAGCATGTCTATGACTATGTGTAGGTTTTTTTATGATAAATATTGGCTCTAGGTCTTTGGGTATAATAAATTGTCTATTCTTTTGTAGGTTTTTGTTTTGCTTTTTTTTTTCTTCAGCTGTAACGTAAGATGTAACTTTGTGTTTGGTTCTTTACTAAGAAATCTCTAATCAGAAATACTTTTATTCTTAACACAAGTGATAAAATGAGTATATGATTGTTGGGGCCCTTCATACTAAACTAATTAAATCCACAGTTAAGTTAGGGGAATATGACCTCTGATCTCACTGTGTGATGAATGTTACTGATTTTGCCATCACACCCATGTCTCTTTCTGTCCCACTGTCGTGTAAATCAGACCATAAGTACCAGTATCTTTATTGCATTTTTTGACCCTTTTTTTCCCTAAGCCAAGCTTGTTTGGCAGAACTAATGATCTACCAGGGTTTTCATCACCTTTGAGGATCTGCTTAAAGCAAATGTGTTCCATGTAGTCACCTCTGCATGGATTTGCCTTTTTATTGAAACTGGCAATACGGTAGTATGTCACTGAGGGTTATTGTCTTTGAAGGTTTGATTTTCTGGGTCCATAGGGTGCGCTGTCAGACTGTTTCCATTAAAGAAATTTGGAGAGTTGCTACCTAAAGCTGTATATTTCTATAGCCATACCACATGTATCTGTGCTTACTTTGGGAAGGCAGTTCAGCTATTAATTTGTTTTAGTTAGTGTTGTGCATACCACTGCAGTACGAAAATAACAATTACAAATACCGAGAAAGGGAAATTATTCTTTAGAAAGTGAAGTGTTTTCTAAGTGTTGACTTCACTCATCCCCTGACCATCAAAATAAGATTCAGCCATGAGACTGAAATGCTCTTAGGAACTGGAGGAAAGGAGTTTTGTGTGTAGTAATTGACTGCTAACATTTTTGGTTTTGGATATTAGGGAGTAAAAGAAACAATATCCTTAATTGACATTAAATAGAAACTGAGTTGTAGAGCCAGCTGGCTCAGCTGTTGGCATGTGACAGAACAGTGGGAATTGGACCAGAAAACACTTTATGAGGTTACTGTAACCTAGAATTCATGGCAATAATTTTAATGGGTGGGTGCTGTTCATCCCTTAGTGAAGGGAGTAGGATACAGAGGGAGAAGCTCTTAAGAATTTTCCATGATTATTTCTCAATTACATACATAGTCAAAAAATAGAAAACTTATTCTGAAGACGGTTCTAGTTTCCTTGTATAGATTAAAAGTGTAATGCAACACTAGTGGAAAATACTGATGTTACTGGTTATTTCTTTTCAACAGATCAACCATTTTCTTTTTCAGGTCGAAAATTGAAAAAGTTTAACAAAATTAAGGTTGTGAGAACGTTAGATGTTGCCCTCCAGCAGCCAGCAACCCTTCAAGATGAAAGCCAGTCTCTAACCCAAAGGCTGTCCTTTTCTCCAAATCAAGAAATACAGTTTGTTCCCCCAATGATAAGTGTTTTACGAGGCATTGAGCCAGAAGTTGTCTATGCTGGTTATGACAATACAAAACCCGAAACACCAAGTTCCTTGCTGACCAGTCTGAATCATCTTTGTGAGAGGCAACTTCTTTGTGTAGTCAAGTGGTCTAAATTGCTACCAGGTAATACCATTTCTTATATGTAGTGAATTGTAGTTAAGCAAATATTTCATGGGAGGAGCAGTCTAAAGAGAATATTATTGACTGCCTGTTACTTAATTCTCTACAAATTCCAAAATTATTAAGCTTCCACTTACCAGATAATATAACTAATCAAATGTATTTTAATAGGTAGGCACATTTGAAGGAAGCCATCCAAATATTTAGATTTACTCCAGGAAACCACAGGAGCTCAGAGAGTTCCTATATGTGATTGTTATGACAGCATTTCTACCCCAACCCCTCTTACGCTATTATTTATTCATTTGATTTAAAAAAGGTTGTATTTCTGCTTCTGATTCATTCTTATTATTACTGAAATGAAGTCTTGAAAGCAACAAAGAAAAATTTTAACAAAATGTACCAATTAAGACTAAGCAGCTCACAAACAGACTGGTAATGAGAAGTAACCTAATTTATGAAGATTCACAACTGGATTAAAAAAAAAATCCATGTTATGTATGTATATGTGCTGTATGGTGATAGGGATCATCATGGTCATCCTGGGATATATAGAAATCAGTATACTGAGCAGAAAGCCTGGAAAATACAGTTTCATGTGAGCTCAATATGACACTTTGCTGCTGCAGGAAGCAGTAGTCTCTATCACTGCTCTTCCCATTGCAGTGGGCTCTTATCAGACCTCTTGGGTGAATTGATTCATCTCACTAAATGAGAAGAAAAGAAACCTTTGTTTTAATCCTCTCTAGTTTTCTGCTCTCTTCATGAACTGAGCCAGTTTGTTGAGAAGTAGCTGAGTGCCAAAACTTGCTTGAAGGAGATGACAGGACCTCATGATGAAGAACAGGAGCACTGCTTTCAGTGGCAGGAATCTGTTAGCCTGACTCAGATAATTTGTGGCAATCTTTAAATTTATCAGACTGCAAAAGTTATCAAAACATGCACACAATGAATATAGTTCTCTTTAGCTGAATGCAAGAAAGGTATTCATGTAAGGATGTTTTTGTATGACAGCTGCATCTTCATGTTAAGAACAGTGATGTTCAAGCTATTGACATTAAATGAGAGTCGGTTACGGGGATCATGTTACAAACTATCATCTTTTTACCAAAGGAGAATGAGATGCATCCCTCTTCTTTGAAACAGTCATTTTTGCAAAAATAAATTTTGGTTTGAACATTTCAAAATACTGGATGAGAAAAAAAAGACAAAAGGGTAACTATCAAAGTGAGATAGGCAGTTATTACCTAAATATCTGAGAGCTACATCCCGAAAACCACTTGTTTTTCTAGGTGTTCTCAGTTTGGTAGCTCAGATTTGTAATCTCAAAACACCTACTTAGCTGCTGTCTAAATGAGAATTATGAAATATTTTATCTTGAATTTCATTTCCAGGTTTTCGGAATTTGCATATCGATGATCAGATAACCCTCATCCAGTATTCTTGGATGAGTCTGATGGTTTTTGCGATGGGGTGGAGATCATACAAACACGTCAGTGGTCAGATGTTGTATTTTGCACCAGATCTCATTCTAAATGAGTAAGTAGAATGCTCTTGTATTATATGAATAACATTTTAAACTTTTATATGCCAATGGGAATGTGACTCCATTGAGGCCAAGATTTCATTCATTACTTGTTCTGTTTGAAAATTAACAGCAAAGTCCTCTGACCATATCAAAGTTCAGTAACTTTGGGAAGGGTTTTGTGGGAACCCCAACTATTCTGTGTATATGCTCAAGCAAAAGCAGATCACATAATATTTTAATTATCTAAGAGAAAAGTAATAATAATAAATAATAATTATGCTGTCAGAAGATTTACTTCACTTCATCTGAATAGGACACAAGTTAATGTTTACTAAATGGGGCTGAATGTGGTTTTTTTGGTTCTTTTTGTTTGAATGGTTTTCGCAAATGGTTTGCATATAGTCTAAATGCTCATTTTTGACACTTTCTGATAAAAATTATTTTCTAAAGTGTATTTCTTGTTAGAAAAGTACCTTTTTTGTTAGAAAATTCTAAAAAAATATTCATGAAAAGGGAATTTCAATATCAAGGAAAAATTATGTGAGACTGCTCTTTTCTCCTAGGGGAGGGGAAGGGCTTTGTGGCTTGGATTTTCCTTCACTGTGCTATTTAATTTAGATAATCATCATTTCAGTATTTGTCAGTTTTCCAGCTCTGGAAATGAATATTGTCAGACTTGTAATTTTAGATTCTTTGGTTATAGTACATTAGAGGTTGCCAGGAACAGTAAAACATAATTTAAACCCTATATTTATTTTTCCTTGATACATTTTTCTTAGTTATTTTTTTCTTAAAATACTAAAAGAAGTGTTGTGATGCAAGTTGAAAGTAAAACAGGTTTTTTGCAAGACATATTGTTTAAGGATTAAGAGGTGGATTTGCAGAAGATCTAGATACCTGATTTTAAAATCTATAGATGTGCAAGATCCTCCCAGTGAAGTTCTTTATAGAAGATATTCAGTAGGCCTGGCCCTGTGGCTCCTGATCTTTTCTCTTCCAAATAATTGTAACACACTGTGAGGTTGTTGAGTAATAAATTCTTTCCTCTCCCATTTGTATTAATTGTACTGTACAAATTGAAATCATTAGAAGTGATGAGACTGAAAGAACTTCTGACTGTATTGTTGTCCCAGCACAGTCTGATACATCCTGCAGTAACATTCACAAGAAACACAGAGTGAGATGGCTTTATGCAATAATGTCATATCTTGGAGTGTCATCCTGCTTGTGGACCACTGCTGACACCTTGTGAAGAAGACTTTAAGTACTTCCAGAGTAGTGCTGAGATTTATGAACGCTGATTATAATCCACCAAGGACAGCTTCCTATTGTCAGCTCAAGAACATCTACACTGGGTGCTGAGAGTGTATTCCTCTCTTGGTTATAGAACATCTCATCAGGGTCATACTAGAGATGTTATAAACAAGGAGATATAAAAAGCGACTGACGCACTGAATCAGTTGCAGCTGTTTATTGGGAAATAAGTTAGCTTCTAGATCCGTAAAATGTGAACAACTTTGTTGTCTATGATGACATCTAAGCTTGTACTTTCGTGTTCACTTTAAGCAAAGGTAACTGCTGAATGTTGCCAAAAAAGTTGACTGTCCTGGTCATGCATCTCCATGACTATAGATAAGCTGGATCAAACACTCTCTGGCTGCACTGTCGAACAGATAAGGAGTTTATATGCCTGAGAGGTACCCCAGAAAGTCATTCATTAGCAGGTGGAGGTGATCCCTGACATGACTCACTCTGTAGGAGTGCAGGCACTAATGCCAGAATCACAGGAGTGTGTGCCTAGAGGTGGAAAGATATAATGGAAATTCCTTCTTCAGGGGCAGCACACGCCATAGTAGTTTCATAATTACCGTGGAACCACAATCCAAAGATTGTGTCACAGCCAAGCTGTCATTTAGTGAACTGAGTTGTTAGGCTTCTCGGGAAGGACGTGTTTGGCAGCATCAATTTCAGACCAAGAAAGCCAGGAGTGTTAGTTTGACAAAGATTTCATAGTATTAACACCCTACAAGGACTTACTGTTACTTGTACTTTGCAGTGTCTAAAAATCTAAGAGCAGCATTTAAGCTGCTAACCCTGAAAGCTGCTGTTGCTCTTCATAGATAGTAATTAGGAAGAGACACTACCGGAAAGTAATAGAAAAGGAGGTTTAAAGTAGATGTAGAAACAAGTCCATTCAGGTCTAAAAGATTAAATTTCAGTGTTTATGTCATTTAAGGGCTGGTACAGGATATCAGATGTTGAACGACATTGAAATAATTTTCATTCAAGATAGTAGTAATACTTCAGTTAACAAGAAGAAAACTCAATGCATTGCAAAAGGTTTTTTTTTTTTTTATGGAAAATACCTTCTGTTTTCATTGCTGAGGTTACTATCTGCAGTCAGGTTGGAATGCTGATCTGAACCCCCTAGCAGGCAGGGGAGCAAAATTTAATCTTCCTTTTGTTGTTGTACCTAATTCATCTGGATTGGAATGCAACCTTTTAAAATCAGTCTAAGTTACTGGATCATGAGATGCAGTGAATTCTGTGTAGATGAGAAACTTTGTAATGCTATTGTTGCAGCCATTTCAGTTGAAAATTACTCTCCTAATATAAGTATATGCAATAATATATACTCAGTATACCAAAATCACAAAGAGAAAAGTGGTATCATAGTGCTTAAAAAAACCCTGCAGTTTTATGTATTTCCTGTGTGATTTTTTCTGTTTATTTCTGTGGGAGTTTAGGAAAGGTTGTGTTAATGTGTCTGTTTACTTACCATGTAAAATTTTTAACTGTTTCTTTAATGGCATAATATGGTAAAAAATAGTATCATTGTACTGGAAGTATCAGGCTAGAGTTGCTACAAAGTATTTCGATGCAGACACTTTTGCAAAAGCTATGAACAAGTCTTCTATAAACTTTCAGGTTTATCTTCAGTTCTGTGCTTTGAAATCTTAGCACAGATGCAAGAATCTATTGACTTCTAAAATAAAATAGTATTTCACATTAATCATTAGGGTATTTTTAATTAATAAACTCCCTGTATTTTTGGTGGTTAGCATTCAGCTTTGATAGTCTCCAAGTTTTGTGTTTTTTGTGGACAGCAGTAACAGATTAAACATCCAAAATAATAGCACATTCATTACAATTAAAAAACTAGCATAGGAACAAAAAATTCAGAACATTGTTTATGTGTATAATCTGATTTTTAATTTTTGTAATGTGATAATTAAACTGCTAACAAGACCTTTCTTTCAAGCAATACTGGAGCCATTCTTCATCTTTGTTTTCATGTTTTTTAATTTTTTTTTTTTTTTACCTTTTCTGGGTGTAAGACAGAGGATGAAAGAATCATCGTTCTATTCCCTGTGTCTATCCATGTGGCAACTCCCACAGGAATTTGTCAGACTTCAAGTTAGCCAAGAAGAGTTCCTATGTATGAAAGCACTGTTACTTCTCAACACAAGTAGGTTCTTTTGTTTCTTTGTAACACATCACTACTGAAAGAGTTTTGAATCATGTTGTTTAGCTTGACAATCACTAAATTCTCTGGCTTAACAAATGGAAATGTCCTAGGAGGAATGTTAGTATTCCAAGACTTAAAAATATGTTTTTCAAATGTTTATAAAGAACAAAGAATTTGTGATTCATTGTAGGTTTTATTGTGTTTAAAGACACCGGGGAAATGTTGGATCCCTTTTGACATATGGCTATACTGTGTTACACATTTTCAAAACAACCGTGCAGTGTTTCTGCCTGGAAACAGCAGTTCAAGTGACTCTACACAGATTTAAAAATCCCCAAACAAACCAAAACAAAGTATCAGAATGTATTAAAAACTATTTAATAAATTATCAGGACTGAGGGTTTTGTCTTGACCAAGATCTTAAAGCATGTTTGCTCAAAAGAATTAGGGAAGTAGACATGAAAAACAATACTAGCATTTATTCAACTTTTTATAGTTATAAATCGGTGAAGTTTAGCACAGATATAAACAAATGGAAATGTTTTTCTTTGGTTTGTTTCTCTGGAAACAAAATCCGTGATCACTTTTAATCATACGCATCTTTTAAAGAATGCAGCATACAGCTTGCATTCCACTTCACACAGGAAATGTGGTAGTTGATGAATTTACCTTCCAAAACCTTCTCTGAAATAGCAAAATTTACATCTGCTGAGGCCATAATTGTTAGTTATGAATCCCCAAATAGAAAGTTTTAAAATTATACAGATGCTATTAGAAATGAGAATAAACACTTTTGAAAAATACTGTTGAAAGAATGCAAAAGTTTGGTTCTCAACACACAATGGAGTCAGAGGAGAGATGTGCAAATCCTGCAAAACCTGCTTCTTGGTTTTACAAAGTTTAAGTAATTGATAAGGAATTAAAATTTAGTCTGTATCAATCTGTATTTAGCTGGTATTTGCATGAACCCATTCTTAAAAAAAAAACCTGGTCTAGGCAGAGAATAAGTTTAAAAAGACTAAATTTAGCTAATATGAATGTAGAAATTACTAAAAAAATAGCAAAATACCATACACTCTGCTGAAGCAGTAAAGGTAATATGGATAAAAATCCATCTGATATAACTCAAGTTGCTTTGTTAGAATATGTATGTATTTCTATTTTAAATGTTTTCCATCTTTTTTTCATCACAAATAAACTCTCTTGTCTCTTTTCTGAAATTTCAGTTAAATTTAGATAAATTTGTGATATTTCAGCTATGTCTGTTCCAGAAAGTTCATATCGAATTCAAAAAAGCATTACAATTGTTGGTCCAATCCCTCTCATTTCTGAGTGCATCAGTTTAACAGAATTCATCAAGTTATTTATTATTCTTTATCAACTGTGTTGCACTTGGAAGCTGTTTTTTAAGATGACATGTTTATGTATATGCAAGAAATTTCTTTTTAAAAAAAGAAAGTATTTTTACCTGTTCTGATGAATTTTGCTTTTTATTCTCTCCTGCATTTATTGTCTTATAGGAAAAAACAATTTGTCAGATCTTTGGGAAAAGGAACACACCTAACAGTTGTTGCTGAGACATTTAGTAAACGTTTGGTACTGTATAAATATAATTCCATGAAAGTGTTTTCAAAAAGCCATATGACCTCACTGTTGTTCTAAAGTGGTTTTTTTCGAGACTACTTTTATTTTAGTCATGATATTCATCTTAATCCTCTTCAAATGTGAAAGTACAGCCATTTCAGGCTTTTGTATACTAACAGTAAATCAAGTCTAATCCTTAGTTTCTCACTGTGTCTTCTCTTCAATTTATTATTTAGATGAACTGGTTTTTGACTTTTTTAGATAATTGCAAAGAAACAGTAATTTGTATTAAACTGTCAACCTCAATACATTTCTCATTCTGAATGGACCCCCAGCCTAAGTTTTAACATTATATTTGATTTTACATTTTTTCCTTTGAGTTGGCTGAGGCTTAAATGTAATGCTTTCCAGACTTCTGATTTAAAGGAATTTCTAAATCTTGTTGCGTAAGATTTTGGCTCAGTTGATGCCACTGAATAAAAGCATCCTCATTCTTTACATTGGTTCAGGGGAAGGGAACAGCTGTTTAAGTTGTATTTGTCTATTTAAGACATCATAAGTTTTCACTCAGTTAGATAGCTTAGAGGAACTTTTTGTTGTTAGGCAGGAATGTGACTGTCTTTTTCCAGAATTCAGAGGGAACAGACTATTCACTGATGGAAGAGACCTTTTAATTTAATTTGTAGGGGAAGTATAAAGACTTAACTGCTGGTTTAGAGATGTAAGTCATCTAACCCTGAACTCCATCAGAGTCACTTTATATGAAAACATTCTTTAGTTCCCTGTAGAACTGCTATTAAGAAATGTCCAAAACGATCCAGGCTTTGAAAATTAAGGTATTCTTTTCCCATGACATTATCTTATCACTGGCAGCCTCTTACAGGTTCATTTCTTGATGTTGGCTCCGTGTCCTCATTTTGATCCTCACACCTGACCTTTAAGAGAAGAGGGAGTTCAACCAATTTCTCCTCCTTGCTAATTTTTCTAAAAAGCTGTTAAACTTTAAGACTCTGGTGTGTTCTGTTGAGTGAAAGAGGTTCAAACAAGAGGCCAGAGCCCTGGAAGCTTTACCGTCTGCACTACTTTAGGGTTGTTAGTTCATTCCTTGACTCCATTTTGAAGCGTTACAGCTAGGTCTCTCTACCATAAATTTGCTGTGAAGAGGGCAGACCCTCAGCAGTGTACACATAAATCAGTCCGTAACGTATTTCCTCAAAGGCAGGAGGGGTTCTTTCAGCCATATTTTTTTTTTCCCCAGCAAACACATGTAACTGAAACTTAGGGATATTCCTAGACACAGGCAATCAGCGAAATGAACTGATTGTTCCTGGTATATCCTTTTAACTAACTGTGTTACTCTTTCTGGAATAACTCTTGAATGGGAAGAAGTACCTGGCACAAAATAATGAATTGCACTGTACAGCATGAAATACTGTAAATTTTTCCTGTACTTTAAATTTCATTGACTTTGGAGTAAATTGTAGCCCAACTGTTTTTTTTTTTTTTAGTTCCTTTGGAAGGTCTAAGAAGTCAAAGCCAATTTGATGAGATGAGAACAAGTTACATCAGAGAACTGGTGAAGGCAATTGGTTTGCGCCAGAAAGGCGTTGTGGCCAACTCACAGCGTTTCTATCAGCTTACAAAACTGATGGATTCCATGCATGATGTAAGTTTATTTGTTAATGTGTTTTGCTTTTTATGTAAGAAGGAACTGGTATTTCTTAAAATTAATTTTATGGAAGGGAGTAGTCGGCATTGCTAAACAGCAGAAGAAAACTACAAAACGTTTTTCCTTTATTGTGTATATTTCTGTGACTACATAGCTATAGATTCAGCATCAGTATATGTATTGTGCATATATTTTATGGTATACAATATGGAAGTAT
The DNA here is from genome assembly GCA_013400235.1 of Oriolus oriolus. Classification (NCBI taxonomy): domain Eukaryota; kingdom Metazoa; phylum Chordata; class Aves; order Passeriformes; family Corvidae; genus Oriolus; species Oriolus oriolus. Next base: position 270,346 of record VXBT01007668.1, read on the forward strand.
TTGTGAAGCATGCATTAGAGGGCTACCATTTTGTTTCATTTTTAGTGTCACACGGCCAGTGCAGTTGTGGGCTTTGGCAGGGGTGGTGTGTATGTGTGTGTGAGCGTGTGTGCACTTGTTCAGGAAAATAATGTGAGGAATAGGCAATTCAAGTTGCAAAGTCAGACTAGTAAGGATTAGTGAAAGGCAATCAAGATTGGCTTTGCAACCTTAGTTCAACTGGTTTTATGTGTATATTCTCTACACATTTTTCAGTATCTGTGTATATTTGGGAACAGAGTGATCTTTGAGAATTCTGGATACAAAGCCCTGGGCACTTTTGAGCTCAATGTTGGTTGTGAGGAGCTCGCAGGGAGTTCAGGGTGGACAGGATCTTTGCATCTTTATATTCTTCAGAACTCAACAAATCTGCATTTTATTTTAATTAAATCTCTTCATTTCAAATGCATACAGTAAAATAATCTGTGAGGGAGAGAAAGAGGGAGAGAGACTTGCTGCAAAATAGCAAAGTGATGTTTGGTCCATAGAGTATCTTTGTTCAAGTCCTGTTTCATGTCAGGCTGATAAAGTGATGGGAGATATAAGGAAGAGAAAAATCATCACACTGGGGAGATTCTGTGATGTTAAAGCCTAGGGTAGCAGAAACAGTACGATATTTGACAACATAATGGTCACTGGTCTGAAATAAAAATTGGAACCTCTCAGAGAGGCTAGAAGAGATGTAGTAGTCACATGTTGAGCAGTTACTTTCAAGAGTGAGAGTCTGTGGAGTTCAGTGTTTGCAGCATACAGGGATATGATCATTATGAAAACCGTGGCAAAGCTCCCAGGTAAGCAGCAAATGCTGTCCCTCGGAGCCGTGTTTAAATAGCACATAGTGACCAAAGCACTGACTCGTGTCTTGAGTGTGAGAATAAGATGAAACGCTGAATGCTTGCTAAGTAGTTGCCATTGTTCATCACGTGTGTCCTGAGTGAGGGTGATACTGCTTGGTAATATCAGTGAAGCAGGGGTTTTATATAACGTGCCAGAGCTATGTGCATGATTTTTGCCATTAATAGGGAATGACAAGTACCCTCATGGCTGATTCAGGAAATGACAGGGTAAGGTATAGAATGATGTTAGGTGATGAATGTATGAGATAAATGATTGACAACATGTTTATGTGGCTGCATTACTGTTAGCCTGATTGATCATGTTTGTATTTTATTAAATCCAGCTGGTGAAACAGCTCCATCTCTTCTGTTTGAACACATTTCTCCAGTCCCGTGCACTGAGCGTTGAATTCCCTGAGATGATGTCAGAGGTGATTGCTGCCCAGCTACCCAAGATTCTAGCCGGGATGGTGAAACCTCTTCTCTTTCACAAGAAGTGAAATGTCTTTTCTCTTATCATAGAGATGATATCTGGGTCATTTTTTGTTTGTTTATTTTGGTCAAGATTTTGCAATGTCAGGACTTCAGCATATTTGACATACTTATCCTGCCGACTGCTTTATACCTGTAACATACACAAGCCATTCAAGCTTGATGTACATACTGTGAGTTCCTGATTCCTTAACTGCAAAAATCACAACAGTCGTAAGAAATGTTTTGTAAACTTGTCTAAGCTGCTTTTTAGATATGCATATGAATGACAATGAATAGACTTTCCAGATTTCTAACAACAGTTATACATTTTTCTTACACATTGCACGCTCTTGAATTTCTGGTATGACATGGTGCAAAATTTTTACTTCAGTACATTGTGTGCATGTTCGTAATATAAGATTTTGGAGGAATTAAAATAAATATTGCCCACATTTTCTTACGGATATTTCACTTTTTATTACTGCAATGCCACGGTGAGTAACTAAAGTGCTAGGCATACAGTATACATTCATAATCTCATCTGTGTCATGTTGCCTTGAAACTCTAAGTCCAGCATAGTGTTTTCTGCAGCATTCAGTGGAGCTCTTCTCCAAAAATCAGAAAGTTTAGGAAGATTTCAGTGTGTATTACACCAGAAGTAATGTGTATGCAAACCCACTAAGCTTTGGTTTGTGTTATTTTTCCTTAAAAGTTCGGGACTTACTAAAGCTAAATCACTTAGCTGTAATCTTAAATTCATCAGCTCTTACATTCTGTATTTCAGAAGCTTTAAATAGAGATGTTTTCACTGACTGCAGCTCTTAATAATCTTAATGTTTTGAATTCCAGTGCTGAACCCTCAATCAGCCATTAGCATCAAATTATAGTGAGATTAGATGCAAAAACAAATGGAAAATAGGACTGCAAACATTTTGATACACATCAGACTCATTTCAGTACAATTTAGTGGAGCTACATATTTTATATTTTAAAAGCATGCCATTATAATTGGGGTAACTGTAAAAAAGGAATTGGACTAAATTAACTTCATACATTCAGGAAGAATGATATGTTTTACCATAGAAATGAATATTCGACTGAAAAATTATAATGTGGTGGTGTTTGTTCCTTTGATGTGCTTATGAAGGAACTCATGCATTTAAGGCAGTAAATTGTAGATACATTCAAACAACAGAGAAACAGAAAAATCTTAAGAAGAATTTATGAGTCTATTAAAATATGACAAATTTTGCCAGTCACTAGAAACGATACATAAACATAGGAAATGCTGAGTCTTGTTTGGGTACTTCTGACCTTACGCTTTTGCTATTGCCCATGACTTGTTAGATGCCCCCACTGTGTGCCTGTGTCCTGCTGGTGGTGTGTAGCTTGGTCTGTACAGACATATCCTTGTCACATGAACAAAGGCCCCTGGGATGTAAGTTCAGTGTCCCCAGCTAAATCAGGGTGCCCCTCACTAAAAGTGATGTTGTTTGGTAAAAATTACATCTTGGTTCTTGAAAACATTGTGGACAACCAACAAGTACAAGTATGTGTAAAGGTGTCTTTACTGGTCATAATTTAGTAAAGCCAACAAAGAAGAAGACACATTACAGCTGGGAATAAAAACATTTTTGAGATCCCTGCATAGTAGTTACAGAACCCACTAGAGCTGATGCAGGTATGTGACCCTAGATAAAGTGGTATAGACAGACTTTTGTGTTAGTTGACTAGGTTTGTCATTTCTAGCTGCCCAGGCAAGCAATGTCTTTCATATTCAATAGAGTCTGACTTTTAACTGTGATCCTTAAAGCAATTATGTTTTAATAAATAGCACAAAATTCTTTATTTCTACATCCTGAAGTTTTGTTTTCTTTATTTTTGTGTTTGCATTCAGTAAATGTGTTGTTCAGTAAAAAAGCCCATTTCAACCATTCCACTTTCATGTAACAGCAGTATTTCCATGCATTCTTTTAGAATTTAAGTATTGCCACATGATTTACCACTGAGTAAGCAGACTGTCTATGTTACTGTTTAGATTAAACTGATAACAGAAACTTCCCACACTAAAAATTACTCCTCAGCCCCCTAATTCTGAAATTAGAAGACAGAGCAGGCAGTATGTTTGCCTTAGGAATGCATGGATCTGCCTACATCTGCCTTTTACTCAAATCCCTAAGTGGCTGACATGTCACCATGTCCCATAAACATGGCAGATTGGTCTGAAATGCACTGTATTTGTCTCAAAGGCATAATCAAAAAGGAAGAAAAGATACCTTTTGGGAATAGATAAAAAAGGTTAAAATAATTTTCAAATTGTATTTCTTAAAGATCTCTACCTCACAGAAAAAAACCCCAGAACTTCATGGCCATGATAAATGCGTGACACAAGATAGAGTGATTGACTGATTGTGTCTGCTCTAAGAGTCTGAAACTCCTGTGATCATTATATGATTGTCTGAAGTTCGAAAAAAATGAGAACTTCCAGCTGTAAGCCCAGTTTATAAAATGGCTTTTAGTGCCCATTTTGATGTTGTCATTTGCTCTGGGTTACACAGACACCGTGAACAATGGAAAAGGACCTGGGGATGCTGGCTGACAGCAGCTGAACATGATCCAGCTGTGCCCAGGTGGCCAAGAAGGCCAATGGCACCTGGCCTGGATCAGCAGTGGTGTGGCCAGCAGGACCAGGGCAGTGACCGTCCCCCTGTACTCGGCACTGCTGAGGCCACACCTCGAATCCTGTGTTCAGTTCTGGGCCCCTCACTGCAAGAAAGGCATTGAGGGGCTGGAGCGTGTCCAGAGAAGGGCAGCGGAGCTGGGGGAGGGTCTGGAGCACAAATCCTGTGAGGAGCAGCTGAGGGAGCTGGGAGTGTTTAGCCTGGAGAAAAGGAGGCTCAGGGGGAACCTTATCCCTCTCTGTAACTGCCTGAAAGGAGGGTGGTGCCAGGTGGGGGCCGGTCTCTTCTCTTACATAAGAAGGTGACAGGACAAGAGGACATGACTTCAAGCTGTTCTAGAGGAAGTACAGGTTGGACATCAGGAAGAATTTCTTCACTGAAAGGGTCGTTAAGCATTGGAAGGGGCTGCCCAGGGAAGTGGTGGAGTCACCATCACTGGAAGTTTAAGAAATGACTGGACTTAGTTCAATGATTTAGTTGACAAGGTGGAGATCAGTCAAAGCTTGGACTCTATGATCTTGGCGGTCTTTTCCAACCTAAATGATTCTGATTCTATGAACACTGATCAAAACACCTGATTTCTTCCTTCCCTACAGAAATCTGGTGTAGTATGACTTTTCAACCCAGCAGCAATGTTCAGAGAGCTATTACTTGATTTTTTTACTGAGCACAAGGTTTTATAGTTGGATATGCTTCTGTCCATTAACACTTTTTTAAAGATCAAAGCATTTTTTACCTAAGCTTTACAAACAAGTCTAAATAAACATCTTCTTGTGCTTCTCAGTGTATTGAACAAGGCAAAAGAGTTCTGGATCTTCTTATGTTGTATTTACACACTAGAAATAAGAGGTTTCAGCAGATGGATTTTTCTTGTTTTCTGACATTTAGGATGTGCCTGATTACATTTTAAAGGTATGAAACCTGTTGTATTAATTAGAAACCTTGCCAGCCATCTTCTACAGGTTTTTGTTTCGAGCTATCACTAAAAGTTCTTCATACACTGAATAATGCAGTCTGTGCCTGAAGCTAAGCCTCTCCTGTTCCGTACATGAGGTATTTTTGACCCAAGCCCTTCAGCATTACCTTCTGCTGGTGCTTGAGTGAAGCAAACTGACCCATGAAGTCATCTGCTTCCTTTGAGCTCTGCTGCTGTGATTCAGCTCTGTACAGGTATCATATTTATAGTATTTAAATAATGTTTTGGAGGTTGAAGTGCCTGGCCATGGCAGCCCCTCTGTTTTTGGAGAGCTGAGACCTCTAGCCCCTGGAAGCTGTTCTCTTTGTCTACGAGCTGCTCTGCAGTTGTGATCTCTGTGGTCCAAGAAACATAAAAGATCAAACACTTGGCTCATGTTTTCAAAGATCTCAGATGGATTTACAGTTTTGACCAGCCTTTAAGGATGGGGGGATGTGGGTTCCTTAATACTTAGATTTCCCACAGAGGGAAATGTGGTCTGAGAAACTTTCAGTTTATTTCATGGCACTTTGGAATGGCCTGGTTGTGTGTGTGCATAATAAACACACATAATAAATTCTGATCCACAGCTGTTCCTTCAGCTGCACTGCAGTTCTGCTTTCTCGTGCTAAATCTGCTACAGAGAAAGCGAGACCTAAATTTGTATTTTCTGACAGTCAATGCCTTGTTGGTACTTAGATGGATTTTTTTCTTTCTTTTCAAGTAGAGTAATTGGTCTGTCTCCATTAGCTTTATTGGGACGGTGAGTTGCTTTCCTGTGTTCCTACCTACACCCAAATACTCATCTCAGTTACCAGTGGTGTATCAGTAGCTTGAACAGCAGGGATCCTGCAGGGATCCTTCCTTCCTGTGCTCTCCTACCTGCCCAAACTTAAGGTTGGTTTATCTGCAGAGCAGGAGAGGATGGGGCTGCACTCCAGCCGTGCAGTGCAACTCCGAGCACACATTTCTTGCCTTACATGCTGTTTGTGGCAGGCTGACCTTTCTTTCCTTCTCAGAAGTCAGCTTGCAGCCACAGAGCTGATATCCAAAGCCCTCCCAACTTTCCATGGCTCGGAAGCCTGTGAGCATACTGCCAGGCTGGACTGTCAGCATTGCTGGATTTATTGGTTTGTACTGCTTTGTGTCATGGTGACCTGACTTGAACAGAGATTTGCTTTTAGTTTAGTTCTCTTTTTCCCTTGGAAGATGAAAAGGAAAAAAACTCTAATATTTTAAGTATTTTTTGTTTTAAAATTTATGTGGGGTTTTTTTCAATGAATGCTATTAATTTATTCGATTGACGTTATTTGCATGCAGAATGGTACTGTAGCTTCTCAGATGCTTGGACAGAAACATGCTGCAAAAGGTGACTGCATGGATATTAATAACTAAGTTAAAATTTATCTGTCTGTTTACCCTAAAGACAAAATAAATAACCCTCAGCAAATAGTCCTTAAGTGCTGTTGGAACTAATGCAGCAGTTGCATGACTTCAAATACATGAGCAGTGCTGTTCCCTTGATGTATTTTTTCACTCACATTTAGGAATTTTTTTCCCTGGGTTGAACCCACAGTGCTCTGTGTGAGGCATTTAAAGCATATATAGAGGACATCAAATAATGGTGAACTTTCATTTAATTCTAGTATATACTTTAAAACTAGCAGCATTTCAATTCCTTGCTGGTGTGGGGTGGGCTTATTATAAAAATACTATCATGAGCCTTTCAGTCATAGATCATGTTTTTCTGACCATGAAAACTAAGTTACCTTTTCACCTCTCTGGGTACAATAGCTCCACCAATTTAGCATTCAGGCATGTCAGTGAGGAAGTTCTCACAGTGTCATTTAAGCAGTCTCACTCTATTGCATTTTCCCACACTCAAATGAAATACCTACCCAGCCAGTTCATGACTAAAATTTCCTTTTGCCGTGTGGAGAAAAAAAAAGAAATAAATCATTGTCAGGAATTCAGAACACTGCATCAGTGAGCTTCAAACAAGGGGCTAGATTGGATGAAAAGCAGGTAGTGAGTATAACAAGCACCTTTGACATCACATCAGAAATGACTGGGCAGAGCAGTACAGAGACCTTTGTGTTACACAGGTGGGATTTATGTGAACATCACCATAAGCTGCTCATTCCATGGAGGTACAGTTCTCACAGAGGCCTATTTTTCATGTACTGGATGGGAATAGAGCAATGCTCTTACACTTCATACCCTGTATTGTTGGGTGATGCCCAGTCTGAGGCTCTAATCTGCGGGATCTCCAGTTGAGAACAATGTTCTCATCACGGTGCTGCTCAAAGAAACTGATTTATTCTGGCAGGCCTGTCTTGGCTCTATGGATCGTGCATAAGGGAAGCTACCAAACCAACATATGCATGGCAGTGTGAATCCACAAAGGTGTGGACGTGGTCTTACTGAGAGTATTCGAAAAAGAAACACCCAGCCACCTGCAATTAATATGTTCCCAACCATTTCCCCAGATCCCAGCAATGTTCCTAAGAGTAAAATGTGGATTTTGATGGCCCATGTAAGCATAGTCTGTTGTAGACAAAGGACAACACACTTGACAAAAATGATCCACTGTTACACAGAAAAAGCTGTGACATGATGCTGTCAGGACAGGCCCCCAGCCTGCCTGTGGGGCGTTACACACAATGGATGAGAATATCATCTTTTGGGACTGTCATCACCACACAACAAGCACTGGTCAGCTGAGGATGACAAGGCTTTTCACTTAAAAATTTAGAAGTTTGGTATCCTAAAGCTCAGCTTACAATATAGTCACACTGCACTGGCCAGATCACTTCTTACAAAAATTTTACACAATCACACCCCCCACAATTGCTGTTACAAGATGGCTACAGCCAGCTTAGGTTTTACTGGGAGACAGAAACTGCTTCCCTTTCTCATGCTTCAAAATACAGGTCATGTGTCTATTTGGCTGCCCACAGCCAAAAGGTTGCACAAATCTGACATTAAAAAAAAAAAAAAAGAAAACTCAAAAACTCCAGACATCTGAAATTTTGAAAACATTACTTCATGAAGTTTTCCATTTAAAGTATCCTTAAAGCCTTCCCTGAAGACAGACATTAATATTGAGAAAAACTAAATGACAGAGAAAAGCACAACCCAAAGCTGGGCATGCCTGCAATGCAGGATCTGTTGAAGTTTCTGAATTCTGTGCAGCCTCTAAACCCCAGTTCACATATTTGTGAAACATGTATTCTCCCCTCCTTCCTATGCCTTCAACACACCTTCTTTTCCCAGTGGGTTGCTTGGATGTGTAATACATGAACACTTCGTAGAGTCTTTGTAATCCTCAATGGAACAATTCTGTAGAAAGATAAATAATGCGTAACTTTGAGATATCTTTGGACTGATATTTATATTTCTCTGTATTTAACATCCAGGATAATGATAGATACAATTTATGCTTTGTTGCTATTGTTCTTATTTTTGGAAAAAAAGAAGTGACTTTTAAAAGATTTCTGTATTTTCTGTTGAGAAGAGGAGCCTTCATCTATATATTTGTACATCTGAAATAACAGCTTCAAGTGGTTCTGTAAAGGTGTTGTTCAGCCACATTGTGCCATGTCCAATAAACCGGGGATGTGCTTGCTTTGTAGTGGCATGAGAAGCGTTTAACTCTTCAGTAGATGTACAAACAGCCACTGGACTGAGTGGAAGGTGAAGCTGCACAATGACACTGCTGTCACTGCTCATGGGGCTGCAGCTGCCCGTACCTGGAGCCACTTGTGCTGCAGTCCTACCGAGCAGCTGCTGGGGGGCTGATTTGGGGGGGGGATGCTGTGGCAGCTCCAGGTTAGAGAAAACAGACACTGTTTACTGCATTCAAACTCATAAGGCTGGGATGGGGTGGGGTGGGGGCAAAAATCATTTTTCATTTTGTTTGCAATTCAAACCCTCTACAAGACTCAAAGAACAGGATACAATAAAACCTTGTTTGTTTGTTTATTTATTCTTACGTGGGAGGTAGTGGCTTTAATCAAAACTGCAACTGTCAAACTGCTGGCCTATAAAAGCATCAAAATAAGTTACAATGCATTCCTGATCTCCGGGCATACAAAGGGAAAGTTAATTAAAAATCCTGCCCTGCAGTGCAGAAGGTCCATGCACAGCAGCACTAGCAAGAGGTGCTGATGTGGGAGCAGAGGCCGTGGCACTGTGGGAGCAGAGGTGCTGGCACGGTGCTGCTGGTCCAGATCAGCAAGAATACACCTGAGCAGAGACAAAATTAGAACAGCAACCAGCACACTGGGTAATCATTTATTTGTAAGCATTTAAAAGCCAGGGTTTCAGAGTAAACTGTCCCCAGACTTTACAGAGGCAGGGCCCGAGCTCACTGCCATGTCCACACCAAGAACTGGAGCTTTCTGCTCCCAAAATTGGTCAGTGACAGATCTGCCCTCTGAGGTGTAAGATGCAGGATGCATCCATCCACCATCCATCCACCCTGGGACTTCCAGGCATGGGGGAAAAGGAGGTTTTCTTGTTGCTGCTCATTGACCTGGACTGGTGCAGCCTCTCCTTGTCTGCACCAACAGGGCACATCACCCCTGGCTTTAGAGGAACTGACCTCAGTGCTCAGGTGATCCTTCCCTCATCCTTAACATGTCCCACTTCCCACCCCACTGCCTTCTGACGTGTTGTGCAACAGGCAAGGAGTGGGAGCCCCAGCCCAGTGAGGGGCACAGGCAGGATGGCTGGGAAAGGCCACGTGTCCTCCACCAACAGGAGAGACCACTCCTCCCCTTTCCTGTTCTAAGAAGCACTGGCAAAAAACTGGACTGCTGGTTTAGATGTCACTCCTTTCTAAGGATGTGCTGCAGCGTTAGTGTGGCCTCAGAGAAGCATTAGTCATGCCAACAACGCCAATACTTATGGACATCATTTCCACATAATACAGAACAACTTCAAATTGATGTTGCAGTTTCATTTCTGAATGTCCTCGTTCTTGTGAATTGATATGTTGGATGTTACCAGTGCTCCATGTGCCCATCACAGACAGTTTGACAGGGCTGGGACTTACCACACATATGATTCTTTTTCCAAATTAATTTAGTTTTAAGCATGCCATGCAGTGTAAAACAACGGGAGAAGGCATTTACTCTACAAAAATACATGAATTTAAGTGGAAGTTCTATTAGCAGCTAGCACACAGAAGAAAATAACATTAAAGTCCTTGAGACGCTTGAACTGCAAGGTGTCCAAGTTAAAGAATGTGGTCCTGCTTAAATGTGCATTCAGTTGAGCACATCTGCATCGGTACCTTTATTTAGGCCCCAATTATTTATTTACACAATGATGTTCCTCAGGATTGAGTGGAATAGCTTTGTATATAGATGTCTGCTCTGTGCCAATTCAGCCTCAGTGCACACCTCGTTTGCTCAAGAATAGTTTCGGGTTTTGTTCTTTTTAACAGACATAGTAATAGAAGGCCATAAAGCATAAAATAAGGTTACTCATTATCTGACATAGGATGTCCAGACCCTTGAGGTAGAAGTTTCTGCTTTAACCTTTAGCAAATAAAAGTCCCCCTAAATGAGATAGGTTTTTTAATTGACATCTCAAACTCTATAATGATGCAGGTGCTCCCAAGCCTGGCTCATCTCTGCACAGCACAGGTGAGTTTCCTCTTAAACATGATAATGAGTGAAGCAATAATCACTGGCTGCTCACAGGGAAGGCAGTGCTGCTATTTTGTGGTTATCTAAATGAAAGAAATAAGCGGTGCCAGAGATCCTGCTGTGTGGCAATTCAGGTGAAACCATCATTTGCTTTCCTGTGAGTCAGTAATTAAGGTGCTGCAGCACTGGAGAAAGCACCAAACTGAGCCAAGGCTGAGGTGATGCTATGAGGAGGCCCAGTGTCCTAAATCACCCCCTGGGCTTGGTGTCACCACTGTTTCACTCAGGTGTTCCTGCAAGGAAGGCTGACCCAAACGTGTGCCAGGGAAAGCGAAAAGTGAAGAGCTGTGTTTGTTCCTTCTGCCTTCAGGAAAGGAGCTGTTTGTGAGACATTCACACAAATAACACCATGATAAACACTCTCTCTTGATTTTCTCTCTGGATATAAACTATCCAGCAAAGCTAATTAGCTAAAAAGCCACAATATCCACCTGAGTTTCTTATGCTGATGTGCTTACAGATATCATTATTATAATCATGCTTACATTTGGTTTCCCAGTTCATTAAGGAAATATTTCAAGGCATCATTTAAACAAAGATGAGGAAAAATTATTAAGGCAAGGGTTTGGCAGGGGCAGAACCTGAACCTCTTCATAAAACTTGCTTCTGTGTTGCTTTGGAGGTAAAAATAATTGTGCTGGTTTGTTTTGCATTGTCTGAACTTCAGGGGGATGGGGAGGGCAGGGAGAAGGGCCCATCTGGAAACAAAACAATGTTACAAATCACAGCTGGAAGCCGGTGACACACTCCCATGGCATTCACTGCACGTTTCTCAGGGAAGGTCTGAGGAGCAGGACATTGTGCAGAATGGCCATTTTTCCCATCCAAGGCAGGCAATTTGTCCTAATTACAGAAAAGAACAGCACTCCACAGGACCGAACAAAAGCATCCCTTGACCTACAGCAGCAGCAGGAAATAACAAACTTAAAATGACCATTTATGATGAGGTTTTATGTAAGGATATATTTGCATCACAGCTTACCAGCACAATTTGTTTGCACCTAAATGTCTCTGAGGTCTCTGCTATCTACCTGCTTCCTTTATTTGTCCCTGGAGGGTGACCCAGGGTCCCCCAGTGTGGTTTTTGTCTTTTTTTTTTTCTTGTGGATTTTCCCTGCTGATAGGCATCCTGCATGTTTTGTGGTAACCCAGGACTCACAGTTGTCAGTGCTTTCATAGTCTCTGTTTCCAGCCCTTTGTGCTCAGCCTCCCAGCTCAGGTGCACTGAAACCCTAACCCTTGCTATCTTCTTGTGAGGCCCCTGCAAACAGCACGTGTTCTCTTCTAGGAACCAGCTGTATCCTGCGTGCCAGTTAATTTATTTGGAGGAACACTCCATGGATTGGTCAAGCTCAGGTTTCTTATCTTCCTTCTGCCTGGGTTTGGGAATTGTCCTCTGAAAAGCTTCTCACGAGCCCTCCCAGTGTGCAGCTGCCTCACCTGCCTGTGCTCTAGGCCGGTGCTTCCCCAGGGATGCCACGAGTGTACGGCCACGTCTGGAACGTGGAGACCTCAAGTGAGCTTGGCTGGAGCCCATCACTCCTGCTTCGGGCTCTGCTGTGCTGTGACACGCTGGACACCTTCCATACCCCACCCTGCCCCCACCAGGGGCTGAGCCCCCACCCTCTCAGCCCCCCACCTGCAGTTGTGATCTCTGTGGTCCAAGAAACATAAAAGATCAAACACCTGGCTCATGTTTTCAAAGATCTCAGATGGATTTACAGTTTTGACCAGCCTTTAAGGATGGGGGGATGTGGGTTCCTTAATACTTAGATTTCCCACAGAGGGAAATGTGGTCTGAGAAACTTTCAGTTTATTTCATGGCACTTTGGAATGGCCATACCCCACCCTGCCCCCACCAGGGGCCGAGCCCCCACCCTCTCAGCCCCCCACCTGCTGCTGGGGATGGAGCTCATGGCTGCTGTAGCCAAAGCACGGCATTGCAAACCTTGTTTTGAAAACACCCTGAATCCAGATGTGCTGCATGTTTCCCTTTGAAGGTGTTTTTTTCATAGGAATACTACAGCAATGACCATCAACAAAACTAAATCGGTGATGTTTTTCATTCAGATGGGACTCTAATCCCTTCTAAGGGCACCCAAGAGCCATTAACAGTAATTTTAAATGAAATACACCCGTGCTGGGTCTAACTAATCAGTTCCTCAATTATACTGGCAGAAAGATGTATTCCAATTACCAAAGTACTTTCAAGTGAATTAAGACTCCTTTCTGTACCGGCTGTGGAGGTCACTCAATGTTCCCATGAATCCCTGTATGTTTACATTAAAAAAAGCACACCATGATCTTTGGCAAAGGCACTTGCTCTAGGTTAGTTCAGCTTTTGAGCTTGTTGCCATAAATACAATAGAAAAGCAGCCAACCATTGCAAAAGAAGCCAAGAATATATTTCAATACTTTGTTTCTGTATCAGTGATCAATCCAAATGACACGGGAAAAGTTCTACAAACATGAAATTAAATTTTAAAAGATGAAAGTGCAGATGCCTTGTTTACCATGTTTAATAAGCAATGTTTGTGTTAGAAAGGTCGGTTTTGAAGGAATGGATCATGCCCAAATAATGAGGAAATGTTCCAAATGAGGCCCTGAACTGACTTTGCCACCTGCTCAGTTTACACCTATGCTGTTTCCCTGGATCACTTTAGTTTCTCCTCTTTAGGCAGGAGGCTGTGGTCAGCCTGGCTCATCTGAGCACACGTTCTATACCAAAGCAATTCCACACATCACCATAGTTGATATTGAAGCCTCATCAATAATAAGGCCGTAAATATTCATTTTTCCAAACACATGAGAATCATGCCCTGTTAGGTGCTTTAATGCAACCGAGTAATGAAATGTGTCTTCACCATTTCTGGTAAGAAGCACAGATGCCTCACCCCTTCAGAGTTTTAAAATTTGGAGTTAATGTGGTAATTCAACACAGTTGTGTTGATTGAACAGCAATTTAAGTTTTTTTACATTTAAATGCTCACTGAAATGTCAAAATATAGCATGCCAGACAGAACATGGGTTTCCCAGAAATAAAAAAATGTGTCTTAGTTATTCCCTGATGCCAAGTAAAATGGGACACTGGGAAAATGAGTGATGAGAACTGTTCTAGAGCTTAGTCTAGACCCCACACTAGTGTGCATTCACTCCTGTGGATCAGGGGATCTAAAGCTGAGAAGTCTTCATCCCTGTGGAGAAGAGCAGAAAACTCTAACAGAAAACACAACCATTTTATTTCAGATTTTTAACATAAAATTGTTAGTGAACTGCCATCTTTGATGAATTATCAAAATGCAGATATTCTGCATCTCCTCTTGTGCCTACTCACTGGGCAGAGCCGGGCATCCGAGGCAGCTCCTACCATTCCTATTTTCACGGCCCCCAGCAGGAGTGGAGGGGAATCCAGCTGCAAGTGCTGGTCCCAGAGGGAGCTGTGGCAGCGCCGCTACAGGCACAGGCCCAGCTCATCAGGCACAAAGAGCAGCCGAGCAGGGCCGGTGTCTCAGGGCATCTGCCCCTGCACTTCCCTTCTTCCCAAAAGCCCCCGTGGTGCCCGGGAGTGTTGTAGGGAATGACGGTGACAGCTTCCATTGCAACTGTTCCATACTACACCTCGGGGGTGGTTCTCTACCCTTTAAGTCAGGGCACTAAGCTTCAGCTCAGCTCTAACCCCTTGCTGCAGCCCCTCTCCCTCTCAGGCTTTTCCAGCAGAACTAATACAGAAGGGGCTTTACCAGCTCACCTGCATCCCTTGGTCCCAAGGGGAACCTTGCCTTCTCCCTGGCCCCATCCTGCCTGGGACACCAGTATCTCAGCAAGGTGCAAGGCAGTTTGGTGACTACAGGCTGCAGGTGATGTTTTGATTCCTGAAAGCAGAGCCCACATCTCTCAAATCCTCAAGCAGGGAGAGCTGTGAAATACAAGCTTCACCTCGGAGCAGCTGTTAGAAAGCACTGGAAGGGAAAGACCTTCTCCATCGGGTCAGTGCTGCTTGGCTTCTCAACAATCTCACTTTTACTGGCATCAGTATTTACTGGTATTGATGTTTTTGTTCCGCCTGTCCCTGATGTGCCCCTTGGCAGAGCTGTGGGCACAGCGCCCGCACAGAGACAGGCTGGCAGGCAGGAGCCACAGCAGCCTGAGTGTGCCCGGGGCAGGAGCTGGCAGCCAGCAGCCATGGATGCAGGAGCAGTATCCACCCTCCCTGGCCTCCTGCGGTTCCCTGTACGGTCCAAGCCCAAGCACAGTGAACAGAGAAAGAGTTTATCAGCTGGCTGGTTTAATCTTGTTTAAAAAACAAAGGTTTTTTAGTCTATACCATAACAAAGCCTGATTGTTTCAGGGACATTAAAGTCTCCTGAGTTTCTGGTGAGTTCCTTCAGGAAAAAGGCAAGGCAGGCCACCTCACAGCTCCCTTTGCCTTGGGCACATCTGTAACTCCAGCCTGAGGGCTGTAAAAACTGAGGCAAAAAGTCCTGGAGAGATGCTGGGGAGGGCATGCAAGGGAACTTGCAGCGGCCACTGCACTCCTGTTGCTTCCCCCACCTGGCAGCGCTGTTGGCATGGAGCCATGGAAGGCCCTCCCGCGAGCTCACCCACCTGCTGACCTCCAGACACAAAGACCTCATCGGCCAGATTCCGCCACACCAGTGTTCTGCTTCTTGCTACCTAACAGCCAAAGCTGTCGTTTCTTTTCCTCAGAAGCCACATCTTTGGAGACTTCCACACGACCAGGACAGTGGATAACAGATTATTGTCTGGTTTTCATATGCCCATCTACGTGAAGCATCCTCACCGGTGAAAGGTTACTCTAAAATGCAGGTATGGATAGAAGTAGAACCAAAGAGTTATTACTTGGAAAAAAGAAAAGGCTGAACCAGAGCTCAAATTTAAAACCAGTAAAAAAACAGTTTGTGTATAAAGGATTTTTATTTTGAAAAACATTTTTTCAGATTTTTGAATTACAGTGTAAAGTACAACATAGAATTATGTCTGCAAAGTCAGCTTATGCATGTCATGCTAGTTATTTACATGTAGATATATACAGAGTGCAGATAATTATTGAAACCACACTACAAAATAAACAGAGAGTTCAATAAGATAATTTAGTAGGACTTTATTAAATAGATATAGTTATTGATTGTATATATTTTCCTATTAAAATACCATATAGTATCTAAAGTAACCCCTATAAACTCTAATACCTCCAAAATTGCCATAAATATGATTGAAAATTGAAACTATCCATGTGCCCTGTTCAGCTGCTCTGCCCTTTGCTCCAACAGAAACTCTTGCAGAGATGATGGTGCTATCTTTAGTGCCAGAGCTTTGATGACAATTCCCAATCAAACACTTGCAGAAAGCTCAGACGCAAACCAGCTTTCAGCTGAGACACCCAAGGGTTGAAGCACCGTGCTCTACACTTAAAACAACGAGGATAATCCGATGGCTTATTAAACACTGCCACACACAGGACAATTAAAGAACTGACAGGATCCTCAGTGATCGAATTAGGGGCCGTTTGGATACCAAGCACCTTGTTAAAACAAAACAAAGCAACTCCCAAAGCTCATGCAAAATCTTACACAAAGAAAGAAGAGACCTCCCACTGGGTACAGATACAGCCTGACTGAAGGTGTGACTTCAGCAGGAGCAGGAGCTGGACGGGCTGCAGCACCAGCAGCAGCTTCAGGGCTCTGTGACCAGCCAGAGAGAGACTAATCTTAGATCTCTGGCCACTGAGCAATTCCTCCAGGGCTCTCTGCTGAAAGAAAGGACAAGGCCAAGCCAGATCATGGATTATCCCATTAGCAGAATATTCCACCTCCTTTCTGTGGGCTTCTGGCCAGCAAACTCTCACTATAAATTGCCAAAGGTCTGTCTTTGACTTCACTAGAGCTTTGAGAGTTTCCATCAGTGGAGAAGATCCATCCCAGCCTGGAGGACGTGCTCCCCAACTGGGATTTCTCTTCTTGCTGCTTAATCCAAAATTGCACAACCTTCTGCCTTAGGAAAAGAAGTATCAAGAACAATGTGCTTTTTAGTTTCATTATTTATTCTGATGCAATCTTATTAAGCACAAAATAGGCCAGGGGAGAAAAGTTAACCAAACAAAAAAATCCAATTACTGCCATACAGTGCTTTTTTTTGTTGTTGTAATTACCGTTCTGAACTGCAGAATTTTACAACTTTTCCTCTCCTAACATGTCTTTCCTAAAGGCACATTACAATTCAATCCAATTACAGGCAAAGAATAGAGATTAGCACCAGAAAATATATAAAAGGAAAATAAGTTACTATTGCTATCATAGAATAGCGCTGGTCAGCAAATCTGTGCATCTTTTTTTTCCAGAAATAATTGTACAATGAACATTATAGATTAGTTAGGGACATAAGTGATAGCTATGGTTTAATTTAACACTTTTGTTACATATAACTCTAAATGCCAAAATATGGCAAGGACATTTTAATACTGAACTCACAGGAATTACACACAAAAAATGTAATCTTTATCATAATTAATAAAAAGTGTGAATATAGAATATTAATATACTTTACATATTTATCATACAATATATCAGTCCTTCACACTATTAATTTGATTCATGTTGTGTTGCAACATGCATCAAAAGGTTTAACAAAGAAAAAACATGGCTAATTATGTTGTGGGTATAGACATTATTTCCACAAGACAAACAACAACCACAACGTATCATCTACCTTGAGTTCTACAGTGCTATTTGGAACAAACCCGCTGCATCCTGTTAGGAAGCATAGTAATAATAATTATTTTTAAAAAATGTTTAACCTTTGCTTGTAGAGTGAATCTGACTTCCATAAAGAACAGTAAATCAATACTATCAGCTAATTTAATTCAGATTGCCTAATTTTCTGGTAAGGCATTATCAAAATATTGTATCTCCATTTAAAATGTAACAAGGATTTCTGATTCTTTGCTATTATCAGAAAGGATTTTTGGTCATGCCTGAGAATATCATCATTAGAGAAGCTTTGATGCTGCCCTCTCCCCCACTTCAGTCTTTGCACTCCTACTCACTCAACTTTCTGGTTCACTGTACAGCTTCTCGTAGATATGAACTCCCTCTTGAAAGGCAGGGAAGAGCTGGGGCACCCAAAACCCAACAGTGAGATCACACAGAAAGTGCTACTATGCACTGCAGAGGAGAGTACAAAAAAAACCATAGAAGATTTCCAAAAATGAAAACCCCTGCTCCTGGAGAGTGAGTGTTCAACTCTAAGTAAGAATGGGCATAACCTTTTTCAGATGGAAATTCCATTTTAAAGCTAAACCACTTAAAATTTAGTTATGGCTAGTTCAGAAAAAGGATCTGAGAAAGCTGCAGAGTGCACTACAGAGGAAGACACAGATTTGGTTTGTGAGCAGCACATGAATGGAATCCAGCTTCTTACAAAATTGTCTTCTTCAATCCAAATTTTGGTCTAATGTGAGATGAATGTGTAGGAACAGATGAAACGCCTCTCCTCCACAGGGATTCCTCCAGGTCTTTCTACAACCTTTCCCTCAGCACTTATAGGCTCTACTTGCTTAATCTGTAACTGAACTTTGCAGTTTTACAAAATTTTTAATGAACTTGGCATCTTTGACTTCTCTAGCTTGCACTCAGATCAGCTGCTTTCGAAACACAGTACTGGAGAATTGTGAGACACATACAGGGGGTGTGAAATTACCTAAGCTTATGTGTTGCTTTGATTTTCACAGTTCTTCAATGTTTTTAATTCTGTAGATAGAGTTCTCACGCACTTTCTGTAAACATAAGCCATGTTATGCTAACCGACCTGAGATGTTTTCATTCTTTCTCCTAAGGCGGAGAAGTTTGATGGATTTCTCCTTTGACCTATGTGGTTGAGGGGTAGTAATTTCACCCTCCAATCCATGGGGATTTCTAAAAGTGTGTCGTGGTGCCTGTTCCCTGCCCCGGCTAGCAAGGGCAGAACTCGGGCACCGGACACTCTGTGCCTGTCCCGGAGAGGCGGTCAGAGGCAGGATCGCGGCTGGAGGGGGTCGAGGAGGTAAAGGAGCGAGAGGGCCCTCGGCATGGTGTTCCAAGGCTTTATTGAGGGGGTAAGGAACTCCAGAGGCCAAAAGCGGGCACACAATGGAGGCACAGGACTTTATAGGCAGGGTAACCGGGGTCTAAGGCATAATATGAACAAACCAATAGGAGAGGTGCGGGGAGGAACAAAGGTACAGGGGGCCAATGGGGTACTGGACACCTTAGAAGCTTCTGAAACAGAACCATACAAGGAAATTCAAAGGAATTACATCCAACAGAGTGGGAACAAGGGACTCACAGCACAGCGCCAGGCCGCACTAGGAAATATAGCTCAAAAGGAGCCCACTACAAAAGTGTATAAAATAAAGAAGCGGGCCCTTTGGCCGGGGCTTTTGGCTCATTGCTCTTTGATCCTGATACTGGCCTCTGTGTGTGTTCCTTCATGTCCGCGTGCAACACTTATGGGCTTTTTTCCCACTTATTTCTAAATCAGGCTAGAACAAAGCAAGTAAGAGCAAACATTTTCCACATTTTCTGTTTCACAATTCCTCAAGAATTTCACAACAATTAAATTGCCCTTAAGAGGTATGAGGAGTCATCAAAGGATGTTCAGTACAGGTTTGCCACTGACCCCCTGCAACAGACAGAAGCTGGGATTTTTCCCCTAATCACTGCATTTTTTTGCCTGTGTGAGACATGCTGGGCCACCACCCTCTGCTCAAAGCTCTGCTTCCCTTTCTGCTCCTTTTTGCCTGCAGCAGCACTTCCCCTGGGAAGGTCACCAGAGGTAAACCTTTTGACAGTCTACAATTTTTCAGTTGTGAAATACAGCAAAAACACAACCAAAACCATGTTGATCTTCTCAGGGCAATGGCAGTCTCAGGCAGAGCTTAGACTGAGAAAACCTGGCTTGCCTTAAAATGAAGAAAGATTCAACTGGCTGAGCAAAGACCTTCACTTCCTTTCACATTTGCTCTGGGCAAATTAGACAAGCACACATGTGTCTGCCTTCACTGCCAGTGCCATCTGGAACAACCTTTCATCACAATGCACTGGGAAGAGTCTGGATTTAAGATGAAGTGAAACATGTTTTGGGACTTAGTAAAACTGTTTAGGGTGAAGAAAGAACCCAGGTCACTCAGACACTAATGCATGGGGTCTGTCCTCAGCTGCAGTCTTGCTCAGACTCCCCCTATGAAAAGCTAGACCATTTTTGGACAGATGTTCTTTGAGCCTCTCTCTTTCTCCAATCATCACTCAATACTTGAATTAGCGAGGAGAAAGATCCTGCAGGATTCTGCCACCAGTCTGAATTCCAGCAATTGCTCTGAATTCATGCACTAGATAAAAAAAAGAATGTTCTGATGTGCTTCTTTGTGCTGGCAATGAATCTTACTTTTCAGTTTAAACAAGAAAAAGGCTATGGAAAGAAAAAAGCAGCAGTTAAAAAATTGCTGATGTTTTTAGCCCTTACAGCAGTTCTTCCTTAAACTTTCTCAAAGTAGTGTACAACTTAGAAATCAACACAAGGTTTGTATGTTGATTTCTGCTACTGAAGGAAGAACTGAGCCTTGACAGATCTATGAAACTAAGCCTAGATAGTTCTATGAAACAGTGAATTCTTTTGGAAGAACTGATGTTGAAGAAATACTAATATGGAGGTAAAATGTCTCGGTTTTCAATCAGGAATGGCAAGTAGCCAAGGAAGCAGAGCATGTTTTCCCTCAAGGTGTACAAGAAAACTGCTCAGATTGAGAAAGCTACTTATGGTTTCTGGGGTTTTATTTGACTTGGTTTTATTTTTGGTTTTTTTTTTTTTTTCAGTCCTACCAGGAGCAATCAATAGGTCTTTACAACACCTTTGAAAAGTAAGGATTTTTTATTCTGTGGAAGGAGAGAATCTTTGTCAAATATTTTAGCAGAAGTCAGGAGAAATAACACTAAGTAATTTTATTGCTACATGGAGCTTTTACCATTCATAGCTTATAAAATTGGCTAGTTCACAGGTAATTTGTCTTATTTGCAATGGAAAAAGAATGACTTACAATTTATCTCAGAACATACTGCTGTTTTTCACTGTTCACTTCACATGACTACAAAGCAGTCCAGATTCAGTATCTCCTTGTTTTCTACAGATGTTGTTCTGGGACACAGAGAGAATATCTTCTAAATGACGGTTACCATTGAAATAAAAGTTGTTAATATTATCTATGCTGATACAGAAAGAAGGAAAGAAATCTAGTAAGTATTTGAATGAAACATTCATTAAACATATCACATTTTGAATGAGCACTCACTGCTCAGGCAGTGTATAAACTGATATTATCAGTTGTATAAATTCTATACCATACTGTAACTCAATGACTAACAGAAGTTTCAACTTCTGATTTATGGAAAAGTCATTTCTTATTTGAAATGATTAGGATTAATTTTAGAATCAAGTTTTCTAAGGGAGAATTCAGATCACAATAGAAGCAGTACTTACATTATGAAAAAGCCCACGATTTTCCATATTAAAAAACATAGATTACAAGAAATGTCATAGAGTGCATTGCCTCTAAATTTCACACTTCTGTGAGCAACATCCTTGGACCTCAAAGTCTGCAGCTAAATAGCAACTCTTTTTAATTTTATTACTCTAGTGTTCCTTACCCATAAAAGAAGAACAGAACAACCTTTTGCAAACAATGGAAGTTATTTAAACAGAGTACCGTCCTCAGCACAGAAACTGTTAACTGTTTCATCACATTCTGTTCCGTTGGCAGGGAGCTCTGTAACCTGCAGCTGCAGCATCTGAAGGAAATCTACCACTCAGCTAAGGGGCTGATCCCATATCTGTGTCAGATAAAAATCATAGTGCTTATTATTTGTTACCATGGATACCATGAAGATATTGCTGTCCACTAAAGATTACTAGAGGAAGACAACATAATTCTCAGGAACTAGTCCTGTTTTGCCTTCATAAGTTGCCTTTAACCAGCCTGGTTCCACTGATGGATACACTGCAAAAAAACATATACACAACTTTTAACACTGTTAAAAAATCCCATACATGCTACATATATTTATTTAGATGATATTTATTGAAAAATCAGGGCAAAACCTGAGAATTAAAAATGGAATTATGCCCCCATTTTGTGGATACGGTTCAGTTTTTATAGGTTCTTTTTTGATATATAAGTCACTGTAAAACAAATCTTACCATTGGAAAATATTGCCCCCTGTGGGAAAGACAGCTCATGACTATGCTCAGCCTTACAGGAATACATGGCTTTTGCTTGTCTGAAAGAAAAAAATACAGGCTTGCAATAAATGAGATAACAAGGAAAAAGGTATAAAGAAACTAAATTAAAACCTAGGGAGTATAAGAATAAGTAGCTGTACAAATGCAATATGATAATAACTGGTTACACAGCAGTTCAGAGGAGTAGAATTACAGCAGGTAATAACTTGAAGCTTACTGGAGTTAACAAGCATGTTATTGCAGAGAAGAGACTGACATCCTACTTAGATATTTAAACAGGAATAGAATTTGGAACTTTCAAAAAGAAGTTATCATTCACATAAGTACTGAACTGAACATACTGTTTGAAGCAAGTCATGGATTGCCTGGAGACAAATTCAAAAGTGATCATCAAGTCACTAAAGGTCTAAAAACTTGACATGTGAGAAACCATTGTTAATAGGTCTACAAAGGAAAATAATACTTAGAAGTTAAACACGAAACAAAAAGGACTAATGATTCTGTCGCAGAGAAGGACAGAAAAAGTCACCTCTTGGCTTCTGGCACTACGATTCTGCAAAGTACAAAATGAGGGTCGGAACACAAAGATGGAAATTAGGATTTCTGCACTTTACCTAATACCTTGACTTTAACTTATACACTCAGAAAAATTTTATGTGAGCCACCAATTTTTCTGAATTTCTTTAAACCCACACTATACTAAGTGAAGATGAACTTGTTGACTATTTCACCTTTGTGTGATGTGATGGGGAGTTGCCAACTGAAGTTTCCTTCTGGCCAGGATTTATCTCAATGACCCAATATGTGACCTGTGGCAAAGTTTAAAATTTTCTGCATACTTTCTGAGAGTGTGTATATGCAAGTGGCATGTAATCTATCATGTCTTTCTCCCAAAATTGTGAGATAACAGAGTTGTATGTTAGATTAGTTAACAGTGCCACATGGTAAGCACTACCATCATTCGTTTGAACCTTTAAAAGGGTATGAGAGTGGATGGACATACTCTGAAGTTTTTATGTGAGAGCTTTCCAGAGATGATTTCTCCCTCTCAGTAACAAGCTTTTCTATTGGTTCTCTGATTTATTGCTAGACTAAATGGCATGTTTTCCCTTCATCTTAAGCAAGCTAATGACTCCTCAAGGGTTACATTCTCAGGATGAGATTTTCAGAGGAGATCAGGAATTATGAGATGCATGCACAATATCCAAGGGCAGCTTATTTTCAGGACACTGGAAACATTTCTGATTTTTAATACTGTCGTCCTGGTTACAACCCATCAGCTAACTAAAACAAGATGAGCACTGGATCCCTGTTTGTTCAGTTTTCTTAAACATTAGCTTGCTCTCTGGCTGCTGTAGACTACTCTGAGTAGAATTTTTCCAAAACAAGTCCTTGGTGCCTCCTGTTGTGAAGAGTTTGCCATCCACACTTGCCAAGACAGGTGTGAAGATTCATTACTCTATATAACCTGTACAAATTTACACATAATAATCTACACAATGTATATACAGAAGGTTATTGAATGACTTAACTGACGGTCACACATGAACTAAAATGATTTAATCTAATTTTTCCTCAAAGTCAACAAAGAGCACTACAGATGTTCTAATTATACTGACCCAAATCAGTAACACTATGACAAAACAGCCTGCTGGGATGGGTAGGCCGAGCCATGACCCCTTGCTATGCAAACCCAATACACCCATGTGGCATAATCATGGATTTCACACATGTAGAACAGTAGAGTAACTGTTAAAGATTGCAATGAACACAAGGTAGTAGGTAAAGAATTTACTAAAGCACAGGCATTATTTCAAATCTGAGTAATTTGACTATCAATCCAGGTGTCCATGTTAATAATGGGACACCTGAGTAATCACACTGGGACAAAAGACATTCAAGGCAATATTTAAATGTGAGGCAGAATTTCTTAGGTCATTCTTGAAACATGACATGTTGTTTTTGTTGCCCTTAGAAAAAGTTAAGAAATTAATGCAATTTTCTCCTATATTCTCTGATGTCTATTGAAAGATTCTGTTTTCAACCTCCAATTTTACCTTATCCAAGTATGTTTGCCTTAAAGTAAAAAAGGACAAGAAAACATGGACTCTGCCTTAGAATTATAGAATCACAGAACTGCTAAGGTTGGAAGAGACCTCTAAATCATCTCCCATGGAAAAAGAGAAAGGTTCTCAGAATGTGACATTTACACAGAGAAACACAAGAAGTCGGTTTCTCAAAAGCTGATGAATTACAGGATTCTTCACACTACCTTGCTCCTGAGGCAGAGCAATTATGCCCCAAAGTTATCTACAAGCCATCTGTGATGGTATAATGAGGGACAGATTTAAGAATATTTACCCATAGTTCTGGAGCAATTTTCAAGCACCTGGTTATTGCCTCCACACTTGATTCGATTATTTAGCTTCTCATATTTGTTATTACTCTCTTCAACCCTATCCATCTGGAAGCACTCATCATGAAATGGGCTTGCAGGTTCTGGGACATTTTGTTTGTGATTCCAAAAATGGACACTCTTACTGATGGTGTTAATGCTGTTCTCCCTACAAGCAAGGCTGTTAAAAAGCATGTGATAACATCACCGTCATCTATCACAGCTCTTTTAAGATGATGCTAATAACCTGAGAGGAGTGTGATTCATGTTGTTTAGGGCAGAGGAGAAAAAAAAGCAACTTCAGAAAGTGATACCCACATTTCCTAGAAGTTCGTTCTTTTCATGACCTTAGTGGATACATTCCAGATGAGGAAAATGCATTTTCCATTTCCTTAGTTGCTATTACGGTTGTTTTGAGCCCATAATGATAAATATACTAGCAGTTAAAAGATCAGTACTCATCAGATCATAAATTCTTTTGCTTGACTGTACACAGTCAACAATACCTGAGGCTCTAATAATAATAGCAGTAATAACTATTTTGAAAGATATAAACAAGCTTTAAAACGATGCTCCTGCCCTAATGACTTTTCAGTCTAGCAAGACAAAGCCAAAACGGGAATGAATGAGGGAAAACATATAAATCTCTCTCAGATGAATCACCAGTTAATATTATCCTACAGGAAGAAGAAAGGTTTATAGAGCTCTGGAGATGGCAGACTCAAAACCAAGTCCAAATAAAACACACTGGCCTGGTCTGGGCAAGGCATTCCAGGTATTTTAGGAAATGCAAAATATATCAAGAAAATGAAACCAGAAGAATGTCTGGAAAAGAATATTTAATCATATGGTTGGGAGAGGAGCAGGGGTCTAGAGGGCTTCAAAACATCAGTCTGCTCCTATTGAAGTCTCAGCCTGGCACCTAGAGATCCTGCTGAAAGGCAGAGCCTCTTGCTGTCACCTACTCCTTCCCATTTTTCTAATGAAAATTCTTCTTCTAATGCAGTTTTTCACTTCAGGAGGCTTGACTTTCTGTGTACCTCTAAATCAAAGTCAAGAAAATGTAGGCTCAGGGATTAAGCATCATTGCATTTCTGTACAGAAGCTGCAATAAACAGACCTCAGGCCTGACTAACACTTATCTAACTGCAGTATTTGTGAATATAGAAAGAAAACTCCTTCACCTCTTTCAAGTGCATACTAGATCAGCAACAGAGACTGGTCTCAGTGTACACAGTAGCTTAATACCACAGTGAGGGAGACTGATGAATAATAAACTCCAAGTCAGGAAATAGGAAGACAGACGTCAAAGTAACTCTGTAATTGGAAAAAGAGAGCACAGGCTGGCCAGGGCTTAACATTTCGGTCTTCCCTGTCCAATCCTAACACATGTACTGTGGTCTCTTGTCTTTCTGACTAGAAAAACCCTTTAGTGTTACAGGAGCATGTACTTATGTATATAAGGAGAGAAAACAGGTCAAATAATGCATTAAAAAAGAGGACACGCACTCATTATAGACCTGCTGCATCACACAAAGCCAGAAAGCAGGGCTGCAAAGACTGCATCGAAGAAGGAATTAAGCAGGACCAGATCACTGTGGCAGTAAAGTATCAAGTGCAGAATTATCTGCTGGAATACAGAAAACAATGTGAGACTGCAAAGCCATACAGGTACTTTTGATCTGCCATTTGTACATAGCACCGCAACAGGCAATGGGTGCTTCAAGCAGGGATGAAGTTACTTACATTCTATAATGCTTATGTAAGCAGTAGCTTAAAATTTATCTTAGCAGGGTAAACTACCCCTATAGAGAGCCCAGTGCTGTCTTGACTCGAGTATTTCTGGTATCAAGCCACACAGCTTAAAAATAGTTTCTCTGTCTTACACTCGTTCCTGCATGTATTCATTGGTTAGCAAAGTTACAAACACAAGAGGCCTTTCTACTGCATGATCAAGACGTAATTACCATGATATCTACATATTTCAGAGCCAAAAAAAAAAAGAAAAGAAAAGACTATTCTACGGTTTTAAATCAGCCTTCATGTTCGTAACATGCAGCTAAATAAAAGCTGGCTCTGAATTGCAAAATTGTACTCAGATTTAAGCAGCACTATAAGAACAGCTGAGCTACTTCTGATTTCTTCCTCATTCTGCCTGCTAACCTCTCATTTTCCATTCTCCTTGCTCCTGTTGCTCTTCTGCCTTCTTATGAAGGCTGAAGTAGAGGAGCTATTCAGCCTTTCAGTGTTTTCGGCTTTGTTATCCGCTCTCCACATCCATTATCAAACTGCTACTTTTTCCTTTGTCAGATTTTTGCTTGTTACATGCTTTTTATATACAGATACAGGTAGCACAGGCTTTGAAGGAACAACAGGGGAGAGTTTGAAGGAAGTAATACAAAATAAGAAAGGGAACAGTGTTGCAGATGAAATGATGCAGGACTGGTGAAGCAGTCATTGCTTTCAACTTAGGGCACTGGCTTAAGAACATTCCAGACCCTTCACTTATACTTTTCTTCCTTAAATTATTGCCCTGATCTTTTCATGCCTCTTTCCTCCCCTGCTACCCTCCTTTCTGGTCATCTTACAGTTCATGTACTACACAAAACAAGAACAGCCTTGAGTCGCGCAAGCTGCTTCTCTCACAAAATCAGTGGGCCTTTGCAGGAGAGCTTTTTCTTTCCCTCCCTGCTAGATCTGCCAGAGAGGACAGCCACATTCCGTGGCCACACATTTCAGCATGTTGGCATCTTCCTTTACATCTCTGCTGCTTTAGGCTACTGCTTTTGAATTCACAGACTGACATCTTTTTTCATTGCTCAACAGTTCCGGTGAGTTGTGGGTGTGAGTAACGTGCTGGACAAAAATCTGTGTTCTGTCTCAAAGAACTTGAAAAGTTGGGACTGTGAGGAGACAGATGTTTTCCCACATCCATTTATTTATCTGCTTTGTCTATTACTTGTAAGGGGAGTAGTAATGTACAGAAGATACTGCTTCCCAGACAAACACTTACTAGAACATTCTAAGTTAACTGAATATAAAAATGAATGAAATCCATGAAATAAATGCAAACAATTGTGAAGAAAATGTCAATACTTCCTGCTGCACGCTATCAAGAGGAAAGGTCAACAGTTTCTCCAGACAGACATCAAGGCATGGAAGGTGTGATGGTAAAGACAGAAATCTTGATCAAGTTAATCTTGAACTTTCTAAAGTAGATGTTATTTCAGACCTGCCTGTATGAGCAAATTACCATAAACCAGCAAGTTTGCTACTCTGCTGAAGGCATGCCATGCAAACAGCTGTATGGAGAAAGTACAGCACCCTCATCCTAATTTAAATACTGTTAATTTTCTCTTGTATCTGTGTCCTTAAGCAGACAGCTGACCTGAGCATCTCTCACTATTCCCCCAGGTGAGAGAATAACCAGACTGGTTGTTATTCTCTATGAAATTTAGCTTTCTTTTGAAGAAAGGATGAGCTTAATAACAAAAAAAATTTCACATGCCACATGATGCTGTCCAAAAGACACAGAACAAAGCTCTAACACTTCTGTTTCAATCTCTGAAGCCAGCAAAACAGAAAGGATTTTACAGAGTGTTAAACAGTATGTAGCACTTACCGTCCTGAAGAAACTTGTTTAAGTGAACCAGCACTTTCAAACAACTGTGCTCTTGCAGCCACTCTGAAAAGAAATGCACCACCTTGCTTTATACTACACACACTAGTTTCACTTTTAACCATCTAAAAACATGGATATATTAAATTTTTTTAAAATTATTCCCTTACATCCCTATTCAACATACTTCTTAAGGGCACAACCTAAGTGGGGCCACTGACTTCCACATGCTCCAGTGCCACACTGAGTCACCAATGGAAACCTCAACATCTTGTGTTTAAAACTACATTCATGCATGGCCAATAGATAGATACACTGGAAATGCTTTTACTGAAAGTCTGTCACCATCATGCTGGAACTCTGAGCTGTGCAGAATTTTCTGTTTAAGTAAGACACAGGAGTCTGTGAAATGACTACCGTGATCCCTTCCAGATTACAAAGCGGAGAGGCTGAATGATATCCTGCAGTATTTGAAGAACTTCTTGATGCTCTGCAGATCTGGAAATCACTTGTTCAGGGGGACAGAGATACTCTGGGTCAAAGTCAGATCAGGAAAGTTCTTCTGACTTTTAGGTCTTCTGAAAGCACTGAGAAATATTATTAACCTAAATCTCAACCTCTATTGCTTAGAATGATCTTCCTCTCAGCATAAAAGAAATAAAACCAAAAACCAAACCAAACCAAGCCAAATTCCAATTCTTAGAAATCAACTATTTATCATGCAGCATCTGAAGACGTTTCAGAGCAGAAGCCTGGTTTTTGTTTTTTTCCCTTCCTCCAATTTTGGACTTACACAAATAAAATCTGATGATCTTTCTGATATAACAGCATGGACAGTAAATAGCATTTCTGTTCCTTGAAACATTAAATTCCAGAAGAACCAGAGTTCTTCTACTAATCATTTTTCTAGGAAATATTTCTACCTTAGCTCTAGTCTAACAATGTCAGTGGTAGTCTTTCAACTTACTTAAACAGACTTCATGCTATCTCCTTTGTCTACAATTTTAACAAAACTAGATAAAAAATTAACAATTAAATTAATAATTAAATATTAAAATCAAGTATTCATGCATGCTTTTTCAATTACTTCTGTACTTCTCTGGAATCACTTTATAACAGACAATATTGTAACAACACAAATCTCCATAGAGCCTTAATGACTTACACAGATCCTGGTCTTTGATAGCCATTACTTGATGCAGTATCTAATCTTAATCTCCTGCACATTTTGGGAGGCAAATCAGGGTTTGGTGGAGCCTTTAGTGTATCTTTGGTATCTGCTGAAGATAAGCTCTGTATAGATCCACTGCAGCTTTTGTTACCTAAAGAAAACACCAAATTATAGGGAACATTAAAGTTGACTTGAAGTTGTTTCACAACATGTATAACTGTGCAAAGCAAAGGTTGTGCTGTTGTTGTTGAGGTTTTTTTTTCCTTTTTTTCTAAGAGTTAAAACAGGTAGAGAAACTAAGAGCAAGAAGAAACAGTCTTTCAGGCAAAAAGCCAGGAAAAAAGAACCAACAGAAAGAATGAGGAAATAACGAAATTGAGAAGGCTAAAAGATTACGTTGCAATTATGTGGCTAGATTGTACAATCACTAAAAAGTGACAACAAAAGCATTTATAAAGTAGCACTTTGCATGAAATTGAAAAAAATTCACATAGGAATGGTTCTCAGAAAGTCAACTGAACAAAGCAGTGTGAAATCAGACCACATTAATTTGTAAGAATTAACATTTTGATATCCACAGAAGCAGTTTAAAAAATATATTCAGGATTAAATGACCATGATTTGCCTTAAACAATTGCCACTGTAACTTGATAAAGCAAATCTATATCTGTACAGACTGTACTGGACACGAAGGAAGCCCTTTTAATGAATATAATCCATGTCCACATGTTTTCTTTCAGGTGACCTATTGGTGGACTGCTGCCTTGTTTGCATGGATGTTCTCCAAGATGAGAACTGCATCTGCTTCTCTCAGTATGCCAAAGAACAACCAATGCTTTATAATGCTTTAAAAACTGTTGTACAGTTCCCAGAGATCCCAAAATATAAGCACAATAACTCTATTACTAATATTTCTAATCTATAGTATTATTCTGTATCATAAATTATAGATGAATCATAGGAGGATAGAGAGTGATCTAAATCCTGAGAAACATAACTTTTACACTGTGAGAACTGTGCAGGTTATAAGGAATGGAAATATGTCAGAAGCAGTTTGAAAACTGAAAGAACATACCACAAAAGTTAAAAACAAACAAACAAACAAAAAAGACTAATGAGTATCGTCAGCTTTCAGACCCAGCTCTTGTTTTCTGGCGCA
Organism: Oriolus oriolus; assembly: GCA_013400235.1. Classification (NCBI taxonomy): domain Eukaryota; kingdom Metazoa; phylum Chordata; class Aves; order Passeriformes; family Corvidae; genus Oriolus; species Oriolus oriolus. Next base: position 300,678 of record VXBT01007668.1, read on the forward strand.
ATAGTTAACACTGATGTGACAAAAGACCTTGGAAATTACCTTCAGCTGATGGAATTGATCTAAGGGAAGACGCTGAAGACCTTTTCAGTCCAGACAGACTGTAGGAACTCTTTTTGGTCAGGTCTGTTGGTGGAGAGGCATTTTCTGGTCCAGTGACAGAGGCAACACTTTGGCAGTCTGATTCCACATCTGTTTTGGTTGCATCCTCCTTTGATGAGGATTCTGGACTTGTAGTCCACAGGCCTGAACTTTTCTGGCCATTAGAAGAAGGGGGAGAGGCAATCCATGGAATCCCTCCTGACTTCTCCCTTGGCTGTGAGGGTGTGCACTTGGTGGTGCTGTTCTGCTCAGAGGAGTGAGAAGACAGAGATTCAATGCTGCCCATGGGAGTGCTGTCGGGGCTACTGCTGTACGAGTCACCTAGGGAGGAGGCAGGGGAAAGCAGAAAGAGTGAAAAAAATAATCTGCATTTTCTAATCATGTGTGTTTCTTTCATGCCACTTTTACCTCTTTTGTACCTTACTTGTTATCAAATTCATTAATCTGTGGTTTCCTGCAGAAGGAATGCAACCCTTTTTTATTTACAAATTGAAGACTCATCTTCCCCCTTTACAGAGCATTAGTTCCTTGAAAATTTCAAGATTGGCAGATGTATTTCCTATAATTTTCTGTTATTCCCTACCATTTGAAACCTGTATCTCTTTTCTCATACTATATAAGACTTCCTTTATTTCTTGCAATATAGTTGCGTCCATGCTTCATTTAAATGATGACTTAAAACTATCCAGTACTCTGAAAATGTTATTGCCAGAAGCCTTGGCTCTCTCTTACCTGTCTCCTGCCACACCAAGAGACATTTGGTAAGAAGAGTATCTCTGCTTCTACCTCAGCCTTTCAGGGGACAAGCGAGATACTAACTGGAACTTGTTTACACAAGTGCTGAGTTTCAGCTAATAAGCGAAACACAAGTGGAGAGCTGTTGGATCAGACCTAGTGGCAATCAAACTGCCACCAGTTGTAGCATCATAGAAGTCATACAATCATTTAAGTTGGAAAAGACCTCCAAGATCATTGAATTCGACCTTTGACCAAACACCATCATGTCAACTAAACCATGGCATTAAGTGTCACATCATTTATTGAACACTTCCAGGGATGGCGACTCCACCACTTCCCTGGTAAGTCTGTTCCAATGCTTGACAAGCATTTCAGTGAAGAAATTCTTCCTGATGTCCAATCTGAACCTCCCCTGGCACTGCCTGAAGGAGCATGAGCTTGCATACACTCTGCAAAATACTTGCACAGAAATGTCCCTTTTTTATACTGGTATTCATTCATTGCAGTTACACAGTGAAAAACACCTGAAACCTGCCCAGTTTGTCCTCCGGTGAGTGTAACTGACTGCTCCTTTGTAACTTCTTACTCAGGATCCCATGTCATTCACACTGGCAACCCACATGCAGGGACTAATTGTTATTTAGCATTTAAACTCTCCCTGGCAGGGAACAAGTAACATAGGCCCATGGAAAATGCAGCACCTGTGCAAGTATACATTGAAGATAGATTTCTTAACATTACAGACTGCAGAATTACTACAGATCCTCAAGAACACATGCACCTTAACCATGGATTAACTTACTGAACCAGTCTCACATAAATCTTTTTGAGGCACCAAGAGACACAGAAGCTCTTTAGGAAGTCTGTTGCAGTAGTGATATTGTTAATGACTTAAGCTTTTATAAAGTTTCAATACTCCTTACTGGTATAGCCAGTAAGTAAAAAAGTGGTGGCCCAAATGGATGAGAATGAATGAAGTGAAACTTTTTAATTACATCTATATAAAAATGAGTAAGCATTCTAAGCTGCAATTAATTATAGATATAACTCCCTGCTCTTAAACAGTAAGCCATATGATAAGTATACTGCTTCTCCCAGGAATATTAGAGTTTGTTTCTATTCCAGAAAACCTAACAAAGTTTCAGTGGTTTTGGTTTTTCAGCGGCTGACTTTGAAGCAGTGACCACAGTTTCATGCATGTGAAAAAAGCCAAGCAATGGTTTTGATCTCCTATCCTTGACTGAATTACATTTGTTATAGGAGGAGAGAAAAGACTGTATTTACTGTTTCCCAACCTTACTAATCATCTTGCAAGCAAATGAGATGAACTTCATATAACGAACTTTTGAGTTTCAAAGTAGACTAAATTTAGATTAGAATATAAAGTCTACTTTAAATGATGTTGAACACAGTATGCAATGCAAGACTTGCCTATAATCAGACATCCTTCCTCATCTGAGAAGTGAGGAATGCAGTCAGTCAGCAGTGCTGCTGTGACTCAGAGAGGTTAAAAAGCTGATGCTTATGATCATTGGAATACAGTGTCTGCAGGATAACATTCAGAGGAAGTTAAAAGATGACATAAAAAGGAAGATAACCAGCATGCAATGACAAACTTACTGTCAGGATCTGCTAGACACGGCGTGTATCTTCCTTTGGGTTTACGCGAACCTGTGGAGAGACAAATTGCTCTTGTTCTTCTTGAACTCGATCGGGATTGAGGCTGGGGAAGAGGAATATTGGGGTCTGGTGCAGTGTGAAATATCTGCATGATTAAAAAAAAGAAAAAGGGAAAAAATGACATTAAACAATAGAGGTACTTTCACACTTTCAATATTAATCCATCTGTTTTCCTCACCACTGTGCTTGAAATTAACACTATAATAGTCCCATACATTACGAAAGAGTAAAGTCACAGAACATAAGCTTTTCTTTGATCTCATTTTAAAACTCAAGAACCACAATACCGAGCTGTACTTAATACCTATATTAATTTTTTGAAATAGATTTATTTTCTAGCTCTTGTTAAGAAGGGCTTAAAAGTTGAAACTGTAAAACAATATAGGTGCCCACTAATGATTCTTCTCCAAGAAGTAATATATTTTTCTAAATATTATGACAAGGTTGATTTTTTTGACCGTGTTCCAGCGGAAGTTTTTATATATCAAAGAAATACGTCATAGCCATAACTTATTACAATCAAATTTGGATTTCAGAAAGCTTTATTTGGCCAAACAAGTCAAGTTTAATGAGGAACAACTTTACATTTTAAGGCATCTCCTCGTTCTTATCTTTTACATATCACTGCTACCACTGGTCAATTTTGCACTTCGTTGCTGCAGAAAAACCTCAATTTTTTACCATGCTATGCCAGAAGACGTGTCTGAAAGGATTTATGGGCTCTCTAGCTATAGGGCATTCCCAAAACAATATGAAGTGAACCATGAAAAGACACCTTCGTGCCATTCATAAAAGTCAAAGAAAGCAAATGTACTTCCACAGTAGGAAATATTTCAGTGGACATCTTGAGATGCTCTTGGAGTACATTAAAACTGTATTAAGCACTAGTGAGTAGCACATCAATATAAAAACATGTCTGTACACAGAGAAATTGAGCAAGGGTGACGTTGGTTATGCAGTCATAGTCTTTGTGCTGAATGAGCTCTCATTTTCTGGAGGGGAAATTCAGTGTTAGAAAAATGCAATCTATATGTTTTGGAATCAGAGCCAAGAAGGCTATCAGGAGCATAGCCATTTTGAGGAGCCCCTGTGAAATATAACTGATGAGACCAAGCTGTACTGTCAGCACTTACTGATCAACCAGTGCAGGGGATCCTAGTATTGACTGGGAACCGCCCCTTCACTGAGTAATGTGCAATGAAAGAAACTCAAAGCTTTTTCACTTTGTTTTGTCAGTCATCAGAGGAGATGACATAGCTCAACTAAGATGCCCAGAATAAAATTGCTTTTGACTATCAAGTAAACGAGGTCTTGACTGTTCGGCTGAATTCTGAAATCAAATAGTTTAAAATTAAAAAGAAAAAATCTGAGGCCTGTCAGTGAAGCTGGTACCAGCAATGGTAGTGACTGAAAGTGAGCGTTTAAGATTTCCTGCTCGAGTCCTTCTCAAATCTTCTAGTGACTAATTGCCACTATGCAGCTGACATTTCCCCTCAGGACAGCAATGGTCAGAAACACTCCGACCTGATGCACTCAGAGGGGAATCCGTGCATTCACCCAGAGTGAACCTTCATACAATGGTAGCAAGAAAGAGCTGGAGCAGCCAGGAGCGAAGTTATGACCTTCTCTTTCTGTTTCTAGATTCAGGAAGCAATCTTCAGTAAGCAACTGAAGATTCAGAGCAATGCCTTCAAAGCATGAGAGATTATGTCTTAGATCCGTACCTTGCACAGCCACAAAAGACTTGCTAGGAAAACAGATACATAGCACGGAGTGGGAAGAAGGTATTACTTCTATTAATGACCTTTTGCAAATGTTGGACTCTTTATTCTTAAGAACTGAATGATGGTAATGAAAATGAGATCTTAGTTCCACTTCATAACAAAACAGATAACTTCTTTCTACCTTTTCATAATGCTCTATCAGAATTTCAACGACGATATTCTGAAACTTAATGTTCATCATAGCAGCCACGGTTTCTTCTTGAGCTCTCATCAGAGTTGGTCCAAAGATAACACCAAGGTTGGATACAGTCATTAGATTTTGCTGACTGTGCAATGATACCCTTTAAATGAACACAAACAATATGTGATTTAATTGCTGTGCTAAACTACAATTTTAACAGGCAAAAACTTGCTAAGACTACTACTTTTGCAAGATCACAAGTTCATGCCTCCCTTTTAAACACATTTTTAAAACTTTCACTTTCACTAGAGTCAAAATACAATGTAGTACAACTACTATACCTGTCCTGCAATAACTTAATGGATAATGAGTATGTCTTCCTAGAGAAGTATCTCAGTTCCTGATATACCTGACAGGGAAAGGCAACTGTATTTGGAGTTCTACACGGAGAGATTCAGACTACCTAAAGTTCAGAAGTCTCAGAGCAAGTACCTATCTCTCTCCAATGATTATACAGGACCTTAAATACTTTTGACTGGATTGATTAAAAATACTGTGTGGTAACAGAGGTCAACCATATACCTTAGTTTTCATGTAAAGGAATGAAGCTTAGTTACTGAAAACATTTAATTTGCAATACGATCTCTTTGTCAATGTGATGAAAACATAGGATCAATGGATTCAGTGAAATTACTGTTTCTGTACGATACATAACATTAGATGATCCTAATGACATCTAGCTTTAAAATACATTAACCTTTTACTTCCGTATATTCTGTTATCACTTACTTTACCTTTTCTGCTTTTTTCCTTTTTAATATAGAATTAAAAAGCTTAGTTTTCCCAATAATTTATCAGATAGTTAAATCTCAATCAGTAATTCTCAATGCCCCTTTTCTCTCCTTACTACTAAGATTTGCCAAATAAAAACTGTATCCTTACAGATCCTTTGAAACAACTCCCAGGGATTCCCCAGTCACAGGTGTCCTATCGCCTCATGTCTGAGGAATATTACGCCAAGTTAAGATTTTATAATCACCTTAATGCCTAATTTTATTGAATCTGCTACCAAACAGAACTTATTAATGAGGCACTGGTTTACATTTTCCTCTTCCTTTTCACTGCCATCTTCTACCATGGTCAAGCTGAGCATTTTTAGCCATTTCCTACACAATTAAAATAACTCTTGCACCTTTTAAAATTAAGAACTAGTAAAATCTATAGAACATTCCACTCATATTTGGCACAGGAATATTTTAGCACCCCTTTTACATCAAGAAGCAGAAGTATGGGAAAGGGTTTCTGTATAGGAGGCAGCACGATTATAAACTGCAGGAAAACAAATGCCTATCTTCTTACATGTTTCTTATATTGCTTCAATAATTATCTCAAAACTTTCCAAAATGTTACCTCAGACAGACACACTGGCAGAGATCATTACTTGGAAGCCATATCATGAAAATGACTCCTTTGTTAAAACACATTTTTAGCTTAATCTAACTTTCTCTGAAACAGATCTTATCTCAGATGACTAAGGGTCTTTTGGGAAGTCCACTAGTATTTTAATGAAACTGGAATGCTGAATAACTCAGCTCTCGATATGCTAGAAAAAACTTTAAAAATCTCTCCCTTTGCAATGTTACTTTGCACGGTAACCGCAGAGGTCTGTTACACAAACATTATAATCTTCAGCCTAAGAGAGAAGGTAGTGTTTGTCTGGTGTCTGGGTTTCCTTGGTTACAAATTTGGTAGCTTGCTTAATAAAAGAAATGGTGCATTTAATAACACTGCAACCAGAAAGAGCTTTCTACAAAGCATTTCAAAGGCTCAATTTCTTGCCAAAGAGAAAGAACCCAGGGCTGTAAATGGATCATTTTGATAGCCACTTTCCCCTGACCTACTCCTACTGGTGCTGAGCTACAGCACAGACCCAAGCTGAGGTAATCAAGCATTTCAGGTAGCTGCAGGGTATTCACTGAGGTGCTATTGCTTTCTCCTCAGAATCTCTTTCTTTGACATGTCACCAGCAAATCTGCGATACCACCAGACTGCAGACTCCCAACTACCTGCCATAGAAAAGTATTTTGCTGTTAAATCACACCAAAGAATGATGCGTTCTTCAGAGCAGACATAATCTGACTAGGTGTGTTTAAAAACCTAAAAAAAGGAGTTACCCTCGTGAAAGTAACACCAAACTTGCCATGTTTGCCTAGCTACTGACTACGTATCCATGCAGTATCACCTCTCTGCAGGGTGCTTTTCAGGATTTGCCAGTTTTGTTTGCTTGTTTGTTTCTAGTATGATCTACCTTCTCAAATCATTGAGATCCTATTTCAATTTACACAGTAACACAGAAGTTAAGCTAGGCAAAGATGTAAAGACCTAATGACTTAAACCAAGAAAAAATAATATTATCTTTATTTTATAACGCAGAACTACAGTATTTTCACCTTGCTGCAAAAGCATTCATAAAGGAACTGAACAGCTAAAAGAAATACAGGGAAAGGAACATGCACTTTGAAACTGGATTTTCAACAAGAGAATGAAGAAAACAAGAGGTTGGATTTTTTTTCCCCCAAGTTTTCCAATTTTCATAAAATTAGGCACTTTACCTGCCATTTATTCGTTCCTTGAAAGATCTCCACACACTGGTAGGAAAAAGATGAGGGAGGAAGATGTCTAATACACTCAAGAGACTAATTTTAAGTTCAGTCTCATTAGAACTGGTAGCATAAACAACAGCTGGCAAATTATATGGAAATTAGAAGGGGTGAATTGAATGTTGGAAAGAAAAGTACTGAAGGCATTCAGTGTAAAACTAAGATTACATCTATATGAAATGAGAATCACAACAAAGATGAGAAAAGCAGGAGTTAAAGAGAACAATTAAAGAAGGGAATAGTACGGCTATGCTTTTCTTTGGAATCCTATATGAGATCACACTGAGAATACAGAGGCCAGGAAAAGAGGTCATGCTTGCCTAACAGTAATTCCACTGACAAATAAGTCAGTTCCTATGCTCTCATTTTGGGGCTTCCAGACCAGCAGCTTTTACAAAATCGTTAATCCTTCATTAAATGCTTTCACTTTTTTGAGGGTTACAAGGGAGTAGGTATTGTATTTTTCAGTTAATTAAACAATTCTATGAGTAAAGAAACTTACGAAACTTTTTCCATCTGGTTCTCTGTATCAGCCCAAGGATAACGAGAAGCAAGGCCTGCCTAATCACGTTTTGCAATGAAAGCATTTACAGCAGCTTGCTATAATGTTAGTTCTCCAGGGGCTAGTGACATAATGGGCTAAAAATATTTTTTTGGGGCTAAATGATTTCCTGTCAAGGAAATTTTCAAAGTTCTCATCTCTATAACAGGAAGCAGAACTGCATTAGGCTCCAGCTGTAGACAGCTACAGCACCTGTAGCTCAAGCTGTGATCAAAAATGCAAAACAGCTGGGACACAGTGAATTGAATGACAACAGCATGGAGTCCTCTCATGTCTTCTACATGTCTTAGTCATGTGAGCATTATCTGTTTCACTATTCACATTCCCAGATGACTGATCAATGTACTAAAAAGTATACAGTATCCTAAATCAGAAAGAGTAATACATATTAAAAAGCATTCAGCAAATACCAGTGAAAACTAGCCAAAGATGCACAGGAACTTATATAAATAATGTTTGATGCAGAAACAGGATAAGTAAAATGCAGTAATGGTATGTAACCACAACTAGTGATACAGAGAGACATAAGAAAATAAAAACTTGTATTTTTTTTATCTCACAGCACATACCAAGTGTAATTCTGTGAAGACAAAAGGTTATCAATTTAAAGAAATGCCAAATCTTTTCCATCTGACAATTAAAAATCAAGGGAATATTAAGGGAGTTTCAAAAGTTGGACATCTATGTAGATATCAAAAATATAAATAATAATACTTCAAATTAATGCTTTCAAGTGATACTACACTTCAGACTTGTTAAGAGAGAAAAATAAGATCAAACATGAAGAACAAGAATTATCATATGGTCTATCTCATTCAGTCTCATTTCTAATCTATCTCATTCCTGAAACGCTCTGGAACTTTGAGACAGATTCAAACCAGCGTTTTCCATCAACCTTGAAACAATTTTAGATGTTTCTTAAATTTAATTGGTTACAAGTCCTGTAGTAAGTAAGAACATGAATGAAAACATTGATTAGGTTTATTTTATAAGCATAGTTGGCCAACTTGGTGACACTTTATAATGTTTTTATTCTGATTCTACAGAGAGTATTATTCCAGTTAAGCAGAGAACAGCATTTTAGAAAACAAATGTAACTTCAAGTGTCCTTGTTTCAACACAAAGAATGGACTAAGCAACACTGACAAATTTAAAGCAGAAATGATAACATCTTACAATAATACCAAAGAGAAAAATAAAAAATAATTACTTGACCAAGTGCTTAATAAGGATGTCCAGCATCTCTCTGTTCTTCTCTGGTAATTTATGCACAAGTGCATGCACTGCCTCAACTCTGTAGTTCTGATCATCTGACTCTATTAAACAGAAAACAAATTGTTGATAAATCAGAATGTGTGCTAAGAAGCGACTACAAATGGCATCAGTGCCCGTATGCTAACACAAACATGCATTAAGAGGAGCCAAACAAAATTAGCTTTCAAATCATCAGGAAAATTTGATTATATTTATTACACTGTGAAATCGGTATTTCAAGTATCGTCTAAAGCAATTACTATCAATACCGGAGCCAACAAATTAATGGCAATATTGACCCAGTGTGCCACTTAAAGATTTAACCTGAAAAATACAGATTAAAATAGCTAAAATTATTTAGTGTCTTTTGTTCTTATCAAGACAAGAGAAAATGGAGAAATATCTTCAGATTCTAAACTGAAGTAATTAGAAAAACAGTCTCTGCTATCTTTGTATCCAATTACTCCATTTGTGAAAGGAGCTCATTTTTGCCCTTTCTGATTTCTCAAGGCAAGCTAGGAAAATAAAGGTCCCTGGATGAGAGGGATGAATGTTACGAAAGAATTATCAGGCTAGATAAAACAAACAAACAAACAAACAAACAAACAAACATCTAAATGAGGGTCCAAAACTTCATGCAGAAGGCAGTCACACAGAACCACTAAAAAGATCAAAACAAACCACTGAACAGCTTCATCTAGTGTGACTTCTCTGTTTTGAGGGTTGGACCACTGCATATTAGAGCAAAGAGAAAAGTAAAGATAGTGACTGAGGAGATTAGAGGTTAGAAACAATATTATGTTCATGAAAGTGTATTTATCATTTTACTTTTTACTTACTAACAGCAACAATGAAATCTTTGTGCAGCTTGAAAGTCATCAGTGGTTCTGAAAGACATCTGGGTGTAAAAAAAAACAAATTAAAAGGATATTTAAAACAGAATCAAAATCTAAGTTTTATGAGTGTGATTATGATAGCCCTCAACATCTGCACAATATTCTACTGGTCCTAGGAAACCCAATTCAGTGATGACTGATTACAAGTAGTATACAACTCAGTCATGTACACAGTCTGAAAATCAATTTGAGTTGAATCTGGTGTCACCATGTAAGTTAATAAGGAAAATGTTACCTCAGCACAGAGCCTTCATGTTTCCTGTCTTCCATATTGTAAGACAGGAATAAATACAGCTGCAGACATGGTATAGTGGGCTGCAGAAGCAACCTTTCGCCCAAGAAAGGCAAAAATACAATGAAATTTGGGAATGAAATTCTGATCTGAGAGATCTGAAAAGAGTCATCCTCTGAAAGGCAGATGTGAGTTGCCTTACAGACACAAACACACAGCTACTGCTTGTTAGCTCATGTCCTAATTTCACAAACACAGTAGCTACAATGATTTGTGCTTCTGAAGATGTATTACAAATTTCTTCAATCAAAGCCAGTCTTTTCAATGAAATGTACATGAGCATTCTGCTATAAATTCTAGGCATGTTTTCCAGGTTAATAGGGATTTCTGATGCTGCCCTTTGTTAGCTGACTTGTTTAGGAAATCTAGATTTTTAGAAAGCCTAGAACACCCACCATCTGGGCTGGATACTCTTTATTATGTCTCTTTTGAACATTATATATTGAGATCTGAAAGTGTTATCTCAGAAGTACCATAATTTTTGAGTATTCCATCTCCTACCAGCAAAAATGACAGGAGGGATATTTTATTTGTGAAGATATTAAGAGCGTAAGATAAAAACCTATGCTTTTGCTGGGATTTTCATTCAACCATAACGTCATGAAATCTTATGGTATACAACTTAAAGGATTTGCAAACAAAAGACTGAGCACATGCTTTGTGGTTAACACAAAAAATTTAAATAAAAACATGCAATTAATTGAATTTAGGGCTATATAATGCAGGATTATCTTAAAAAGGTAGAAGGTGTGCATTATTATACATAATTGGGAATATTAAGCAGGATAATAAAATATTCAATTATTACCATGGCAATGGGTACAAGAAATGTAATATGATATTAACAAGCCAAAGATTAATGGGCCAGAAAAGGAATAATGAGACTGTGTGGGATCACACTTACCTGAGGTAGTTTTTTAGTCCACTTGTTATTGTTTTATTGTCCCAAAGTTCCATATCAATATCCATATCAGGAGGAGATTTAGGGGCTGGTAGAAATTTGAATTAGGATTTTGTTACAGTTTGACTAAAGCATTAACCAGAAAAGTAGCAAAACAAAAGCTACTAGATCAGCCATTTAGCTCAACTGATTATTTATTAGCTAGACTAACCACCAATCTGATCAATTTAAATCTTTTCATCTCTGCCAAAGTATTAATAAAAATAAATTTAGTGCTCATGTTTAGTAACTGTAAACGTTAACTTTGTGCACTGTACCAAAGGGTTAAGTAAGCCCAAGTCCACAGAGAATTACTAATGTTTTTGTCTTAGACATGCAAACACAGGCACCAGAGAGCTCAATTAGCATGAAAAGTGAAAGACTGGAGCAAGTGTCTTTTAAGCTGAGCCATGATGCGTTACGGAACTAAGCTTTGGAGAACTTCTGGAACAAGCCAAATATATATTCATAAATAGAACTTTAAAGCTAGAAGAAGAAAAGCATTTTTATTAGTAATTTGCTCATGTATAACATGCAGAAGTGAATACTAATCCACACAGGAAACTACAGATGAATCGCTCATTTTAAGAGTGCAAACTCAATTTAGTGGCAGTAAGTGCACACACAAAACTGTGAATATTATGACACACTCTTCTGAGTACAGCAATTAAGGCAAAAGGGACCACAGCACACACTGCACATTGACAAAAGTTCGCTTCAGATACTTACAAAATATGGTATTCATCAGCTTTTGCACCTTGGAATTTACACCACCTATTCTGTACAGCCCCAGGATTGTAATACCTACATTGGGAAGACAAGTAAATGAAAATAATGAAAATACGGTTATTTCAATATACGCTGATGCATCCTTGATGAATGTTTTCAAAACATCTAAATGTATTTATGGAAAATTGTACCATTACATTCTTAAGTACTGCTTTACCCTACTGCAATCTTTTGTGGGGTATTAACAAATCCATTCCACTGCGTCCACACCATACTATACACTAAGTATAATTTCACATTAACAGAGCCCTTCTGCATATAAATGACCCATATTAGCAAACAACAAGGCCGTGGATAGGAAAAGTGAAAACTAAGACCCAAAAGCAGTCTTAAAACACAGTACACATCAACAATTTTCTATTGCCTAGATGTCAGTGGAATTACTATGCATCTGTGTTTGCTTAGACCATCATCCCCTTCATATAAGATGTGACTGTCATTTATTTGAAAATAAAAATATATACTGTATACTGTTGTAACACACTAGTTGAGAATTTGTGTTGCTAGTTAAAATTGCCGAGCCTTTTTTAATAGCACAGATAATAATAAAAAATAATGTTTCAAGAGTGACATTCAGAATACAGTATTTTATTATTTCAGTTATGATTATTTTATTATTTTTAACTGCCTTTTAAAATCAGCAGGATTTAAATGTCCTCCCTTCTCCCCACTTCAAGCCTTATCATTTAAAAATTGTCTACTTTTCCTTTGAAAACAACATTCCTAAATCTGAATTCACTTAACTAACCTAAGTGTTTTGTTTTGAAACCCTCTCTACCCCAGAAAATAATGCAAGCTCTGAGTCAGCAGTGATTCAACAATGATAACATTGCTGGCTGAGAAACAGAATTCATGTTGAGCTCAAAGTTGCACAGAGAAACCACATTTGGATTAGAAGAGATCTGCACACTGACAGCTCAAGAAAAGGCTATCTTATTTTATGGGAGATGACAGAGCCATAAGTCTCTATTTAAAACTTACTGTGAGTTGTAAGATACCACATTATCAGCAGAGTGATTATTCCTTCCTGTTTTTCACATTCCCACTACCAAAAATGAGTGTTGCTAAACATTAAAAAACTCCCCAAAATAATGTACAACACAAGTGAATAAAATGATAGGAGTTATACTCTGCAAAAAAACAGATGTACCAGCAGAGAATGCTGATGTCACTTTTGGATCTTCAGATTTCACACCTGAAACCAAAGTTGGGAGCTGAGACTCCCTACAGTTGTATCACAAGAAAAGACAAGTCAGTGCACACAAATTAAAGACTAAAGATGTGTGCATTTGTGTATTAAGCTGTCTAATCAACAAGATATTACAGAAAATGTTTTAAAACCTCACTTAAATGATATTTTAAGAATTGTTGTTGGAATTCATGACAACAATTCTGAGTGTAAAGCAACCAGATAAAATGTGAAAAGTCCAAATCAATTGATGGATATACTTCAAAGCACAGATGTAAAACATGTAGAATTTCAAAAAGTAGTATTTTAGAAAAAAGTCATAACAATCTAATACCTTGTGATTTAATACATACCTCTTGTTTCTACAGCATGAATACATTTCCGCACGAAGTTGAAACCTGCTTCATTTAAGAACACTATAAAAAAAAAGGGCAATTACTTTCCAACATCAATATACAAAATCTTCTGTTTAGCTACATTCACAGACTAGTCAAGGAGGGCTGACACAAGTTTATCCACAACATTATGACAGTTGTTCTGTAATAAGGTCTTTGTAGATATATCCTCAGCACTCACAACCCAACTTTCTAGTCATTCTAGTCATGAGAAGCTTAATATTCTACAGTCTTTCTCAGTAGTCCCTCTAAACATACAGTTGAAAGCTTGCTGCTTTAAAAGGAAATTATTGTACTCCCTTCTGCTGAGCAAAATGCTTTTAAGAGTCCAGGACCTACATTATGACCAGAATATACTCACTGGCTTTAAAAGAACAATATTCTTTGTTCCTTCCATATGCACATAATCATTCATAAAGTGGTAATGTAGGAAAACAATCCCTGTTATTGAGTTAATTAGTCATCTTATTTCAAGTGAATGTATTTCTCACTAATTTTGCATCTTCAATGCCCCCTGCTCTAACTACCTGAATAAAGATCTTAAAACAGCACATTTGTCACCATTAAAATAAACACCGTCATTTAAAAGAACAGATATAGTGGCTTAAATTTCAGATTTTCAGAGTCTCAAATACACCTCCAATGAAGACGTATGTCCAAATTTTACAAATCTCTTTCTCAGAGATGTATTATTTAAATTATTTTTATATATTTGTGCTAATGTAATATGTTAATTGCCAATGTGTTAATACAGTGTTAATACAATTATGCACACAAACCTCACAGTATCTTTAAATACACTAAGTTTGTTACTCAGTGTATGTCTAATAGGTGCATATACACCTAAAACTAAAAAGATCTGATGGACCAAGGCCAATTGTATGAGGTTCAACAAGGCCAGGTGCTGGGTCCTGCACTTGGGTCACAACAACCCCAGGCAGTGCTACAGGCTGGGGGCAGGGGCTGGAAAACTGCCTGGTGGAAAAGGGCCTGGGGGTGCTGGTCAACAGTGGCTGAACATGATCCAGCTGTGCCCAGGTGGCCAAGAAGGCCAATGGCATCCTGGCCTGGATCAGCAGTGGTGTGGCCAGCAGGACCAGGGCAGTGACCGTCCCCCTGTACTCGGCACTGCTGAGGCCACACCTCGAATCCTGTGTTCAGTTCTGGGCCCCCTCGCTGCAAGAAAGGCATTGAGGGGCTGGAGCGTGTCCAGAGAAGGGACACGGAGCTGGGGAAGGGTCTGGAGCACAAGTCCTGTGAGGAGCAGCTGAGGGAGCTGGGGGTGTTTAGCCTGGAGAAAAGGAGGCTCAGGGGGAACCTTATCCCTCTCTGTAACTGCCTGAAAGGAGGGTGGTGCCAGGTGGGGGTTGGCCTCTTCTCTCACGTAACAAGCAACAGGACAAGAGGAAATGGCCTCAAGTTGTGCCAGGGAAAGTTTAGATATCCAAAAAAGTTATTTCACGGCAACAGAAATAATATATAAAATAATCTCTTTCTCTGACATGTATATCAAGAAACTGTAACATTACAGAAATCTAGCAATATATGTTAACTCATAAAGTGCTTACTTTCTTCCTTCTTGCTAATAATGGCTGGCAGTGTGTAAATCTGTAAAAAAAACCAAACAAACCATCAACCAAACAACAATGCAGTAGAATGCAATAGGACAGTGTTTGTGCTTTAAATCCTTTATTTCCAGGTCTGTTAGTAGTTGCAACATGCTATGTACTAGACTGCTGCTAGGGAAATTCCAACCTTGCCTTCTACTATCTCTGGACATTTATTGTTCCAGCACACAGCCAGGTTAACAGCTCTGTGCTACCATAATGCAACTAATGCATTAGAAATCAGACTTACTGAGTCCAAATGGCTTAAATTTCTAAACAACTAGTGATTATAATTTCTGTACTAGTTCAGTCAAACAACAAGCATGTAAAAACACTCATCTACTTCATAAAGCCGATCAACCATTCTTTTCCTATCAGATACAGGTCTGACATCACCTTCATTCAGTGACTACTTTAAGAGTATACAAATAGTGGGAAGAAAACTCAGATAAGCCTGTCTCTCAGTAGCTTTCAACACATTTTTCTGCTCTCTGCAATGCCTTTTGAGATGGTTCTAGTTGTTTACTTCGTGACACTGCCCAAAAGATGGTTGCCCTTCACCATTGTAATAACTACCACTTCACATATATTACCTGAACCATGAGTCCTATTAGACAATATGCTATCGTATTACTTTAATTATTATTACTTAAAATATCCTAACATAAAATAATGATATATAAATGTAGGCTTAAAATAATAGATCTTCTTTTCTACTTTGTACTTATCTTCACTATGTACTTGCATTAGTGTCTCATAAAGAAATGAACTGTATTTGCTGGTATTGCAACAGAATATCTGAAATGTATACTAGCTTCTTTCTTTACTATGTGAGCCAGAAAACTGTAACATTAAAAGAAAATTAAGAAATATCCTTACTGGTTCCTTTCCATCCATAGCTTCAAGCCAAAGTTTTCGGTTGGATTCTGAAAAAGCTTGTAGTGTGATGATTCCAGGTCTGTCAAAAACACACACATTCACTGAAGTTACTATTTTTCTCAAATAGTATCCAAAGACAGAATTCATAGTGATGTGAAGTGAATATATAAAAGACAGACAGAAGTTAGAGAAAGCTGACAGCTTCTGACATAACAGAGTAATTTTGAGCTAGGTATAAAACACATCTGTTTTTTAAAAGTTTGCTAACAGTCAAAAAATGTTTTTAAAGAGAACAACTACAAAAGTCTATCATATTCTAGCATAGAAATTTGTTGCCCTGATTTTCACAGTTCTTCAATGTTTTTAATTCTGTAGATAGAGTTCTCACGCATTTTCTGTAAACATAGCCATGTTATGCTAACCGTGCCTGGATGTTTTCATTCTTTCTCCTAAGGCGGAGAAGTTTGATGGATTTCTCCTTTGACCTATGTGGTTGAGGGGTGGTAATTTCACCCTCCAATCCACTGTGGTTTCTAAGTGTGTATAAATAAAGAGTGCAGGTCCTTTCTGGGCCCCTTTTGCATCCTGTCCTGACAACTGGCCTGCGTGTGGTTCCTATGTGTCCAAGTGCGACAGAAATTAATCCAATATTTCTCTTCATTCCCAAGCTTGGAAAAAATGCTCCTGCAAAGTACTGTGTACCTATACCTTAAATTCAGGAAAGCTGTTCGCATGTATCTGATATAATATCTGGGAGTAAGTGGAAAAAAATTGTAGAAAAAACCCATGCTACTATACATTTCTGAAAGCAATAGAGATTTGTACAGAATATGCTTATTAACAAGTATTTATAAAAATATTTATGATCTGTTTCTAAAAGAGGGTAGTCAGTTTTGCTACAGGTTTCATAAGAATCCATGTTGTACCTGAATGCGAACATAATGTAGTAAAGACAACACATATGCTTTGTAGTCAATTTAATTAGAAAACCAGGTTTGAACAAAGAAGTATTAAGTCTTGAAAGCCTAGTTTGTCTGTATACAAATATACTGATAAACATGTTCCTATTACAGGAGTAATTATCATATACTGGTTGCAATTATTTTCAAATTGTTAACACAATGGAAACAAACCTCTCAAAGACTTCAATATCGAAACAGAAACGTTTGTCAATTGAATCTGTCTTTCTCCTGATGCAAGATTTTAGCTTGAACATTTCTGGTGAGCTTGTGACAAGGCCATTCTACAAAACAAAACAAAATGAAATTAGCACTGGCAGTATGTGGATACTAAAAAGCTCCTGGGCAGAGGATTTTTTCCATCTCCTTCCTTTCTGTGGGAAACTTTTACTTTGCTATGCAAACTGTGTAAACAGTAAGATAGGTTTTTTGTAAATAATCTCATATCTGGTATTTTTCACTTATGTTATGGTGTTGTAACAAAAATAAAGATTCACTCTCTCTCTGGACTCGCTGGTGGCTGCATCTCTGAATCCCCCTAAGCCTGCTACAGCAGTACACTTATATACTTTGGCTTCATCTTAAATTTAACTGCATTAACAGTCCACAGAACATGTCTTAACACAGGGTTTAAAATTATTTAGGAGTAGATACAATATTTTTCTGTATATTAAGACTACAGTTAATAGCTTTTCTAAAATATAATGTTTAAATAACAAATATATGACAAATATATTTGCTATTTAATCATTATATTTTAGAAAATTCCCTAAATTCAAATCTTACAAACACCTGTGTATAAACTTGATTACATGCATGTTAGGATGAAAATCATGTAATTCTGCCAATTCTCATGCAGCTAAAAAGATTTCTGAAGAATAAAGCTAACTCCTAATTCTGATCATTTTGAGACCTTGCTATAATGTTGGCAAGGCTGACACAACTGGTGATTCTGAGGAATGGGAGGAAGGAAATGTCACTCCTGTCTTCAAAGAGAGCAAGGAAAAGGATATAGAATCATAGAACCATACAGGTTGGAAAAGGTCACAATTAAACCATCCACACATCTTTTAAATACCTGCAAGGTTGGTGACTCAATCACTTCCCTGGCAGATTGCTCCAATGCTTGACAACCTTTTTGGTGAAGAAACTTTTTATAATATCTACCTCCCCTGACGCAACTTGAGGCCATTTCCTCTCATGGGGAACTATAGGCCAGTCTGCATCACCTTTATCCCTGGGAAGGTGATGAAATGAATAATCATGGAAAGCATTTCCAAACATTTAAAGGGCAGAATGGTGACTGGAAGCAGTCAGCATGAATTTAATAAAGGAAAAATCACACCGGATCAACCTGATAGCCCTCTACAATGTGATGGACGGCTCAGTGTATGATAGAAGAACAGTGAATATTGTTTATCTCAACTTTAGCCAGGCTTTCGACACTACATCCCACTACATCCTCATAGACCAGTACAGGTGAAGTAGGGGCAATATGGTGAGGTGGGCTGAGAGCTGCCTGAACTGCTGAGCTCACAGCACAAGTCCAGCTGTAGCCAGGCACTAGGGGTATGCTCAAGGGGTTAATACTGTTCAGCACGAATAGGAATAAGCCCAGGCACCAGGACAGGCTGAGGCTGACAGGATGGAGAGCAGCTTGGCAGAAAAGGCATTTCAGGTTCTGGTGGGCAACAAGTTGACCGTGAGACAGCAGTGTGACCTTGCTGCAAACCGCCAGCCTCCTGGGATGCATCAGGCAGGGTTCTGCCTGCAAGTGGAGGAAGGTGATCTTCATCCTGCATTCAGCACTGGTGAGGCACACCTGGAATGCTGTGTCCAGTGCTGGGCTCTCTGGTACAAGAGAGGATGTGATGTGCTAGAACAAGTCCAGCTAAAGGCTACCAAGGTCATTGAGGACTTGGAGCACAACTACCTGAAAGGAAGCTTTAGTGAGGTTGTCTCTTCTGCCATGTTTCAAGTGAAAGGACATGAGGAAGAAGCCTTAAGTTGTGCCAGGGGAGGTTCAGATTAGATACCAAAAATAAAAAATTCACTGAAAGAGTGGTCAGGCATTGGAATAAGTTGCCCAGGGAGGTGGTGGAGTCACCATCTCTGGAAGTGTCCAAGAGGAGCCTGGATGTAGCACTTGGGGATATGGTTTAGGGGTGATTATGGTGGTGCTACATTGGTGGTTGGACAGATGATTTTGAAGGTCTCCTCCAACCTTGATGATCCTGTGATCTGTCATATGAGGAGAAGCTGAGAGAGCTGGGACTGTTCGATCTGGAGAAGAGGGATCATATCAGTGACTGATCCTCACGGGAATACCTCATGGGGAGGAGTAAAGAAGATTGAGTCAGATTCTTCTCAGTGGTGCCCAGTGGAAGGGCAAGAGGCAATGGGCACAGAGACAAATACAAGTAATTCCATTTGAACTTAAGAGAAAGCTTTTTTATGGTGGTCAAACACTGGAACAGGTTGCTCATAAAGGGCTTGATTGCTGGAGATATCTAAAACATGACTGGACAAACCTCACTGTTGCAGTCCCTGAGCCATCACCAACCTGTTCTGGTTAACCCTGCACTGCATTTATACTAGAGATCTCCAGAGCCCCCTTCCAAACCTCATCCACTCTATGATTCTGTGAAAATGTGATATATTTCCTACGCATCTACAACAACCACACTAGAGAAGTTATTTAATATGTGGTTTAAATATGTTTTAAAAGAAATATTAAGTATTTATCCATGCTATATAATACATGCACTGCTTCATCAGCGAAAACAGCCTTTTGCTTTTTGAATTTTTTTCTTTTAGCAGTTCTTAAACGCTTAATACAAAAGATGGAATATACAATTCATGTATGTGTTCATGTACACGCAACTCACCACTTTTCCCCCAGATTTTGTTTCAGCTACACTCATTGTGAAAGTTTTTGTTCCTTTGTCGTAAGTGCAGTAATGTTTTACCCATGTAAATCCAAGGGGTCCTAGAGTAAAGAGAGATAGTATTAAAAGTAATTGTCATTTTATCACTATTATAGTTGGAATTAGAGTAAAAAATGAAACATAGCAGCATCCACATGCAGCCTACTCCTCATTTTTTAATATGAGTATGTTGTTCAGATGTAATTTTCAAATATTGCAGCTTGATAAAGTTGCCCAACAAAGTTCCATCACTGTGACTTTCTTTGGTAACTGGATGGCTAACTGGGCAAGGACTCCGCAACGTGGTGGAAAAGGTGCAAAGACTTTATTGCGTATCAGAAATTCCCTTAAATACCAGTAGCTAACAGGATATCACATCATATAAACAGGAAAGATGTTCACCTCAGTGTTCCCCAACCACCTGGAATATTTCCCAGACATTGCCTATTATGGTAAAAGGTACACAATACCTTATAAGGTCAGAAACTGCAATTATCACATCTCATAGGGCTGACACTGTCCAGAAACCCACAATGCTCTCTCAGCCCATCCCCGGTGACCTGGCTGTAATCCCAGGGTCACCTCCGGGTCTGAGAACGAGGCTCTCTCTTCGGCCGACAAGGCCTAATCTCTCTTCCAGCACACAGTGTAGCCCAACAGGTAACAGCATTCTATTATGTTAACAAGGCAGGAAAAAGGCAAGAATAGAACCTGAGGATTTTTCTGCCCAGAAAACACAGTTGTGATTTTATCAACCCAAGCGAAACACAATTTATTATTAGACCCTTTCTCTTAGGGAAACCTGGAAGTCTGGGATTAAATGCAGAAAACTGGATGAAGTCAGAAAATCAGACTGTATTTTCCTTTACTTTCAGAGTTCTTGTCAAAGGTAACAAATGCTTTTGGTAGTATCACAGAAAGGTTATTACCTGTTACCTTAAGGGAGTGGGTACAACAGCACATGGCTCAGAGACAGATTTAATCTTACGTAGTTGAACACTGACAGGAGATTTCTTTATATGAAAAAAAGCAAAGGAACTGTGCACTCTAAAACACATTGGTTTAGATATGAGGGATAAAATGCTGGGTGGCAGAGGCAGTGCCTTTAGCAAGAAACATTGGCCTTTTATGCCTTGGAGGGAGTCCTGCTGGGGAAGAGGTGGCTGTAACAGCCGTGCACAACTGACCATGTGCACAAAATGACACTTGCACATATTCACAGAGTATACTGTACTGTACTTAAGGATTCACTTTTCTTCAATTTAGATAGCCACAGGTGAGATCTACAGCAATCCCCAAGTAAGTGGATGTGTGCCTTATCCTGGAGAAGTCACATCATACTATTTCTTAATCCTCCTCCAAGTATAGGATCTCTGACACAGGTGTTTTCACTGCTGGATTACCCAGAGCTTTTTTCGGGCACTGCTGTGAACCTTTAGTGAATCTAAACACAAAAGCCTCTTGAGCTTAAGCTCAGTGGTATTTTAAACTTGGTTCACACTAATGCAGTTTAGATACAGGCATTTATAATGTTTTCTTTGCTGTGAGGACATGGAGTGAATTCTACCACAATTTCCAGAATTCACTTCGCATCCTAGAAGTACAGATAACATCTCCCATATTTTCTGGAAGTTCACTGCTTTTCTGGAAGCAAAGAGAGCAACACAACCTCCCAGATTCTTCAATGAGAGTTACTCATGGGAAAAACATGATACTGATTTTTTCAAAGCTACAGTATGTATGCACCTATCAATTCTTTTTTAAAATGTGTTGCAGTTTAGGAATGGTGTTCCCCAATTTAGTGTTCCCACCAAAACACACCAAGCCATGCACCACTCACTCCTTCCCCCATCCTTCCCCTCCCTCCCCTGCGGCGGGCTGGAGAGAAGAATAGGAGGCATAAAGGGATCACGGGTTGAGATAAGAACAATTTACTGGAGACAGCAATGAAATAAGAAAACAAACAGCAGCAGCAACAACATTAATAACAGAGTCTACAAAAGGCAAATGATTCACATGTGAGTGCTTGCCACATGGAAACACCTGACAATACCTGAGCGCTCCCCTCTGCCACCCTTGGAACCCAGGAGAGATCCCTTCCCCCATCCCCAGAAAATGATGAGGTGGTATTGAATAAGGACTTAGTCATGCCCAACTCCTGGGTACTGCAAAAATTAACCCTGTCTTGTCTGGAACAAAGGCAAAATGAAAGAGCTCTGAGTTTAAAAAAAAATATTTTAAAGCATTTGTGTTTGTTTTTTTTTTAAATATGAAAAATTAAATAAAAAGTGCTGGAAAAAAAACCTAGTAGTTTTACTATAGATACAAAGGCTTTGCCTTCTCACTGTACCCACAAAGGTGGTGGTTATGTGAGAGACTGAACCAGTCATGTAAGATGGATGTCTGGCAATCCACAAACATAGCTGTGAAAATTTACACGGTCTGTTATGCTGACTTTGAGAAAGCTCTCCTATTGCTTGTGTTTTGGAAGAAAGTAAAGTCATGAATTGAAAAGTAAACTGGTTATGTATCCTCAGAAGTTAGCTGTTCTCCTCCTATATTTTAAGTTATTTTCACTTAGCATAACAAAATCTGTAATTGTTCTGAATCAATTTTCCCTCGGATGGCAATTGGCTATCTCTTTTACCATATTATAAGAAGGATGAGTACTCTCAAAGCAGTCTTAGATGAGTTAAGTAGTCACTTTTTCCCATTAAAAAATCGTAGCCAGACACTTGTGTTGCAACTTTAAGCTTGTTACTCTTGGCCATCCCTCTGAAAGAAAACAATTTATGGCCGAGTACCACCTTTTTAAAAAACCTATTTCACCACCATGCATATCAGTAATAAATATATATAGAATTTACTCTCAAGAATAGCAAACATTTAATCCAGTTGCTCACAATTAGACAAGAACCTATAGGATAATAGTTGTAGGCAAGTAAACTTGCATGACAAGGAATTATACAACTAGTAGCTTTCCCACTACACAGTGATTACAGACCCTGTTACTCCAGAATAAACTAATGAACAAATTTCTTTTCAGTAAGAAGATGTCAAGTTGGCCTCTCACTATTTAATGAAGCACAGCATGTGCCCAGTGCTTCACTCCTTTTCTCCCTCCCCCATTAGCACAGCTCAGTGTAATTTCCACTTAACACAGATTTCTTTTATGATTACTACTCAATTAAAAAAATAGACTGTGTTCTTAAAACTTGCAGTGTTACCGAGGATAAAACTGGCTGTGTTTAACTATGGTAAGACGGTACTTAGATAACCTTTTCTTACATCTTTGATTTCCATTAAGCGCATGTTCATTAAGGCGGCTGGGTCAGTGGAGGTCTCTGGTACAAGGTACTCCTCCTGACAGCTGAACTAAAGGCCCTGTTCATGCAGGGCAAGTACAGAGTGCTGGGAGTTTGCAGCAAGGTGCAGCGCATCCAGCCAGAGCAGAGCTTGCTACCAGTCAACCACTGGGGCAAACAACAACACGGAGCTTCCCTGTTGTACTTACGTTTCTCCTGCACATAGAGATAGCCTTCCATTGTCCATTGACTTGGTGGTCTGTAATCCTGGTTGGCTGATTTCATCCTTTGCATGAGTCTCTCCACTTCCTGCCTAGTGCTTTCAAAGTTATTCCGAGTCTAATACCCAGAAAAGGAAACAAACAAAACCCCACATTACCTCATGCCAGTACCAAAATAACAATGAACAACTTATCACAAATGATGCCAAGGAAATTTTACTGGAGATCAACAAAAGTGTTTGCCAGAGACATGGGGGGGNTCTTCACTGCTAGGAGCCTAGGAATAACATAGTAATGAAGAATTCAACTTAAGCACACAAATGTAAGGAAAACATAGCTGAGAATAGCACCATTCCTCTTCCTGCAGGTCACTAACCTCAGACAGGAGGTCATTTCATATCTTTAGGTATGCTTACACAGTATTCTGCAGACAGATCCAGGCTTTCTCTCTGTACACTCTGGGATTCTCTGACAGAAGCCTGGCTAAACTAGAAGCTGCTGACAGCTTAGGCCAAAACCTGAAGTAATAAGACCCAGTGAAGCACTTAAAATATAGTGCAGAAAATGCTAGTTTGGGTTAAAGCCAGGCTAATGCATCCAGACAGCTGCAGTTTCTACATACATGGAAGAGACTGATGTTCTGTGTATCCTTATCTGCAGCAATACCACAGGTGCTGCTGCTCAGAATAGTCAGGTCAGTGGCACTGTCATGAACAAGTTTTGATAGGACTATGCAAACACCACAGTTCAGTATAACAAAAATATGGGAGGTAAAAAACAGGTCACAAGTGGCAGAACTGTGCCAAAAGCATTGAAGAAATGTGTCTGCCCTAAATATCATGTGTAACCAGGCATTTCACAAAGCAAACAAGTATGGTAATAAGGTGGGTTTTCCATATTTGCTAATACCTATACGCATGTAAATGGACACTTTTTCCTAGGGAATTCAGTGAGGCTAGGGTTTCTCTCCATGCACCAAGAATGGGATAGTAGAAGAGAATTATCGTGAGGTGCCAGAGTTTTGATTAAATATCCGATATTGAACACTCTGTTCCAACAGGTCACAGAAAAGAATAAAGATTTTTGTAATGTTTCTACAAAGTCAACTGTGGACTTGAATCCTGAGTAGTCAGAAAGATACTCTCAGGACCTCACACACCATTGAATACCTCACCCTTTCCATGGGTCATTTATGTAGTTAGCTGCACAACAGTATAAGAGTATACATGCTTAATCTTGATCTTGAAGACAAACACTATCATTAGAGAGGGAGGTAAAGCTCTAAACAACTTTTCAGATGATGTCCTTCAGAAGAAGTATCAGTTCAGACCAAACTCAAGAGAGGTAATTTTGAGACCTTCAAGAAAGACATGCCATTGAAGGAATGTCCCCATTTTAAGAGCTTATCTCTGTCTATTAAGTTTTTAATTACAACTTTTAAGCAGCCAGGTCTTTGAATCAAATTACAGAAACAAAGCCAAATGGACACACAAAGTACACCACTGGCCAGCTGAGACACTTAAAGTCACAACAGGTCATGTTAGAACATGGTGACCTGTTAGGAGCTGTTAGTCCGATACTACTCTTCTACAGCTGTTACTGCTCCTGCTCTAACCTGTAGGACATTTTTAAGAACTGAAACAGCAGTTCAGGTTAACTATTCTTCAAGACCTGAACACACAATACCATGGAGAGGAATACTTTTGACAGCTATGGACAGGCTGAACACACTTTTCCCTGTCCTCAGTTTGTCTTTACCTATATAAATTATTTCATTTCAATCTCATGTTGGGTGATGCTCTGAATGACAAGTAGAGAACCCAGCTGGCTAAAAGGAAGCTGTGGATCTAGATCTGGAGCCAGAATTTATACTTCTATTTAACAGAAGTGAGTGATGTACTGATCCCCACTGTATCTTCATGTATATGTTTTCTGATATATAATTTTTAAAAAATCATAATACATTGACCTTTCTGCCTAACTTCACATCTCCCTCTACCTCTATTATCCATTTACTCAAGTTGTGCTGATATAATATTGAGAAAACATTAACATTGGAATTGAAAAAAAATACCTTAATAATTCTGCTTCTGTAGAGACATGCATAGATGAAACATATTATTACTTACAATGCCAGTTTTGGTCTGTGCTGAGAGCTCATGCTCCTCTCAGAACTTGCCATATCAAAATAAGTAAATCTCTGACTGAAGCACATTTTTCACCCTTTGAGAGAGAAAGTTGCTGTGCAACAACAGTGACCCCTTGTGCCTTTATCTGAAAGCGTCTTAGTAGCAAAAAATATAGAAAACACAAAATTTGAAAGAACAAGGGGCTGGGATGCTCTACAGGGAGAGACCATTTGCATTTTGATCCAAATGGAAAAGGTTAACAATCTAGGAAGTTTAGCCTTATTTCCTCCAGCACCATTTAAAATGGGATCTATACCTATATATGAACAAGAGATGTAAAAGGGAAGATGGAGCTACAAAAATTTGTCAGATGTATCTTTTCTTGAAATAATGAAATGGACCCAACTTTTTAAAAAAATTTGTTCTGGACTTTGATGTTACTTGTCAGGAAAAATGTGGGACTTGCTCAGTGTCAACATGCTGAACTTCACTTTTTGCCTTAAAAGCAAAGAGTGCGAAAGCTTTGCTTGAAAGCAAAGTGTGTGAAGATATTTTGTACCTACTTATTTGTTTGTCCTTGGAAGTGTAATATATGAATTACACAGTGAAATAAATATAAACTTGCATACAGCAGTTATGATGAGTGGAAAAGTATATTGATTAAATGCATTTTAGTTATCTCTGATAGCTATGAAATTTTTGGGCAGTTTGTGCCTAAAATGGGATCTTTTATGGCTCTGACTACCAAATCCAGACCAATCGACAGCAAAAGATCCATCTGCTCCGTTGAGAGTAACTGTCTACACAAAAAAGAGATCCTTTCTTCTGGTGAAATGTAATGCTCATGAGAGCTGCTCATCATGGAGGAAGGTCCTATCTATTCTTTAAAGGTCCAGAGAACAGCCAGAGAATGGCTTCCCAAGTATGCTTTATATACAGCGGGAAATTAGCAGACAGCAGGACAGACTGTATCATTCTATACCAGCTGGAGCATTTTTGGTACCTTCACCTAGTCCAGAAGACAGGCCTCACTCTCAAGGAAGCTTTTATACAAGTTTAAAATCTATCTGGACCACTGTGCTTTCTAATAAAAACTTGGCTGCTGTCCTGTTTTTCTTGTTCTTGCCCCCAAAGTTTTGATCTGGAAGTCACAAATTAACTATCCAAAGTTATTTGTTGTTATTTGTTGTTAACCTTACAAAAATAATTTTACCTCTTTGTATATGAATTTGATTTCACCTTACTAAAATATTGCAAGATTTAGAGTTTCAATGAAGTGCTATAAGTCTACTTTAATATCCTGAACTGAAATTAGCAAATTAAAAAGTTAAATTATGTAAATACAAGTCATCCTTACATTCTGCAAATTGAACTGCAGTTGCTGCTTGTATGGTGCAAACTCCTGAGCCAGTTCATATCCTTCATGGTAAAATGTAAATAATCCTTGAAGAAAGGCCAAGAGCTGAAAAGGTAAAATTGAGAAGCATTAAACATTTTTAACTCCTGGAACACTCTGTGCTTTTATGCTCAAAGGCAAATTTTTGCTGAGATGGAATCCATGGTGGGACCTTAAGAAAGAGAAGTGTTAAACATGTTTTTGCGTCATGAAGTTGTAATTTCCATAATAATTTAATTCACTGTCCTAGTCATTTCATCCAGTATTTCAGCTGGAGTCTGTGCTGGTGTGCATTTTCCAAGTTTAAAATTTCAGAGTTCAAGTGCTTTTTCTTCAAAATATTTTTTCACTTTCTTCATAGTAATTGCTTGGGCTGCAACCTATTTTCCACAAACGAGACTCTAGAAAGTATGTTTTGGATAGGTTAGCACAACACAAGTAACCCAGACTATTTCTTCCTGCTCTGAACAAAATGCAAACTCTATCTGGTATGTCTGTTATTGACTCCAACAGAACCACCATAGTCTGTATATATACAGTTGAAAAGTCCTTTTAAAGTTCACTTTAAAACGATGTTCAAGTAGTAAAACGTACAACCATATTTAGCTCTTGAATTAATGCATTCCTGCCATCTCTTAGTTTTAAAAGCCTTCTAACTTACTCTGCTTTAAATCTGAAAAGTGTTTTGACATTGCTCTAAGTCATTCTACCTGCTGTTAAATAACAGGCATTTAATTTCCTATAATGGATTGCTCTCTTTGTATATCTAATTTAGCGTACAAAAAAAGAGTAAAGAAAACAACAAAAAAAAGGAGAAATTAATTTGGATTTACAATAACAGAAGCTCTAACAATAAAAAAGATTTGCATAAGTATATTACACCATTATCATCTGGGCTGGCTGTCCAGGCTGTCTCCTAACTCAGTAAAGAACCACAGGTATTCCAGAGCATAATTCTTTTCCCTTTTTCAGACTTCTCTCTCAGGATGGGATGAATAATCCAGTGGAAACATTTATCTCTCTTCATTGACTATTGAAGTAGTCCAGACTCAGGCAACAAAAATGCCATCGTTCATATTTAATGCGCTCGCTTTGTGTTGCCAGTACCATAGATTATTGCAAGTGGAACAGCATAAAGGTGTAGTTTTTACGTGCTTATATTTTCCCTAAATTTACTCTCAGCCCTACTTGAAGAATTGTAGCTAAATTGTTCTGCCTCCTCTCTCCTATTACTCTCTACGAGACCGCTGAGAGCCTGTTTATCTGCCTGCTCTTTTGCTGCATTAGTAAGTTAAAGCAGTTGGAGGTGAACAGATCATCAGCGTGGGCATGAATACAAGGCATGGCTGGGAGAAGGCCTCTGCCCTTGGTTTTTAGTGGTACTGCAGGATCAGATGAAACCCTGGCCTCAGGCAGAGATGGTGCAAGCCCATGGCTGCCCAGTAAGCCAGTCACGGAGCCTGAAGAACTGAGAAGATCTTTGGACATAAAAGCAAGATTTTGTGGGGGCCTCTACAGCAGATGTGAACCACAGTCCACCATCAAGCAATGAAGGCAATGCAGTCTTGAGTGGAGGGCTCCACAGCTTGTGTTAATCGTCTCAGCTTAACATGATCCATCTGTCCAGCTGAAATAATTATCTCAGCTAAGGACTGGACCCTGAAATCTCTTACTGGTTATTCAAGTAGTTCTGAGGAAGGTCCAAATACAACAGTTTGTCTTAAAAACCTCCAATTGTGCAAACAGATAGAAAGACTTCTATAATTTTCTATAATTCTAGACTATAATTCTAAATTTCTATAATTCTGCAAAGAGCAACGTAAAGGAAAAGAAAGAAAATTAATCTTCCTTTTTATGAATAAAGTACAAAATACACAAATTATAACTAAAGCTCTGCTTTGGCTCCAGTTATGTGAAGCCTGCGCTCACTCTAGATTCAGTTACTCATCAGTGTCCCCAACTCCATCTCCTTCAGATGCTGCAGCACAACCATTCCTGTGCTTACTCTGACTTGGTCCAGTCAAAAGGATGTGTGGATTAACACAACCTGTAAGCAGGAGCCTGCTGCTAAACACACCCCTTTCAGCTGAAGATATGCTGCAGGAGTAACACTTAGCAAAACTGCAGCCACATCACCACGCTAGAGTACTAGATCAGCACACCAAAATTACAATAAAGAACTAGTGGGACAAACTTTCAGTACGTCAGCTTATGCCTGACTTTTAACATCATTTTAAAGAGCATTTCAGGAGAATAAACTGTATAAATTTCAGCTTCAATACTTGAAGAAAAACATTTTACATCATACAAAACACTTTTATAGAGTACACTGAGAAATACCAAGGAAAATATTTAACACAAGATGGCAGCAAAGCTGAATTTATCAGAAAGCAAAAATACAACAGCAGCAAAAAAACCCCAAAAACCACAAAACCCTGTGAAAAATCTGAATTCATTTTAGTTAAAGTACTTCTCAGGTATTCTGGCAGTTGTGCATTGCAGAGGATCTGGCCTTGAGGTTTTCCTGGTTAAACACTCTCTAAGCACTTAGAAAAATAGGAATAGAAGAAAAGTATTATGCAAGTCCTAGATCAGCGTATTCAAGTTCTGTGCTGAAACGTGACACTGAGGATGGTATTCACGTCAACGTACGTGTCACTAGCAGTGGAAAAACAGAGATCAGAAAACGTCCTGTACCCAGTGGGCCTGTGCTGCTAAGGAATCTACATAATCATGTCCATCAGGACAGGTACAGCCATAGCATTGTATAGAGATTTAAAAGCCAAGGTCTTTTGTCCTAGGCTTGTGCTCATAGTGGGTTTTTCTTGTTGCTGGCATTAGAACTGGCACTGCTGCTAAAAGCACGCTCATAATTTAGAAGAAATCAATATTAAATAGTATAAAAATAATATGAAAAACAAGAATAAAAAATCAGCCCCTTTTCCTTTCAAAGAAAATTTTCAGAATGTATTTCGAGGTTGTATTCACACATAAAGAGGTTAATTTTTTTCATGAAACATCACAAACAATGCCTGATGCTTTCATATCAACAATTTTTCATTTTAAAAAGTGCCTTGTAAGTACCTCATTCTGAGTATCTAATCAGTCACATCAGTAAAGAGTGAGGTCTGAACTCCATAACACAAAGCTACTCACCACACCAGGGCCATGAGGATTTCAACACAGAACCCGAAACAAAATCCAACTACTTCTTGAGACTTTATTTATTTTTATGTAGAGCTGTTGACCTCAAGATGGCCTGGTCGTTTCATTCTCACAGGAAGAAGACTGTACTTAGGTTTCGGATAGGAGAGGAATTTAACCTTTGGCCTGCAGCACATCAGCCAGAAGTCTCTGTCTCCCTGTTTTCATTTTATTTATAAGCAGATAGCGCTTATTCTTCAGATCAAAGTGAACATACTCAATAAGGCAGAAAATGCAAAAAAGGGGAATTCAAATTTAATGGCCACTGTGACGTCTCATGGAAATGCATGCAATTACAGGCACTGTGTTTGGTTGGCTGTTCTTTTTTTCTTCTCTTTAAATAAACATTTAATGGACCACCCCTCACATTTCAGATAGGTTACTGCTTATGAACTTTGTGCCCTGATTTCTACAGGACAAGGAAGTCCTGACATCACCAAAGGACAAAGCAGAACTTTAGGAAGGTGTTTGCAGTATTTTAACAAGTGTTAACGCCCTCAGAAAGCACTGCTGGCTTGGACTAGCTTCTTTGGGATCACAAGAGAAAAGCTAGTAAAACAGATTACTGTCACTTATTTTGCTTTATTGTTTATCATGCTGTAAATTTGAACACTAATTTGTCCTTCATAAAAAGTTTAAATTCGTGATCTGTATGAAAACCTGAGTTGTTTTCCTTTCTTTGAAAAAATCCAGATCTAGGAGGATCGCAAACAGGAATATGTCAGTTACTCACGCTAGTACACATTTGCAACCACTTTGATCAAGATGCAGAGAATAAAGAGAAACCCAGGGCCTGAGAAGCAGCTGCAAAATTCTACTGTAAATATTACAATCTTCTATTCACTGTATGAGTCATTAGTATCTGTACCTCAAAATCTTTCCCCAGTCTCTCCCAGGAGAGAACATACTCCACTTTTACCTACTTCCACTGTCCTAGCTGTAACCCACCTGGCAATTTTTGCTAGGTTACTTCTCCCACTCTGGTTCTCAGATTGTCTTTGTCCTTTGGAATAGAAAAACTGAAGGTCTTGAAAGGATGTTCAACAAATCATTTACTTTTCAGTTCTATTCCCATGTCACGAACTTATTCTTCTTTCACATGGGCATCAAAATTTCCTCCTTCACTGCACTAACAGATTTATTTTGTTAAACTCTCCTTCAGCGAGCCTGTTAGCAAGATGTCAGACTGAGAATTATACGAAGACGTGACACAGTGCTGATAAATCAGAGGCATAGGCAGCACATACACTAGAATGACCTACAACCATCAGAGCTCCTGAGGAGGAATGTCCATAGACACACCACCAGGCATCTTCTGCCATGCACACATTCATAGAGCACACAGGGGAAAATTAATAATATGACAATTCTTTTGATATCTGATTTTGAAGTGTTAAGCTCCGTCCTTATCTAGACCCTTCATCCAGGAGAGCATGCTCACACTTCCAACATCACTTACATAAACATGAATTTTAGAAAGCCTATTTTGAAGTCTTTGGGTTTTTTTGTTTTTTTTGGTTTGTTTAGTTTGTCTTTTTTAATCTCATGGTACTGCGGATTTGTATTTTAATTTACTTTTTTACATAAGGCATATTTTGCCTTATGGGTTTTAGCAAATGCTTTTATTTCAGCATGTTGTATGCAACACACTACAAACAAAAATTAAGAATTTTGAAGATTCAAAATTTTATAACTGATGTCATAACTTAAGCTCTATCTATATCCATATTGATTATTTATAAATTCACACCCAAAGTCCTAAGACATTACCTGCAAGGGCTACCATTACCCAGTCACCTTCCCCTGAAACATCAAGTATATCATACTGGGCTGGAAGGACTACTGATCTGAGACAGTATGGAAATGGAGACACTCAGAAGTAAATTCTTCCTATTTTAACTAATGCAATCACACGTATTTTCCAATGTGCAACATCTTTTAAAAACAGAAAGTTTCTATTACATTAAAGGAGCATAAAGTCTTCTATACTAGGGTCAGAGCTAGGTCAAGATTGCTAGATTTTTCCAGGATGTGAGAGTTTTGCAGAAGGAGACAGAGAGACACGCTCTGGATTAATCTGTGACAGGTAGAAAAATGTTCTTATTTAGGGATCCGAGCAAAGTTTTAGTCTCTAAGATTTGGCAGCTGTATGCCATAAAGATAGGATTTCTTTAAGTACTGTGTGCTGAATCCAGGTTCATTAGTTTGCATCCATGTCAAACATTCACTATACAATACACTCTCATCTCATGGAAAGAAGGCATCTGAGAAGCTCTTCTTGGTGACACGGGGTGTTAGAGATGTAATTCGACCCATTTCACAGTCGACTGCTGCTTCAGTAGTTGCAAGGAAGCTGGGAGATGGTGTGGAGAGAAAGTTACACTCGTCATGTTCCTCTTTGACAACTGGTGCTCTGCTGTGCTCAGTGTTCTTAATGGGAAGGGACATGTGGCACTGGAAGTTCTCTGTCAAGGGCTATAGGTACTAGCTAAATCAGGCACCTGGCAAGCTAGGCCCCTCTGTATGACATGAACAGTAGTAATTCCGCTACTAGGCCACAGAAATATGCCTGCATCTCATACTGAAGCTGCTTTTGGTACTGACTGACCCAGAAGAGAGTTAGGAGGTGGGGATGTAAACACAGTCCAGAAGGAAATCCCAGACTTGAATACGGACACTGAAACACAATATCTTACTCTTCAATGGCATATCAACATATGCTTTTGTTTATGTGCAAAGTAAACTAAAGGCAAACGACTCCAACAAAAAGATAAACTTACCTATCGTACAGAAAAATAGATTTTTCATTTTACTTCATGTGTAACTCAGAACAATGCCTGTGTACACTGCCTACATAAAATATTTATATTAAAAAACTGGCTCAAAATTGAAGCCATTAAATCATGGTATTAGGAAACATCGATTATGTGTTGCACAGACACAACATCACATGATGTCCCATTAAAATGTTACGCACACTTCAAGTCATCAGACATTTCACTTCACAGTAGATACTAAAGTCTTACATAATCCTTTAATAAACATGGAAAGCGCCCAAGCCAAGATCTTAATGTCTGTATATATACAAAGAACCTGCATTCAAAATTTTAAAAGGGAGCAAAAAATATTTATTTTTTAAATTTTCAGCTTTAAATGCATGCATTCTAAAGAAAATAAAACATAAAACTTACAGGTTCTACAAATTCAAATTTCTTTTTCTCTTGTACTTCTTGAATTTTAAAAACATATTCTAATGATGCTTCATAAAAGTTCTGATGTTCTCTGTCAATCTGTGTATCTGCCTGAAAGACAAAATGAAATATGGACATTATTTTAGTCTTGTAATTGCTTTAAAAACAGGTTATGTCATTTACAAACAGATCTTCCATGAGATTATTTTACAAGTTACATAGGGGTCAGTTTTCTTTCTGAAGATTAGAACACCTACTTAAAAAAGCCAAATGCAAGTTTAAGAAGCTAACATTACATATTTCAGACTATGCCTTTTACTTGCTCTTTTTTAGTTTCTTCTTTCTTTTTGCACTTCAATATTCTAGTTTTCAGGAGAGCCTGGAGGGAAAGAAACGTGGCAGCAGGTACTTGGTATATGCAAGTTTAGAAAAGGAAATAGAAATGAGCAGCGTAGGAATCAAGGACTGACAAAAATATTATTATTTCTATTGAAATATTTAAGTATTATATGCACTGAAATCGTATCTATTTCTCAGGTTCAAGTATCTTAAGAAGGTATTTTCTTTCTTAAATAGGCTGTCTTTAACAATGACATCTTGCGACTTAGTATTTTAAAGTATGAGTCATATGTTCGTGGAATGTAAACATATTTAAGTCCCTAACCTCATAAATCAAATATATTTCAAGTTTTAATTTTCAAGTGAAAATTTGTCAGAAGTGCCTGACTAATACCACCCAACATGGAGATCCAGTATCAGAACAGTGTCTTCTGCCTAAATAGCTAAAGAATTAACTATTATCAGCTGATAAAGAGCAATAGGCTTTTATCCTCAATTTAGACAAGCCATAGGAGAGGGAACTAACACACAAGCAGTGTAGCATGTAGATAATGCTTAAAGAAGACATGCAGATTCCATTTTAATTCATCCATCTTCGTAACAAATAATTTTCTCAAGCAAATCCCTTCTGTGCTGCATTAGTTAGATTTTGCTCTTTGGTCAAAATAGTATCACTGATCAACAACATGAGTAAGATCACCTGTTTTTGATGTATGTCAGTTAAAATATAGAAGGATACTTCTGTATATTCTCTAGTTTAATTCTGGCACTAAAAATAACAAATGCGGGGAAATCAGGAAAGCTTGATGTTGTCTTCCCTTGACAACAAACTTTAAACCAGCAAACACATCATAAAAGAGATTTAGTACTTTTAACAGCACAAAAGCAAAAAGTCAATGTTTTCCTTCAGGCAGGACTTGGCCATCAATAGCACCATATATAATTAAGATTGCTTCTCTACTCAAGGACGTGCTACTGTTGTGCTTTGGCCGTACAGGCTCTTAACAATATTGATCCACCTCCCTAACCCAGTGTTCTAACGCTCCTTCAACACATAGGCCTCGAGGATATGTTTCAAATCATTCAGTACCAGCATTTCCTTCCTGTGTCTGTTAAAAAAAAAAAATTCAGTAAACTAATAATGTGAAGCTGAAACCGAGCACTCGAGATTCCAGTGATGAACCACCCTACCTCAAAATTATCTTTGCCATTTGGCTACTGTTTTCCCTGATACTTTGTTAATAGTTTTATTTCACAAAAAAAAAATCTGTCACAATGACAATGCTACATAGCTGAACAGAAGCAGTTGCCACCACTTTGGGATGTGATCCAGCAATCCCTTCCTTACACAAATGCCATCAATAAGCACTTGACACAGACCTCAGCTCTCTCATTTAATTGTACATAAATAATGAAACCTAGTTTTAGAAATTATCTCTTTTAGGCTTTGCCTCAGAAAAAGTATTTAAACACCTAATTAAATCCATCTCTATTCTGAACAGCATTTAAGCAGGTTGCAGTTGTAATGACACTTAAAACAACCAAGTGCCATCTCAAATATGAATTAAGGCCATAATCATCACCAGTGAACAGGGACTAAATCAGAATTCCCCAAATATATATTCTGTCGAAGCTTATGGGTTTGTGTGAACACCAAAGGATTCAGATTTGCAAGAATCACTTTGAAAGTGATCTTAAAGTTTCAAAAGCTGAAAGGATTTTCCTACGTTTTTCTGTGACTTCAAACTCCATGTAAAAAATAAAGAGATCTGATGGATATGATTTTGAGTCTCTACCTGTATGATATATAGTTATAGTGAGTAGTATTTTCATTGATGTAGTCCATCACTACAATATATATACCAGAACTTCACAAAAGCTTGGACACCAATTCTGGAACAGATTTCAGAGAAATGAAATCAGAAGTTTATTAGATTTCTCACATCACTCAATTCTGCCCGTTTTCTCCTCCACTGTGGGCTTCCCTAGGCAGTGAAAAGACACTACCATGAAGTTTCTTTTTGATGCTAAAGGAAAAAAGCCAATCACCTGTGTAAACTTCACTAGCAGTCTTGCAGGCTCTTAAAATATCCAACACATTTCAGTTAGGTGAATATATGCAAACTACTCTCTACAGAGTGTGTTCCAACCATCAAACTTCAGGTGCCTTATTAAGGTGCTCTCAACTGCACTCAAGTGAGATATGTAAAAGAAACCAACAGAGTACAAGATCTTTGCTCCTCTCAGTACTCTCTAACCCACATAATGTGATGAGGTATCGAGAAACCTCATCAATTTCAAGGAAACAGTATTTTTCCCATGTAGCAGTCAAAAAAATGGTACTCCCATCTCCCTGAACGCATGACATTGGCTTGAGGCACGGACTGACTGCCCATCTCCTGCTCTGGGCTCCAAAGCCCCAGCTGCCAGCACTGCTTGGCTCTTTGCTCGTGCCTGCTCTGCTGTGGGCTGCTCCAACCAACTCCATCCTGGACACATGGGCTATAAATGGGGCTCACCCAAATCACTCTGGATGCAAGTCAACAGCTATCTTGGATTTCAGGTCAGGAATGGAGCTTGGCCTCCTTTTACTTACAATACAGACAGAGGCCAAAAGTCTCCCTGGTTAACAATTTTGGTACTGATTTGCTATTGTGCCTTCTACTTATGGTGGGTCTACGTGGCTGATTAAGCACATCTACAGCTGCAGAAAATGGAAAGACAGAAATGCCAAGTTATGCCTTTTATCCTTTACAAGGGAGGCATCTAGAAAAGCAGAAAACCTCAGCCTCAGTTACCAGACTTTAAATCCAGATATGTCACTTAAGGACACACTGGAAAAAATTATTCTGGTTTTCCATTAGTTTATAGACGTGAGCCAAATCCATTGTTATTCTACCATAGTTTATTAGATTCACAGTTGTTACTTTGTATTTCAGTTGCTGCTTTTAGACTGTAATGATTCTCATGCCTCAAGAGTAAAATATATTATTTATTTTATTTTGTTTTTATTCTAGAGCAAATTAGTGCTTACGTTCACTTTCCCACATTTTGTTAAGAATTTATTTTTTTTTTCATTTGGGGCTTAGCCTCTAACAGAACTTCATCAGTACATAAGGTATTTGGGAAAAGTAAAAGCTCTGACATACAAGGGGAATGATTAACCAAGCCTACACAACTAATGTCTTATCCAGATTGATTATTATATAGACAGCAACACCAATGCAGGCACACAGACATTATTAGCAATTTTGAATTTCTAAGCCTTATTTAATTTGAATTATAGTATTACTGGTAAACATGAAAAAAAATCCTATGATGTGATTGAGTGATGGTCACACCTTTGGTGAAAATTCCATCTGCAAACTAATCCTCATGATTTAAGAGCCACCATGACAACAGTAATTCCATCAAAATAATTTTTAACTACTTTTGGCACAATTCCCAAAGTGTCATTGATACCATATTGCTGGGTTTATTGTAATTTGCTTCAAAGACAAGTCATATCATTTCTACCAGCACACTGAAAAGCCCTGGAATCCTCCGGTTAAACTAGAAGTGTTCATGGTTTGTTTTCTTTAACAGAAAAGAATTAACCATACAGACTCTTCAAAGCTGAAGTTATAGATACAATTTCAGGGCAATTTCAGGCACCTTAATCTCAGAATAAGATGAAAAAGAGGAAAAAAGAAGCAAAAAAGAGCATCATTAAAGTGATCTCAGTTCAGTCTTCTGGATTAAAATATATGTGAAACAGAAGCAAAATTTCATCAATTAATATATTAAATAGCAAACCCAAAAGCAATTAATTGACGTTCAAATATTCCATATATAGCTTAGAGAACTCACACTTTTATTGTACTAACATAATTCCATTGTTGCAACCAATAAACATTAGCTGTACCTGAAATACACAAAGTTGCACACAAAGAATATTGCTTTGTTAAAATATTTAACTCCTATTTGGGTCTTATTAATCCCAGCTAAGAATTTATAGACACAACAAGCATGACAACCAGAAGTCATCACAACTTCACATTAATAAAATACAGCATGTCTTGATGAAAACCAGTTTGCTATCATGATTTATATGAAAATGTGAAACTAGGTAAGAGTGTGTTCAGTTCTTACATCTTGCAAATGAGATTCTTTCTTCTTTGCTGACAAATTTAAGTGCTTCTCTAAGATGGAATAATATTTTTCACTTTCCTTGTCAAACTTCTTCTT
Organism: Oriolus oriolus; assembly: GCA_013400235.1. Lineage (NCBI taxonomy): Eukaryota > Metazoa > Chordata > Aves > Passeriformes > Corvidae > Oriolus > Oriolus oriolus. The sequence goes on from VXBT01007668.1 coordinate 338,461, forward strand.
CCCATCCTGAAAAACAAAACATTCCCAAGTAAAGTATTTGACTAAACACAGCTAACTTAAATTAAAAGAAATAGCAGGTGCCAAAATATGCCTCATTATAAAACCACTTTTGTTGGTTCCAATATTTTTAGGGTTTAATTCTGAACTGGACCTAAAGATTCTAGGAGTACTGCTTCAATTATTAAAAGCAATAGTAAGCAGGATTTTTCCCATAAATAACAAACCCACACAATAGACTCGCAAGGTTTCCCGTAGTAAATATACACGAGATTTTATGTAGATGGTATTTTTCTAAGCACACACTTAATACAAAATAATCTTCCCCAGGTTTTCAGTTTTCTAAATGCACCTAACTGCCACATTGTCTTTACAAAAAAAAAAACAACCCAACAATTCCACACCAAAAAGCCACTGTGGAGGAGGTAGGTGAGCAGAAAAAATGTCATTGTGATATAAGCCTATCCTTTGCATTTAAGACTAATATGCTTATTTTCCACCCACACTCTTAAAATATGAGGATGACGGAAAAGCGTATGTGTGGCTGCAAAAGGAAATTGGTCCAAAAGTCTGTTTCCAATAATATTTCGATGTGTCTGAATATTTAAGTTTGTCTCATGTAACAGTTATCCTGCCTTTTTCCTTTCCCACTCCTCTTTCTTTTTCCCATCATGTGCAGCCAATCCTCACATTTCTACCATAAAACTTATGGTAGAATATTTAAATACATATTTAAATATTTAATATATTTAAACACATATTTAAATAATACAATAAAACATATTTAAATACATAATACAAGAGAAAACTACTACTTTGAGTAAATTAAGAAACCTCTTATTTTCTGCAATCAGATTCAGAATTTGTACTTCAAAACTTTAAAATCTATTCTGAAATTTAAATCTGAGATTTAAGAAAAAGATAGGTTTCTCAAAAGCTTTTTCATCTTTTAAGAAGTGCCAAATTTCAACAAATAGGAGAACTGATTGAAGTCAATATCCTATCAGAGTATTATTACTGATAAAAATATAACTTTTAATTATAAAATTATATATCCTCTAAATAAGAGCAACTTTCTGCCAGTGATCTTTATAAAGTTAGTTAAGTCCTAATCATTAACAAGTATGAATATTTTGAGAAAACAAAAAAGCCTCAAGACAAACAGTCCCACTTATACATGTGCAAAAGCTATTAATGACAGAAGAACTAATTACTGGACATCATGCAGTAACATCAGGTCATTTTAAGAACTGTAGTGATTCTTTTCCTGACCCTTTTCTCCCTGGAAATTTTTATATACAAAACTAAATAACTAGCACTGTAGCACCACCCTGTTTTCCTCAGTCATATCATGGGAAAGTCAGGTCAGTCAGAGAAATAAGAAATAGGAGGAAGATTTTAATGACATGAATTAAAACTTACCAACCAGCTGTAACAACAAACCATTACTGATTAGCTCCAGTGACTAAAGCTCACAATGGTAATTATACTAGATTGCCAAACACATCATATATTTTCTATCCTGAAAAAAGTTCAAATGTATTTAGTATGAAAAATATGCACAATTTAATGTTCTCACTACTTCACAACAGAGATACCTTCAAAAGACACCATAAGGAAAAGAAGGCACTTGACCCAACAAAATACTAAATAACAATACAGAATAATTACTAATGCCTTCTGTATTTAATTACGGATAAGCAGATATAAGGAGAAAAAGGTAAAAAAGGGAAAATAAAAGATTGTATTTTGTTTAGCAAGCGAAAAGAAGCTATAAGAATTATCTTCCAAAATCTTTCCCAAATGCATTCTTAAAAGAGAGAAGGCAGAAGGCCAGAGTTGTGACAAATGACTTATAAGTCAAGAAATCAACTTTTGTAGGACTGAAGTCATAGGTCAGTTCCACAGTCACAGTTTTATTGAAGAACATTCAAGTGCCAGGTCTTCATGATGAAGCAAGAGCAACCTGTGTATCTCAACAGCACCTCTGGTCACAAACAGGACTTCAGTTCAGTTGATCACACACAACACAACACGTACATTTTGAATAAAAGGTGCAGTTAGTTACATACTGTCTTATCTTCTGAGACAATGATGCTATGTGCTGGACTAGAAATATGAACCAGATTATTTTAAAATCCAAGTGACAAAGGTGTCAAAGTCACCATCCTGAGGAAATACTCAAGTTAAGGGCAAACTTGATGCAATGAAAAATATCAAGAGAATTACTTTTTAGGGGTTTTTTCCCCCATGTAATTGAGAAGTGGGAAAAGAGTCTGCCTGATCGCAATATTTAAGCCTTTGGTCACAAGCTACTGGAATTCAGTGGTGGATACCCTGGATATCCACTAGACCACCTACATCAGAAGGTAACTTGACACAGCTTTTGACAATGAGGCCTGGGTGCCAATAGCATACACTGCACAGTTGGTCTTGACGCTGTGCTTGCCTCTGTTGTCTCAGAGGTCAGACCAAAGGAATGAGCCAAGAAGCCACAGGCAAAGCTCCTGCAGGATTACCTATTTCAGACTGGGATCACTCAGCCCAGACAGTTCTTCCATCCTTCCTTCCTTCCCTAACAGATTTATGATAAGAACAGTAGGTATTCATCTTGCCTTGTGAACTGTTTGTCTCAGAACCAAGCTGATCAATAGGTAATGAATAACCCAAAGTCTGGTCAGCTGTTTGAGCTCATGATGACACTAATATAACTTTTACTAACAAGAGCTAAAAAAGAGTCTGAAGTCTAAGGTGCTCGGTGAGAGCCAAAGAAAGAGGTGTGACAACAGGACTTTGCCATCTGCAGTATCTCCATACAGCACATCAAATGCACATCAATGATGAGAGGGGGCTATTGATACATCTAATGTGGCTCCCAATGCGCCGAACCCAAATGCTTTTATTTTCTGCTATGATCTATAACAAAACCTGTGAATTACATATCACATCCTCTCTTTATACGTAAAAAGGAAAAAAAAAGTAATTGATCACATCTAAACAGATAAGCCCTCCTGCCTGCCAAGAACAAGATAAAACCAAGTTCAAATAAAGTAATTGTGGTTTTATGGCATATTGTATCTCATACGAAGCCTCATAAAGATCTCCATGGCACCATACGTAAGGAAACATGGAATCTGAAGGCTCTCTTGGTCTTCTGCCAGCCCTCTCCCAGACTGCACCTCTACACTGTCACAGATCTGGTCAGCCACTACCTTCATAGATTTATACCAGTTAAGTTACAGAGAAAACTACAAATTGGAGTTTCCTCATCACCAGGACAACTTCTGGCCCAAGTGCAGTGTTTTCAGAGACAGCACATCTGATCAACTTCTTCCTTCTTTTCCATATTTTAACATAACAAGACCTTCCTCCTTCGAAGGTAGAAGTCAACAAAGTAAAAAGACTAACAGAAGTAAACTGCAAATAAAGATCTCTTAGCAATTTGGACTGCATTAATGTTTACCCAGTGATACTCCTGGGAATAAGTTTGCAGCAAGACAGTGTTTCTGGCATTGCTCTGATTACTCAGATGTGTTTCTCGGAAAAGTATAAAAAATACTGGCCCCAACAGGTGAGTGAGTTTCCTTCACATGGAAGGTCCTCCACTGAGCCAGTAAAACCCACATATTTGGATGTATTGAAGCCCCTGAAATCTGTTTACTTAATAAAAATTAACAAAAAGATACACTCAGAAGCAGGTGATTCATGTTCTGGACGAGAAGAAAACTTCAGTTTATGCCAAAATAACTCGTCTCACACACTCAGTCAGTGACTCACAGCACACAAGCACATCTTAAGTGGAGTCACAGACTCAGCTTATTCCAGCTTTAGCCTGTTCTTCTGCAGCCCTCAAAACACTCTTACACACAGCCACTGCCCAAATGAATAATCTGAATCCTGGTCCCAGCAATCTGTGCCCATAAGATTGAGAATTCTACTTTTCCACATGCTAGGAGGTTTTCAAAGAAAGTTTCCATGCAAAACTATCTCCTCAAAGTTTAGGAGACAGACGATGGCTTTTGCCTAGGTTCCACACTGGATCAAACCCCAAGGAGAAGAGATGTGGTTGGATAAGAAAGCTCATGCTGCACTGTTACCAGGACAGACTGCACCAGCCATGACACAAAGCTTAAGGCATGTGGCCATTAGCAAGATGCTAATTCGTGAACTCTGTACACTCTCTTATTCCCTTCAGACTCCAGCTTTCTTTCATCCTTGCACATCTTTTCTGAAAGTAAACCTCATCCTTTCTCTTTGCCCTGGAAAAGTATCAACCGTTTCTTTCAAAATATCAGCTAGAATGTATGAAGAAAAACCCCACCCCAAATCCATGTGAGATAATTAGGTGGGTGCAATAAAAAAAATTCTAAACACAGAAAAAGAGAAATTACATAATATTAATCCTTGGTATGTTTTACACTGATGTAGAAGTCATCAACACCTTTTGTCTAGACCAAGTCCTGCAGACTCTAAACACTGTAAATGTCTCTGTATAGTTGTTTAACCATTCTCAGTGCATCAAGCCTTAAATCAGTTAAAAAATATTTACAGTTTTAAATGCTTCAGATTTCTAGGAACCCCATTAGGAAAGCCCTTAACCACATACTCAGCTTCCAGCATTTAATGGAGCCTTACTAACTTCCAGTACCCTCTTGAGAGACTTAAGTCATGTAATACTGGATCCAGGTTTAATTCCTGGTTTTATTCCCTCTGCTCATATGTCCTGTATAGTTTTATTTCAAAACTGATTAGACAACCTCCAAAAAAATTATCTTTTCAGAAATGAATTTTGCTTGAGATACTACTAATTATAGGCATGCCAGTTAGAAGTTTAACTCAAAAGATGTTCTTGTATCCCTCTCATTTTACAAATATTTATGGCTGTGAAAAGACCAGACATCAATGATTAAGAAAATTATTAAAAAGTTTACTCAATTGAGTCAGATAGTTTTTCTCTTGTTCAGAAAGATTTTGATTCTACGCTGTAAATAATCATATACATGCTACAAATCACTGGCACTATTCCTACAAATTTTACCCACTAGATGTCTATATTTTTAGATATAAAGCAGAAATAGTTGTTATATTTTGAAGTTGACCTTCCTTTTCCAGAGGGAACATCAATAAATCTGGTATTTTTATAATGGTCTACCACTGCTTTGTGTGCAGTATTTAATACCAAAATTGTTACATATATCTTCAAAATTCTAACATAAATGATTGGTCGTTATTTTTCCAAAAAGAGTCTCTGCCATCCTTCTCATTCATTTCCAATTTTTTGGTCGCAATAACTTTTGGTGTTATATTTATCTATTAGCAGACCTCAGCTACACCTTGTATCTGTCCATAAAGAAATTTTTTATCTCTCTATTTGTCCCAAGGTTCATATTTTATGCTTTAACATGCTAATCCTTAAAAAACCCCAGCAACACGTTATCCTAGTGAAATCATAAAATAAACATGTTTTGCAAGAAATTATTTTAGAATTATCAAGAAAGGAAAGTAAACCAGAAATCATTGTAAAGAAATCATTTGGAGAGAAGATGACAATACCTCGAAAAGATGAGAATACAAAGAATTAGAAAGCAAGTGAACATTGTGAAACATGGCTGTGATGATTTCTTTCTTCCCCTCACAGAGAATTTGTACATATTTTTCTCACCAGCTCAAGCTGAGGTGAAGAAACCGTAGAAACTGGCACAGAAACACAACAGTAAGACTTGGATATAGATCAAGCCAGACACATTTCTGAGTTGAAGAACCTGAAGGCAACAGTGAACTCTGTGGAGATAAATAAAGCCGCATCCCTTTTATTTCTCTTTGACAACAACTGCAAAAATGTCAATTTTTGCAACAACAGACTGGAGATAGCTCATTGCTAGAATGTTAGACTTCAAATACATTTTTTCGAAGCCACCTTTTTCATTACCTCCCAAACAAAAACTCAAATTGTATTTCTGCAAAGTTAGTGGGATTTCGTTTGGAGTTGTAAGTTTGGGGACCATCTCTTACTAAGTAGCAGGACAAACAAAAGTAGAACAGTAGACCAGAAAATTAATTAAACTTAGTCTTGGAAAGACTGATTTGAGCTAAGATCCTATGGACTTCTCGGAAAATGTGGAATCTTGGAGTCTCACAACTTCTCCTTTGAGGAGAAAAAAAAAAATTCACCTTCCATTTCATGTTGCCTGAGGTGTTGTTGAGCAGTCTCATGGAAGTAGTTGGTGAGTTGCTGGCTTTTGGCTGGTTTTAATAAAATTGAAATGATCATTGGCATCTGAGACTATAGGCTGCATTTTGATAGATGTCTGGATGGGAAGAATTTCTTTATGGTAGAAATTCTGATTTGTTATGTGAACTCCAAGGGTCCAAGATAAGGCTGAAAGAAGTCATAAGTTTTTTTTTCCAGAAGAAAAAGTGAAAAGGTAATATAAAAGTCCTTCCCTCCTCCTCTTCCTCCAAAACAGAATTTAATGTATTGTTAGGCTGTAGGGTTTCCCCAAATCCATAAGAAAGTTAGAAGGTTAAAGGACATGGTTTGTGCATCGTTAGCAAATAATACGAAGCAAAGAAAAGTTGTACCATAGCTCATAAAGAAATTCTTGTTGATCGACATAAAATAGGGTTAATACAGTCATAAATTATGTCTTATGTTCCTCATAACTGCTAGTGAAAACAATTCCAAATTGAAGCTGAATGCATCATGTAGAAAATTAAATGTCCAAATGACTATAAATCTTAAAACTATTTCTTTACTAAAAAAGAACAACCATATGCAAACCATGATGATCCAGAAAACAATATAGTGTAAGACACAAATAATTATAATAAAAAGAACATATTGCAACTATGGAGTATAACAAGGCAATAAACTGGGAATACAAGACTGTTTAGCAGCATTAAAGCTATGAAGACAGATATTAGAAACTGGCAGTTTAAAAAATAACCTCAATTAAAATCAGGTAAGGAATACATAAAAGTGAAATATACCTGAAACAACCCAAAACTAATTTAAGTTTAACTGGAGTTCACATCTGTGTAAAATACTGAATAACCTTGCAAGAGATAATTTACTTTCAGGTTCATAAACTTCTAAAGAAAATTTTCTTTTCCCTCTGTAATGTCTTTAGAGATCCAAGTATCAGGTACTTTCAAAAGTGTATCCTGGAAGAGGAGAATCCTACAGTCATTTCCTAGTAATTCCCTATGTAATTCCATCAGTTGTTTTCAAATTAAAAAGCAAATACTATTAAATGAGAGAATGTGTTTGTAGGATGTCATTTGTTTCTCTCCAAAAAAATCCCTCTTGAAATGGAAACAAAAACATTAGAAGTTCCCAGCACTGCTGTGAAAAGACATGCAAACCTGCCAGTACTGTCAGGTCACAAAGCAGGACATACTAGACTCCCTGTTATTCAGCTGCAGAGCTGTCTCGAGTTTGGCATTTGCCGATTCCAGGAGTAGCTGCTCGATGTCTGGGAATCTGCTAAATCCCTGCCCAAACAGCAGGACTGGTAAGTCTACACACGTAATCTAGTTTTATTGCTTCACTGTCTACTAAATATGAAGTATTTTTGCTGGAATAGCTTACTTAGGATATTATCAAGTTACTGCTTAAATAATATGGAGAAGCCCCCCAGAACAGCAGAAACTGACTTTTTAAACTTTTCTCTGCATCAGGTTCAGGATAGCTTTCTGAAGTTGAAAATATTTTATCATAACAGGAAGAGCTTTGTTCCTGTACAAAAGCTTATGACTTTAAATGACTTCAAAAAAGAAAGTTAGCCACGTTCTTCAGGAATTCATGAAGAGGCCATTTCATCTGCACAGTTAGCAACATCTTTGCTTTGTGCACTTAGAGCAAAGATAAAGAAAAAAGCTGCAAAGAACATAATGTCATTCAAATAAAGCAATTCCAACAGACCATCTTATAACTTCACATACTCACTGCTTTATTTTAAAAGCTGAAGATAAAAATATCTTTCTTAACTAGTAATTTCTTTTTTTAAACACTCTTTGGGAATCTCCCATCTATGTCAACCAATCAGCCAACATGACTGATCTAGGCGTGCCAGCAGCACATTCAGCACAGCTCATGGTCCCAGGGCACCTCTGATGTCACCGCAAAAGGACTGCAATGCTGACCTGAGGAAGAACTTGAGGCGTGTTATGAGAAATTTTTTAGATTAATACACGCAACTGGAAACTGCTGTTTACAGCTATTTAGGGGGAAAAAAAAGGTAACAGTCTAGGGTCAATGTCAGAAGTGATTTTGTTTTGCTTTGTTTTGAAAGCATCTATTTTCAGAGTCCCTTTTACAACACTGATAAAGGAACACAAACTATCACTTTGGGGTGAAAAGTTATGCCTCCCCAGTGGCGTTAAGCTCACCCAGTGCTCTCAGATTACTTCTTGGGGGTGGGGGTTTAATCTTCTCATCAAGACAAGAATCTGAGACCACCCCTTCTTGGCAAACTCCACAGCAACAAATGGTTCTGTGGTAGCTACTATAACCTGACCGGTCCTGAAATAACAAAACTGCTTTATTTGGTGGAAAGATTGATCTCTTGATGCTCCCATATCTACCATGACACATTAAAGTTTCAAGCAATGATGTCCATTTTTGTTACAGTACAGAAGTGATACTTCCAGGACACTACCACCCACTTCACTTTGGAACAGAGCTATTTCAGAGTTTGCTTTACCAAAAGTAATATAGGAAGGAGATTCAAATATAAGATAGGAGATTCAAATTTGTGTATTCCCAGGCCCCTGCAGAACCTGCTGCATAGATAGAACAAGATAGTGGATGAAGGGAAACCTATGGCGATACAGCTGATCAAAGGATTTTTTATTTAGAATGGAAAAAGGCAACTCCACCATAGGTATGGAATAAAGACCCATAGACCCCACATCATCTCAGAAACGTCCAAACAATGCCCAAACTGTAACTATAACTATTTTTATGCTGTTAACTTAACTATACCACAAAACAAAGGGAAGCAATGCAGAAAAGTGATCTTAATTTTTCCCCAAACTGCTGAAGAAAACCCCAACACAGAATAAGATTAACAGATGAATTCATACCCATTTATAAAGTCTCATGACTTAAGCATTAAGTGTTCAGTACAGCTGTGGCAGTATACAACACCCAGTTCTGAAGTAATCCCTGTAAGAAAACGCAGCTGCCTTTGTCAAAAGATAATGAATTTGGTTTGATAAAGGATGCTAAAACTCAGGATGGAGTCGAATTTTGAACAAGCGGAGGAAAAGCAGGGGACTAGGTGCCTTTTGAGTTGACGAATGAAGATTGACACCTTGTGCAGGCAGCAGAATACCAAACTCTTGCTTCTTTAAGTCCTGTCCTGCTCTGTGCCTGGGCAATTGGCCACTTCCTGTATTTCTCTTAAATCCTTCTTGAGACTCTTAAAGTCTCACCAAAAACCTCGAGACCTGTTTTCAGGGGTTGAACATGATCCTGTCCATACTGTGGCTAACAGCAAAGCTAGAAAGAACATAACAGATGAGTAGAGCTGCTGCACTCTATTTGCCAAATCCTCCATGCCTTCAAACACTCACTAAGAAGTTCAGTTCCCCTGTGAGCTGGAAATTCAGTTTGATGGTCAATGTCTTTGTTCATACTTTTGATCACAGCTCAGGACCCCAGCAGGATTCTAGCAGCTGTGCAGGGTCAGGATGCAAACTTCCTGAGTCCTTCCCATGACACACATTACAATAGGCTGTAGCAGATTAGCAAGAAAAAACCCCTCAATTTAATTAGAAAATGTCCAAGTTCTCTTGCATTTTTATAGTCTTTTGTAGTTTTCCAGTAAAAAGGCTGATACTTACTACCTTAGTTTTTAATTTTTTTTTGTTTTACTAGCTGTAGATTTTTTTAAAAATAAATGGCTCTTTTTGCCAAGAAAGGTACGCTGCATGCCCACTTAAACAATTCCACCAATTAACACACTTATTCTAAGCCTTAATTCTTAAATGTTATGGCAGAATAGTAAATTATTTCCCAATTTACTACAGGGGACTAATTTATTTATCCTTAATTTATATCTGTTTTCTTTATGATGAAAATTAGAATTTTATTAAACTGCAGAAAAAACAAGGCTTCAGAAACTGGTTTTAGTCAGTGAGCCAGTTAATCAAACTCACTTACAACATTTAACAGAATTTATTAAAACTGATTATGCACATAACATTAATTGTTTTCCTCACAAACACCTGTAGTTAACAGACTGACTCAACAGTTTCTAATCACTGTGTCCTGTCCACAATCTCTTAGTTATGAGATTTGAGTTTTCACTCTCATTTTTTAAAAGAATACACTAGAAGTGAAACAAGCTTTTAGGATTGTTGTCTTCTTTTTTTTTTCTGTTAACTTCCTAGAAGTTTACCAACTTTGAATGAAACAATAATTGAACTGAAGTGAACTGCAATGAGAAAATAATTTTGTTGCATTAGCATAAGGACAAGAGCCATCCCAAGACCAGTCACTTCAAAAAACCTCTGGGTCCAGGTGCTCAGCCAGTGGTATTTCCCAGTTTAATAGTTTGGCTCTGCACAGGAGAAACTAAGACTTTCTTAGATGAAGTGGAAGCATACTGGGCTCTTCACCACTGTTTCTGAAACTCCCCAAATATTTCACATACACAAGTGTAGAAGAAGCAATGGCTAATCACGCTGTGGCATTACATTATTTTGTTAGTGGCAAAAAAGGTCTTTCACTGCTTCATATTTCCATACATTTATTTGAGTAAATACGGGAAAATACATTTGATCTATTTAAAAAATAATTTTATACTATACATTTTTATTAAATGCAAGTCCTGATTTCTCAGTTCTTGTGTTCATTAATACTAGTTTAAGTAAAATATCAGATTAGACAACATATATGGAATTATTTCTTAAATAAAAGTGTTCTAGGACCAAAACCTTGGAATGAAATATATTTGTAAGTGAAATTTACAACTTCCACAGTTCAGAAACTTCAACCAAAATGTGAGAATTTATGTAAGTAAAAGAAAAGCTAAAGAGAATTTGTACTTCTCTATCTACCATCCATAGATGCCTATTAACCTACAATACCTAAAGAGATTGCCACTTGTGTTATTTATCAGTACAGCCGATTTTTTGGTATGCAGCTCTCTCATGACCACTGAGTAGCCCCGGCTCCTCCTGCTCAGTTATTTCATCTTATACTTTATTCCCAATCCTCCAGTCCTCCTCCTCTATCTCAGCAACCTATGGCAATAACCACCAGCATTTTTTTACCTGGTCATTACCAAAAATAAACCAACAGACTGATCTCAAATTGCCCCATGGGATCTTCTAACTGGTGACTTCTCTCTAACCAGACAGTCTCCCCCATAAACAAAACTCACTGCCCTTTTCCCATGAGCCAGTTCCTCTGACAGACTGGGTTTCTCATACTAAGCCCCATCTAAACTACATTATAATGACTCATGCTGTAAAAGCCTGGCTGAAATAGAAACAGGTTTGATCCCCTGCATTTCCTTGCCTACAGAACAAGTTATCAAAAAAGAGATCAGGTAACTGGTAGTAACCATTTTTGAGAAGCTGTTGCATTTTAACTCAAAACATTTGGCCATCAATAATCCTGGCCTGCCCTCTCTTAGTGCTTCTTTCTCTTGTCCCCCTCCCTCCATGTTTCAGACTGCCACTAAAATACACCAAATCTAGTGGATGCAAGTACCAAACCTTGAGTGACAGACACTACTTGTAATGAAACACCTCCTGCCGTACCTACTGCTGCAAGGTCACTGATTTTTCTCAGTTAAAGGACAACAAGTGCTATGATTTGATCAGATACCAAGGAAACCGGTTCACCAAATGGGCATTCTGGTATTTCTAAACATCTCAGATACCTATCTAAAACTCTGCTTTGACAGATTTCTGACAGACTTTAAAAAATGGGGGGTTTTGTTTGTTTTACGCTCCTCAATTTCCAGACAATCCAAATTAAACACAGAGAGAACGTGCCACCTCCTGCACGCCTACATGTGAAGATAGATGTGAGCAAAGATGCAGGAAAATTAATCCCAGCAGCGAATATGGATTTATTTCCCAAGTAGAAAGGAATTCACAGCTTTGAATAAATGAATGAAATTAAATAATGATAAAAAATTATCCTCCTGGCCAAAATAAATTATTTTATGAAACAAACAGATGGAATTGTAAGGAAGAAACAAAATCCTTCTTTTAAGTCTTAAAACCAAAATTGCTTCTGTTGTCTTTGATCTGATTTGTGCTGTATTAAAGGTCAATGAACATTGGAACAAATATTGCTAAATAATGTACTCAGTGGACAAAAAGAAAGAGGAAGGTTTGGCTTTATTGTCCATAACACATCACACAATGAGCTCATCAAAGTTACCAGCTGGGGCCTCGCAAACCACATTGACCAAATAAGGCAAAAGGCTTCGTGCCTGGAATCCTTTCCCAGTTACCTCACTCGGCTTCTGCTCGCCTCGCTACAATAATTGAAGAGGTCATTTTTTTAAACTCTCATGGAGTAAATCAACAGGCTGTCCAATGCAAAGCTGGGTTTGTGCAGTCTCTGGGGAGAGCTCAGCTTTATTTAAACTGAGTGTGTACAGAAAAGGAATAACTGAAATATGTGCAATAAAAACAGAAGAGTGAGTAGTATAAATCAAGAAGAGCAAGTGATGCAGATTTGTATACTGCTGGTTAGATTACAAACACTAATGTTTTATGGAGAATGTTTCTCAGATTTGTTGGGTACCTTCAGGTTTTTGAAGTGCATGTGAAGAATTGGTCTTTAATGTTATTCTTGTGATGTTCCAAAAACACTTGAACTTTGCACTCTGAGTTTATACTGTCCTTGTACTTAAAATATAGCTTTGTAACATCAACAGGATATATTTTATCCTCCATATTCTCTTTTATTTCTGTGACCATGTTTTTTGCCTAAACTCTATTATAGTTTTGAAGAAAAAATGAAATATTCTCATTCTCTATATTAAAAACATCTATAGGATATTCATCATGGTGGCAAAAATCTTGTGAAGTTACTTATTATTAAAATAAAATGGTGATTCTCATAATTTGTAACATTTTCTCCTTTTTACATTGGAGGGGGGGAAGGGGTGTTTTGCTTGTATTTATCTGCAACTGAATTTTATCTGGTGTTTTATAAAAGAAAGAAAAAAAGCCCAGGAAGCATTTTTAAGTTCTCCTCACATAATCTTCCCCCCAGCAAAATCTCACAGTAGTACCTAACATAATTTCCTGTTACATATATTGGTAACACAACTATCTAACAATATTTTTCTTCCACAAAATTTGGACATACAGCTTAACAGGGTACTAAAATTTATAATTTCAAAGTCCGATTAGAAGACAAGGTCCAACACCCAAGAGCTGCTTGCATCTCTAGCTACTGCTACCTTTGCCAATGCTAAAGGCATACCAATCTCATGCTTCTATACTTAATGTCTTGAAATGTTTGTTCATAAGATGTTATGATGCAAATTAATTCTAAAGTGACAGCTCTATAAATATGACATCTTTCACCTATCCTGTGGAGTTTGCACCATCCACAGAACCACAAGATCACAGAATATGCTAAGTTGGAAGGGACCCACAAGGATCTTTGAGTCCAGCTCCTGGCCCTGCACAGGACCATCCCCAAGGACCATCCCCAAGAGTCACACCACATACCTGAGAGTGCTGTCTAAACACTTGGACTCTGTCAGGCTTGGTGCCCTGGGGAACCTGTTCCAGTGCGCAACCACCCTCTGGTGAAACCTTTTTTAAATATCCAACCTAAACCTCCCCGGACTGAGCTTCAGACCACTTCTTTGGGCACTGTCACTGGTCACCACAGAGAAGAGATCAGTGTCTGCCTCTCTGCTTCCCTTCATGAGGAAGCTGAAGACCATGATGAAGTCTCCCCTCAGTCTCCTCCAGGCTGAACAAGCAAATGATCTCAGTGTCTCCTTATATGGCTTCCCCTCCAGACCCTTAACCACCTTCATAGCCCTCCTTTGGACACTCTCTCATAGTTTAATGTCTTTCCTATACTGTGGCACTCAAGCTGCCCCCAGCACTGGAGGTGAGGCCGCCCCAGCTCAGAGCAGAGCGGGACAATCCCCTCCCTTGCCCAGCTGGCGATGCTGTGCCTGATGCCCCCCAGGACACGCTTGGCCCTCCTGGCTGCCAGGGCACTGAGGCCTCATGTTCAACTCGGCATCAACCAGGACCCCCAGGTCCCTTTCTGCAGCACTGCTTTCCAGCCTCTAATTCTGCAGTCTGTCCGTACATCCAGGGCTGCCCCATACCAGGCACAGAATCCAGCACCTTCCCTTGTTGAACTTCATATGGTTAGTGGCTGCCCAGTCCTCTAATTTGTCAAGGTCTCTCCGCAGGGCCTCTCTGTCTTTGAGGGAGTCAAGTGCTCCTCCAATTTTTTATCACCTGCAGACTTGCTTAGTATCCCTTCCAGTCCTGTGTTCAAGTCATTAATGAAGATGTTGAAGAGCACAGCACTGAAGATGGAGCTCTGTGGAACCCCACTAGTGACAGGTTGCCAGTCTGATGCCACCCCACTCACTACACCCTTTTTTTCTGACCTGTGAATCAGTTCTCACCCACAGCATGATGTGTTTATTTGGCTGAATGCTGGACATTTAGTCCAGAAGGACCCTGGGACAGTATGGGAAGATTACATTAATTGGCTTCCCTTGATCAGCTAAGTGGGTTAGCTTGTCATAAGCGGCAATCAGGTTTGACAAGCAGGACTTTCCCCTCATGAAGCCATGCTGGCTGTCACCAATGACTGCATTGTCTTTCAGATGTTTTTTGATACCTCCCAGAATAATCTTCTCCATAACTTTACCAGGCACTGAAGTCAGACTAACAGGCCTGTGGTTTCCAGCATCCTCCATCTTGCCCTTCTTGAAAACTGAGACAACTTTCACTAGCTTCCAGTCAGGTGGGACATCTCCAGCTTCTCTTCAGAGAGCAACATGTGCACAGAAATGTTTTGGGGTTTTGGGCAGGAGAGGGATGACAGGGAAACAGAAGCAAGTTTGGATTTTATATGAATACAGTTCTACACACTGTTGTAGATTAACACTACAGGGGAAAAAAAACAGCTCACACCTGGTAAGGCCCACTCAGCTGATGTGTCTAGAAAAGACCACAAATAAAAAGTGACATTCGCAGTGTTCTGTGAAATTTGCTGCTGAAATCCAAACAAGAAAACATCTGTATCTTTTGTTTGACTATCAGCACAGATCATCCCAGAGGAGTTCAATAGCCAAATCTCTGTGCAAACTTTCATTAACTGCAGATAAATAACTAGCAAGCTCAGCTCATTCTATATTTATAAGAGTTCATAAATGCTCAAGGGCTGATCCCAGCGAACTGAAGTAGGGGTAAGCAATCTGACCATGTTTTCCACTTTACCAATAATGGGTTTCATGAAGCCCAAATTTCTACTCTATTTCATATGGGTCTCATTATTCCTAGATCATACTTTGCTATTTTGTAATTACTAGAAAAACAATACTGAATGTAATTAAGCTCTGACTTGTTTGTGTTGATACCATTTAGTTAAAGGCCAGCTGTAATTGCTTCCACTGATAAAAATCAGCTCAAAGGCAAATGCATCACACTTGGTTATGACGGCGTTCTGAATCTCTCATTTCTGACTTTGGCAGCTGAACTCTATCTGCAGTGCTAGAAAATATGTTTGTTTGACATTTTATAAAACAATGACCTGGGAGAGCTCTCTTTAGGGTATCCATGCGTCAAGCCAAGTATCCTGGACTCTCCAAAACACATAGCACTGCATAATAAAGTGCATTAGACACTGTAATAAGAGTTAGCTGAGCCAGGCTCCCTCCTGAGCTCATTCTGTACACTGTAGTGTGACCACAGACAAGTCAAAACAACAACTCAGAGCGGAGCAGATCCCCATATTTATATAGAAGAGATTTGGAAAAGAAACCAGCCACTGTGATATACCAAATAGAGAAGACTCAACCTGTGCCCTGCCTTTAATGTTCTTGACAATACAAAAAACCAAAGGATTCATCTTCAATTAGATCATTATGTATGTGTTGACATTTACTGAGTGACATATTTGAAAGAAACCTGAGTGTCTATAGAGTTCTGCAGAGAGCCCTGTGAACCACCTATGGATTGTCTGTCATGCAGCAAGACAGTCAATAGTATGGTGGGTTGAGCTTCCAAATAGGGTGCTCTGAAGAGAAAAATTATATCCCTTAAACTATGAGAATATGAAATGAAACAGTACTACAAAGAACTGAATGACACTACTAAAACGTCCTGAAAACTAAAAATAATTTTGTGCTGGGATTACATTCTGATTCGTGCAGCATGGTAGATAAACTCCCAGCCCTGCATCTCACAGCAGCATAGGGGTGGGACAAGAGAAGAATGTAGTTGTACACAAAAACATATCAAGTGAAAGGGTAAAGAACGCCCATTTCAGAGAAATCTAACCTCAAGTTCACAGTAAAAATTCTTCACAAACATCTACTTAGTTCCTGTGCGGAAGCAGTCCCATGTGTTTGCTACACATTCACAATAGCAGTACAAGAAGTATAAACCTTTGGTGATCGTTTCCAATAGCTCTGTTCTTCTTCTGAGTTTGAGTATAGCATAAACACAACCTCACCCGCAACATCAGAGAGCTTTATTTGTACTCATTTAACCTTACAAATGGAACATTTCCCAGAAACTTTCATGAGCACTAATACAAAATGCAAAATGCTTCCGAACTAGTATGTTTGTGAAGACAGAAGGAACTGTTACTAACCATAACCCCTAGCTGACTACCACAGCCTCTATGCATATCTCAGAGACTGTGTTCAAAGCAGTCACCGATAGCCACTTAAGAATTTAAGATCAGGCTGAAAACAGCTCTTCTAGACTAATGGCTCATTCCAACATATTTTTCCCCAATATATCTGATTTCCTGAGCTGACTACTGAACCCTGGTATAGACAACCTGCATTGTCTCTCTCACACAGATACAACACTTAATACCAACGAACTGGATAAAATTACCAACTGGAGCACTTCCACGATGGGAAAATCTCTGGAGAATATTAAGGTGAATACTCTGGCAAAATGAACACGAACTGCTGCACTGCATCAGCCATGTAAGGAGGAGAGGGAAAGCAGAGGCAGAGATTATGCTAAAACTGTCTTCTGTCTTTATGCAATGTCCGCCTGAGGGACTCATAGCAGCTGTTTGAATCCTCCCTGTGGTTCTGGGTTAACCCAAGATGCGGCATAATGTAAATGCGGACATCAGAAGATGAACACAATGCCAGATGGTAGGAATGTGCAACAGTAGCAAGAGCTGTGCCCTATGCATATTATCAATCTTTAAGCTTCATTTCTAAATCACCTCCTCCCCTGAAGCCAAGAATTTAGTATAATTTACTAACAAATTAATGAGGATGGCATCAAGTCTGTTTGAATACAAAATGCCTGTTTCCAGTCCAGCCTTCAAAACACACTGATAAACTCACATAAACATGAAATGAAAACCAACGCCAGCCACTTACTTTTGCTGCTCCTATTTGCTCTTTTCGAAACTTCTCCAGTGGTGCTATTAGCACATCATTAGCATTCTGGATCTGCAAAGTTAAACATAAAGCATATCTTTTTAATACAGAGTATCTGCAGAAAGCGGAGTCACTGTAACTCTGCCAATGTGCAAGACTGAAAAATGCATGTCCACAACATTCTGGTAAGAGCATATTGGGTGGGAGGCAAATAATTATGTTTTCTTTACACAAAGCATACAACATGCATGTAAACTAGTCTAATATGGAACATTTTTATGAGTAACTAAAGCAATTGTAATGAAAGATGCAGTAATTTGCTCTCCAATATGTAGAAGGTTTTCTGGTACTTTCCTTCCATTTCTTGCATCTTGTCTAAAACCAGAATAGAAAATGAAAACTTTCAGGAACATGTTTTGGCAGAACAAAGAAGACAAACACACAAGTACTGACAGCACTGACTAAAAGAGTCTGTGTTTACGGAATCTGAAGCTTTGACAGCTGAATCTTTTCGGCTATCTCTTTGGATTATATACCTAGCTACACTGAACAGAAGAGAGTGAGGCAGAGAACTCTAAAAAGGTAAGTGGGCAACTTAAAAAATACTCTAGATTGGGTTTCTTAATTTTTCAAGTTTTTAAACTAATTTGAGATGTCCTGCAGCTATTTTTATCTCTTTAACCTAAACCAGAGTTCTTAATGAAACACAGTTTTCTCTTCATGGCCTCTGTTTATTTAGTGTAAATCCAGTCCTGGGAACTCCTCCCTGAAACCCATTCCCAGCAGCGACCACCCAAAGCAGTCTCTAGTCATTTGGGACTGGAAACACACATACAGCAGAATACAAATGGCAGCCAAGCCACCATGCCACTCACCAAGGAAATGTAGCATAATTTCCCCAAGTGCCTTTTAGGGATGAGAAGAATAACCAATTAAATTTACTTTATTGATGAAAATCAGAGAAACTAAAAACTGTCAACATATCAGAAATAAAGCACAATAAAACACATCACAATATTCTATTATACTGACTACAGTCAAAACTGTGGGTTTTCTGCACAAACAGCTTTTTTCCTCATCACCAGTACAGTTTTTACCAATACTCATCATTTGGGCTTTGGCAGGTTTAGATGTCTGGGCAAAGCTAACATGTACTTAAGCCAAATGTGAATGAATACAGTTCTTGTGGTTCTTCCATAACAGTAATTGATAAGTTACATTGTCAGTTGAGCACAAAAACTTCCCAAAAGGCTGCAATAAAAACCATATAGAATAAACCCACTGAAATACAAACACATTTTCTTTCTTCCCAAACCTTACATTACAATTTGAAAGACCACAGAATTGCCACATCTCTTAGCAGAACAAAGTTTTCGGAGAAGCTGAGACTCTCTTTGACACCCTTATGAAGCGAAGTCCGAGACAGCAACGGCAACACACTGGAATGCTCAGTGATACCATGATCAAAATGTGCTACATTTAAAAACAAAAATCAGGCACAGAGGATGAGGAGTGTTTTCATTGCATTCAACATCCTCCATCAGTTCCACTGGACCAGACTACGAAGCTACATTACTCTCCAAGTGGACGCTTCCCAATAATATATAGATTTTTAGCCGTCATCCAACAATCTAACTGGGACTCAACACTTTACAAGGCAAAGTACATGCACTTAGCAAAAGACAATTTCAATCCCAAGGATCACTAAAGCAGATTAACAGCAGTGCAAAACTTAAATGACTTGCCCACAACCAAGCAAAATTGCAGCGTATACGCCTGGAAGCAGCAGCTGGAAGTTTTGATAACTTACAGAGCACGTACGTGGCTTTTAGCAACACACACAGAAATCACAAATGATTGCTGGAGTCACTGGTATGGAAATGTGGATGCAAATTTTTTTTTTTTTCACATCCCAAACTAAGTTTTTCTCTGCCTTTTAGATTCATTGCTAAGTATGTCACAGTTCAATTAAGGGAGATGTATGTTTATTATTAAGTAGTTACTACTGATCCCAGCAATCACTGCTAGTCCTGTTGCTAGTCATTGCCAGTCAAACTAACCCCATGTGGAGCCGAATGGCCCCTCCCTTCATTCCATGCCACCATGGTCATGCAGCCTCCATGCCACACCAGGAGACCTCACTGCCTATATTGTCCTCTTGGCAGCATTAAAGTGACTGAAACACAACTCCTACCCATCTCACTCAAAGCTGCTGCAAAGCAAATGAAGTATCTTGGGAAAAAAAAGAATCCTGCTTCAAACACCATGGAAGAACATACACATAGGAAGCATATGGAACTGAGAGGATTCATCTGAGAAGTAAGTGGCTTTGCTGGGCTAAAGCACAATGTTATTACTCCCACAGTTATACATGAACTAGGAATGGACAGCTGGCATTGCCAGGCTTGTATCTAGACGGGGTCTGTGCCTCTGAATAGATCTGCTGAGCCACATCAACAGAACATACTGCAAGCTCTTCCCTGGGCTGAAAGGTTCTACTGACAATAGCCCTGATGTTGACAATTCATCTCCCAGCAAAATTAGGAGCTAGGCAAGAAATGGGCTTTGATTTTGGGTAGGGAGAATGTGGCAGCAAAGGACCAAGGAAAATCCCAGCAGATGCATTTCAACAGCCACTAGTACAAGATGCAGAATGCTCCACTGTGTAGACTTCCATCAGTTTCCACCAGGCTGTGCCTAGCTTTTGGAAACTGAAAATTATAGCGAAAGAAGAAATTTTACCTTACATATTCACTTACTAATTTCCTTCCTTTGTCAGTTACTATCACTGCAACTACCTTCCAGTTTCCTTCTTAAGGGTTATAAATCAGCACACAGCCCCCACCCCCTCTTCCCCCCCCACACTCTTCTGCATCCCCTTCAAAGCAGCAATCTAATACGCCCACAACCATTGCTATGGAAATCTGATTGCTTTAGATAATCTGAAATTTTCACTGTGTGGTCCTAATCGAGTAACTTTTTTCCTGCCAAGATGATACTCCCTCTCCTACTCAGTTATTGTGCTAGGCTTAAAACAGGGACACTTGGAACAGGCAAACGATGTCAAAAAGACTGTAACAGTTTTTGTAAACAGCAACTTCAGAAATCCTTGTTTTGTTTAAAATATGGATCTTATCCTTCCAAGCTTAGTCAGATTAGTCACACCTTTACAGAAGCTACATTTTCTTGATCCAATAGTTACTGAATGTTACACAGTTCCAGTGCTCAGCATGGTTAATATGTGGCAGTCAATCAAATTACGTGACTGTTTCTCTTGTTTGGCAAAAGCAATGATCTTCCTCCAGAAAAAGAAAAAAAAAAAAAGAATAACACAATTTCAATTTACTGACAGTTCATCAGTCCTTTTTTTAATTAAGATGCTAGACAAGTATTAGAAGACATATTACAAGAGTATTACTTTGACAATTGAGAGACCTATATTAGATACAGTAATAAAGAAACAGATTTCTCTAAACTAAAAAATTTAATCAGATTTTCATCTTTGGTATATATATAATTTCACTTAGTTATAGTAAATTCTATTTGTTGATAAAATCACCATTGAAATAAATACCACTAAAGCCACCCAGAACTTGTAAAATATAATTGAAAAAGAAACATTTAAAAATTCAAAATACTTTTTCTGAGGCAGTTTGGACAAGTTATGAGGTTGGTCTTTGTTTGCATAACTGCAACATTTCAGTACACTCTGACAGCCTTTGAGACAACATGGTGAAGCCACTTAAGTTGTCTTTTCTGATTCATGATCATCCACTTTTCCAACCTACCCTCTTTCCCTCCAGAAGTTAGCTGTGAAATTGAATTTATGCACCAATACTGAGATTAAACTGTGGTTTTCACACATCACAGAGAAACTCCACATCTATACTTGGAGACATTTTGGGCTAGCAATTTTTTAAACTTTTCTTTTTTTACTAAAACTTTCAGTCAGTAGAATGAAGAACATTAAGAGAATCATCATTATTATACAATGTTAGAAAGGGAAGAATAAATTTATTGCAAACATATCTGAACATTTCCATTTCTAGATTTTTCTTAAATTCAACTCAACATTAATTTTTTGAATGAGCTTTCTCATTAGTTTTCAAATTTTTCTGAATTTTTGGAGAGTGAATTATATACGGCCTGTACATGCAGCATTCTTCTTCTTTTATCTAAACTGAAAGAGGGAAGACAAAGATTTGCATGGAAAGAGGGTAGGTTTAGATTAAATATTAGAAGGAAATTCTTTACTGCTAGGGTGGTGAAGCACTGGCACAGGTTGCCCAGAGAAGTTGTGGATGCCCCATTCCTGGAAGTGTACAAGGCCAGGTCGGGTGGGGCTTTGAGCAACCTGGTCTAGTGGAAGGTGTCCCTGCCCATGGGAGGTAGTTGGAGTTGGATGATTTTGAGGTCCCTTCCAACCCAAAACAATCTATAATTCTACTTTGGTAGAACCAGCGGATATAAACAGAAATTTACCTAAAAACATGGATGCAGCTGCTAATTAATTTTTAAATGCTAACAATACAGACACAGAAATTTTAAGCCCTGAATCATTTTATAGGCTTTTATCTTCACCTTAGTATCTACAATGCTGAACTGCAGTAACAAGAACAGTCAATACCTTTTGAGCTTTGTATTTTCATTTGCAGGGATAAGGACTAGGCAGGTCACAAAAAGAACTGAGTTAACAGATTTACCAATTCCCAGAGGGAGACAGCAACAACATTAAATGAGGCATATTTACAGTGATAGAATTAAAAATTATATTAAACTTATCTGAATGATACCAAAACACTCCAACTACAAAAAACTTTTGGGTTTATATAGTGTATCTTGGAAATACACTTTTTTGTTCCAAAATTTGCTACGAGTACTTTTCACTGCAACACAGAATGATCACACTTGCACATGGTAAATAAAACTCATTACCCTGAAATACTGAATGACTTACAAATTCTGAACGCTGACGAATACTAACTTGCCTCATGCCAGCAGAAGGCTTCTAGAAAACATATATTAAATTCATTAAAAGGGGCAACAAATCTCATAGCTAATATATGCACAGTAATGCATTTCTAATTTAGAAGAATATTGCTCTACTAGACAAAAAGACATAATTTAATTTTAAATCTTCCTCCCAATTACTAACAATTGCTAACATCTGATCAAAATACCACTTCTTTCAGTCTGAGACCTGTATCAACAGCTCCTAATCAACACAACTTCAAATACAACAGCTGAGACCAAATACAACCAGGCATTTGTATAACTTATGTTTCATATTGCATGCTACAAAGAATATAAACATGCCATGATAAAACACTACTCATGTATTTAAGTCCACACTTTCTGTTTTAAAAGTTAAAAAGTGTAAATATTACACAAAGTTAGTATCGTGAATTTCAGTGCCTGTAACTATTGACCTTAGCAAGACAAATATTTTAACAGCTTTGTACAGAAAACTCTACACAGACAAATCACATACTTAGAAAACAAAACCAAATAATATACTTGAAGTTTATCTTAATCCCTCTCACCTTTACAAAAAAAAAAATGACATCAAACAATACCCAAGCTTGTGTTACTTTCCTAAAAATATCACTACCAGTGGCACTTATTTAAAGCAAATCTGATGTTAAAGCAGATTCAGAAGACTATGAACATCTAGAGATGATTAGTAACATAAGTTGGACACTTCCATGTACAATGTGTAACGCAACATTCAGCTTCTTACCAAAACCTAAAGCTGTATCAAGTGGTGTTAATACATTGTCACAAGAGGATGCATATAAATCATATGCTAGTCAAGGCTGGGAGTAGTTATACATATGAATCAAAGAATGTTTTGGGTTGGAAGGGTCCTTAAAGATCATCAGGTTCTACCCCCGTCACCCCCTGTCATGAGCACCAATGCTTTCCACTTGACAAGGTTTTTTCAAGTGAACTTCGATTTTCTGTATTATATATTTATTTTATATATATATATATTTATGTTTAAAAATAAATTACTGTAGTGTCAAACCTGAAGTGAGTATTTCTTAAAATAATAAAAAATGACACGAGAATATGCACAAAGGCTGCCTTTAGCACAGAAAGGCAAATCTCCTTATGGAGCCCTCACAAAACATTAGAGGAAGAACAGAACTCATCTGAAGAACAACTGAAGAATCTCAGATATTAGGTCTCCTCAAGGATCTTCTTCCTTTTTACTGATTACAGAGCAAGCAGATAAAAAAGCAGCCAACCTTCAAAGAAGTCAGTCTTCATGAAGAATCTGACTCAGATCTACCATCTGCTTTTTAAACATAACATTTATATTCTAAAAAGTACACACTGATATGCAGTGTAAATATATCCAGAAAAAAAATATATGTAAATATAATATTTTAAAATTAACATTGCAAACATAATTTCAGATTACTGATATTCTGAGTTGGAAGGGAGCCACAAGGATCATCAAATCCAAATCTTAACAGAATGGCCCATCCAGGGACTGAACCCACAACCTTGGTGGTATCAGCACTAAGCTGTGACCAACTGAGCCAAACTTCAGGGTGTTGTGTATCTTGACTTTGCAATTACTCGGTAGAGGTCTTGGTAAATGAAGACTTCCTGAAACATCTTCCCACCAGAACATCCTATTATGGGTGAGTGGACAAACCAGATTTGAAAGCTTCACCTTTCCAAGTATTTGCCATCAGATTCTGGTTTTTTTCCACTTTCAGAAGTATTTTTCCACTATTCCAGAAGTAGTGAGTTACAGAGAGATTAAGACAGGAGTTTCATTTGAATAACCAGTATTTCAGAGAAAAATGTCTCAGAGATATAAGGGTCAATCTTTTTATCTCTATCCCCTAAGGAGGACATAGTACCTTAATGCTTGAATATTAACTCCAAGCCTCCTCCCATCAATGCTTCTTTCTATTTTCAGGCTGTGGAAAACTGACAAAGTTAGACAAGTACAGATGCTGTATCCACTTCTGGATTAATCAGGAGAAGATCTTGAACTTCTCCTTCATCTGGGAAATTAAATCCTTCAAGATTCATCTGAAAAGAAACTGGTTCCATACCCATTTTTTTGAGTGACAAAATCATAGAATAGTTTGGGTTGCAAGGGACCTCAAAGATCATCTAGTTTCAACCCATCTGCCATGGGCAGGGATGCCACCCACTAGACCAGGTTGCTCAAAGCCCCATCCAACCTGGCCATGAACACTTCCAGGGATGGGGCACCCACAGCTTTCTCCAGGCAAGTTGTTCCAGTACCTCACCACCTTCACAGTAAAGAATTTCCTTCTAATAGCTAAACTAAATCTAACCTCTTTCAGTTTAAATCCATTCCCCCTTGTCCTGTCACTACTGGAAGGTTGCTAGAAGATCCCCTCAATGCCTTCTCTTTTCCAGGCTGAACAACCCTTGAACAGAGGAAAGATCTACTAGAAAGCACACAACCTAATTTGCGAAGAACCATATTTAATCTTGTAAAGTAGATTGCCAGTAAGACCCTAAGATCTGAAATAGTTTAGGATACTTTAGATGGAATTTTGACAATCCCATATCCTGATGAAACCCAAATCTTCCAGTGGAGCTCAAAACTTTCTGGCACAGAAAACTTACAGTGGGTAGTGCAAGAGAGAGTGATCCTATCACCGTCCGAGCTCTCCACTTCCATAGTCAGTTTTGCCTTAAGTCCATGCAGGACTCCAGGACTCCCCTTTCCTGGAGACACTGCTTCACCTCTCCTGTGCTTCGTTCTACCCCTCCACCTATGAAGCTTTCCTTTTTCAGGATACTGTGAATTCCATGGTAGCAAGAGACCTTCAGTTCTAAAGTTTATTTCCCTGATATATTCAAATCCCACAACAATTAGCCAAGCAATCTGACCCACTGTCCTTCCTGTGACTCCATGTTTAACTGTGGTGATACTCCAGGAAATTAAAATGAAAAAGACAAAAAAGAAAATTCCAAGAGGTGAAAGCTGTTGAATAGAAACTGAAGGAGAAGGGGAAAAAATATTTAAAAGCTACTTTTAAAATCAGAAGTTTGGTTCTGTTAAACCCTTCCATTCAAGCAAGCTATTGCAGAAATCTGTATTACTGTACAAACTGTAAGACAGCACATCTTTCACACAAACAGACCCATATATTTTCATAGTTTTTTCACTCTCCTCTTCCCGATTGAGTAAGACCCTTCACAAAGTTGACAACCTACCAACATTAATCTGAACTCCGCTTTTTTCTCCAGCAGTCTCCTGTGCAGGTAAGCTACAGGACAAGTTCTGTAGAGAGTATCACACCAACTGTAACTGAGAGTAGTACTAACAGAAATTACATTCTTGAGCTGAGAAGGAAAAGAAACATTTCATCATTCTTGAAAGCATGCTTAACACCAGGACTGTACTTGTACCATTAACACACAAAAGGGTACAAAGAAAAACAAAGAGCTTCACTGATGGAAGCCAATTCAAGAGTTACTCCCAGAGCTGCACTTGAAGGGGAAAAAGAAATAAAAATAAAGAAAATAAACAAATAAAATCAAAGAACAAACAGTCCTACTCAAGCAAAGACGACTGCTAAACACATTATAATAAGAAGCAAACCTTGCAGAGAGTACTGTGGCTATCTTTGTGATCATTAACCAGATGCAACCTTGTCTCTGAAGTTGGGGAGAATATCAAATACCAGGAGGTCCTCTCAGGCTCTCTTTCTCTGTCCCATTTGGTAATTTCCCTTGTTCCTTCCAAGTATCAGCCAAGGAAGAAAATAGTTATAATTTGCAAGCAATATATTTTGGGAGCTCACTGGCAAGAATGAGTGAGTACACATAATTTTACAAATATTCCATCACACTATCTTTATTTTTTCCTATTTTTCAACTACACACTATCCTACTAAACACAGTATGTAATTAAAAAGAATAAAGTTTAAAATACTTTGATTACATCAGCACATGAATCAAGTGTTTATATAAGCCACATTTAATTATTTTTATACCCCAGCAGTCTCAAAGTTGAGGCATATGCTTTTTGAGCTGTTTCCACATGCTCCTAAACAGGGTTATGATGACCTCTGCTATCTTAGATGAGGGTACAACATAGCAAGTACCTACCAAATGCAGCCCAATCACCCTCAAGCATCTTGCCTTTTTTGTGGTAGCTCAATCTTTGCGGCAAACAACAATAATAACTAGGGTAGTTTAGCACTCAGAGATCCCAAGGTCCAGTATAACCTTTCATGAAAACAGTAACTTGATTCTCTTGGAAGGAGGCACCAATATTCTTTGTGTCTGCAATGACTGCAGTGCAGAAGTTCCTTTTTTCCTCCCAGAAGCCAAGCCTTATGAATGACCCTGAAAGCCTGGACCTTTGAGACCATGCTGAACTAAGACTGGTTAACTTGCTTTAGGGCCAAGGCACAACAGAGAAGTATTAACTCTAAGGATTGGCATTAAGACAATAGAGAAAGAAAAAAATATTTTTGAGTTTAAGTAACATCTACCTCACAAAATTGAGGAACTTCAGGTGTCCCCTAATAAATCAGTTCATGCACTGCCAATAGCAAGATCTGACAAAGCAGAGGACATTACCATCTCAGTAACAATACCAATACAAAGATTCTCAAGGGACTTACCAGGCAATTAACTCAGACACTCAACATTAGATATCCACGGTCGCTGAACTTGATACAGCCACATAAGCTTCCCTTCCCAAACAATGGGGAGAAATAAGCACAGGATGCCTGTGATCTATTCAGACAAGATGCATCACATCATGAAACTGCCAGGTTGTCTGCAATCAAACTCAAGTTTGCTAATCTGCTTGCATGAAGGTAACTCTGCGTAGATGTAAAAAGGCTTAATACAACAGTATTTACATGTTCCCAAAAGAAAGCAAATGAATGTCTGGGCCACTGGGCTTGAAGTCTGCTTTCCCTCAGGGATATTGCAAACCTATTTAGAGTTTTCTGTGACAAGCCAGAGAAATCTGGGACTGGGCAAGAGTTGCTTTTCATTCAGCAGAAAGCAGCTGGATTCAACAGAGACAGCAAAAACATTATAGCCATTACAGGATTCAGTAAAGGTTACTGTCGCTTATTAACTTCACAATCTAAATTTACACTTACAAAGGTATATGGCACTGCTAATGTAACCAAACAGAGGAACTACAAATGCAGTCATACTCCTAAATTGATGAAGAATAAATTAACAAAGCACTGCAACGAATGAAATAGTGTAACAAATCTCTTGCTTCAGAATTTAAAGAAAAAATAGTCAAATTTTAACTCTATGGCCATGTTAAATGGGGATCACATAAGTTAGATTTTATTATATTAGGTTATAAAAAATATGGCTTAGTCTAATCCCAACATGAAATAATATTTTTCTACCTCTTGATTTCCTTTTATTGAATTAATTTCTTGCATAGTTATTACATTCATCACCAACCAATTACATGAGCACTGCTGAAACAAGTATGTAATCAAAACTTCTGATCTGATCTAGGCTACTTTTACAGTCAAAATCCAAACTGGTCATTGCATATCACTCCTCTCTGAGAAGAGACTTCATTCAGCCTCAGAAATAACCATTCTGCCCTCCATCCCCTGGCAGCATGCTGTCTCCACTACCCACACTTTCTGTCATTCACGGGTAGTAAGACACCAGGTTCACCAGCTGATGCCAGAACGTGGCAGCTCATTGGTGTCTGACAGAGACAGGGGTCACAGAGGGAGCTCATTGAAGCAGAGCATGGAAAGCAACAGAAAAAAGTAGATAATGAGAAACCAGAAGTTTCCACCATTTGCCTCTAGTCACTCTGTGCCGCTCCAGAACCATCTGATGCTACCCACTGGCAGTATCTTAGAGAAGCACACCAGAAATTCCCAAAGGAACAAATATTTGACAGAACTATACAAGATGCAGCACATCTTACAAATGACTTCAAGCATTTTACAGTTTTTTTTCTTAAAGGTTTGTTCATCTCTTCATGAACTGCAACCATAAGAAACAGTTCTCAATGACTGCAAGACTGGACTCTGTAGACATTGCTCAGTGAGTGACAAGACATACAGGGAAGGGTAAAAAAAGAACTTAGATGAGAATACTTGCACCATGAATTTACAGCAGCAAGTTTCAAATGCATCTCAATAGTTCTTGTTTTGCATAATAAGATAGGTTATTTATGACTGAACTTACTGTAGGCAAAAGAAAGTAAAGGTTGCAACAAGATTTCCACATATTAAAAGTTTTTAAAGATGCAATAATGGTGCTTGGCATGTTTATATAAAGTATGTTATGAACACATTCATTTAATACTTCTTTTTAATGCTATTTCCTTTTAATTATCTTGTTCACCCAATGTATTCATTGCCTGTGATTTCTCTGGAGGGAAAAGCTAAATATTCATTCCATCTGTTTTAAATTCCACATTTGAGAATTTGCAGTAAGCTTAATACATCTTTGTTGCCTTATGAAGAGAAAATATAATTATATTTAAACTCCCAGAACTGTTGTTATTTTACAGCAGTTAAGTTTTAATGTTTGTATGCTAATCTGTTTAGGTCATAAACACAAGATTCTCGGGCATTGTTGGACCACTAATACTTCAAGCATTACTTTAAAGAGCACCAAGAAGAAGCTACTCAATTCCTACCATTTGTATGTAGAACAGATACTGCATTTATAATCATCCTCCATTAAATGGTTTGGAAAACCAAATTTACTTTACATTTTAAAAGCTGATGCTTGAATTATCCTGCTGGGTGAAGAAAGTGTAGCAGATCCATATTATCAATCACTCCAAGTAGCAGTAAAGTCAGAGGCTACAAACCTGCCACATGCCCAGTGAAAAAGCTGCCTCTGATAACACAAAGTGGCAATGAGACGTCTAATACATTTTATGGACAGCCTTAAAAATTATTTACATTGTATAATACAATGTCATCTGCCTACAGAAAGCAAATTTGTTCGAGGAGGAACATTAGATGCCTTTGAAGTGCTGGGAACTGCCGAAGTGAAATTGCTACAAATACATTTATGTTAATTCTGGTTTATATCTTCAAGATGCACATAACAAAGGCTTAAGAAAAAAATGGATTACTGAAAACAGTCATGTTCCACATTTATGCTCCATGTAAAAAGTCAGATATTCTCTTATTTTCTCAAAATTCTTTATTTTACTGCAAATCTCAAAAGACTGCTATATTTAATTTTCTTTAGGTAGATGAATGAAGAAACAAGTTAAATACCTCAATTACTTGACCCAAATAAGACCAAAGTGTATCTTTTCCTGTCACTGCCATATTTTACAGACTTTTATAAACTTAGATTACAATAGGAAAACCATGTGATGTTAACCTTCAAAAATGTCTAAATTTTTACCAGACATTTAAAATATATTCATTTTTAAAATAAAATACTCGCAACAAAAATGTACATTTATAGCACCTTTCAAAATAAGAGATGACATAAAAAATTGCCATACTTTTAGATGGTACGAGCTACAAATAATACCAATGTAAATGCAAAAAGACTTCAGGAAAAGCAACATGAAGTATTTCACAAGACAAACATGGAAATGGAGAAATGAAAAACATCAGCTGATAAGAATTCTGAGAAATAAAAAGGAGAGTGTGCTAGTAATCCATGATAGTCTCAAGAAATTGAATGCCAGAAGTCAGTATCAAGACAAAAAGATGCAGCTGAATTATTAAAGGACATGGCTAGTTTTATGACCATTAATAAACACACTTGCATGTGTTAAATTGAAAGAAATCAGATCTTAGATTTTAAAGCATTCAGAGCAAGCACATAACTTGTCTGTCGTCTCTCACTCACAGCATACAAAATGGCAAAGGAGTCCTATGTTTGTTGAAACACTGGATAGTCCCCAGAAGAAACATCTATGTACAAAAGGGGCCCAAACAAATTCAGAAAAGTTATTCTTTATAATGTAAGTGAAGTGGTAAGGGTAAAAATTCAAACATTAATATCATACACAAATTACTAATTTTAAATTTAAACTTCTCCCCTTCCCTTTGGTAGCTTGAATAAAATAATGAAAGTAATTCCACAGCTCTTCTCATGTGTCAAGTCTCTATTCCAAATGTCAAACTCTATACCAAGTATTACAAGTACTGAATAAAGATGTAAATACTGGCATGTTGTAAATTAGGCTACATGGGGAAATTAAGATGCAAAGAATGGTACCAAGAGAATTGTCCAGACATGGGTTTAACAATGCTGCTCCTGCCCTCCCACAGTAACTTCTAACAAAATTGACTTAGTTCCTCTCACAATGTGCCTTGCCAAGAAATGGATTTGAATAAAGGGCCCTCATTAGCAATAAAAGTTTGGAGGGAAGTGCTGCTTGAAATTTGTTTTGCTGAAGTGCATGCAAGGAAAAGTACTTTGCTGAATTACTAACAGTGTCTACACAAGCCAGTCCCAGCCTTGTCCTACTGTGTCAGCTGGTGCTCCCGGCTTCTTTAACAGCAACACAGGAATAAATGGGTAGCATCCATGCATGTATCATCCTGATAATGAAGCACAGGATGTCGTCCTCCTCTGCCAACTGTGGAGCTCACAGTGACTATTGAGACCTTCTCAACTCCTAGCACGGCTCTGTAATGTGCTTTGGGAGATGGTATGTGAAAGATGATAGAACTTTGCAAGGAGTATTAATGCTCAAATCCTTTTTACCCGCCCCCTGGTAGCTTCTGAGCAAAATTTAAGGTGTTAGCGATTCTTAAATGTAGTGGTTATGTGCAGGAAAGGATCAGAATTATTCAGGGTTGCTCAGAAAACTCCGTTGGTATTGAGAGGACTACTACCTTAGTGACAGCATAAAATATCTATGTTTTACTACTGACAGCACCACTGAACCAATCTGTAAACAAAGAATGTCGTATCTACCTCAAGCAACTTATGGATCAACAGAATTGTAAACTAAATTCCTGTAACACTACCTTTATTAAGCAATCTTTAATTCATGTTTTCAGGCCACAGCTGCACATCTTAAATAGGGTTCCTAGATCAATTTTAAGAAATTTTCATTATAGCAAAGTTCTAAACACTGAGTTTTGAACAAAAATGACAAGCTACAAACCTAGCTCCATGACTTAGTAATCTTTAACAGCTGGAGGGTTCACACAGCATGAACTACCCTTCTTGTAAATAACATAGCTCCCACTGTGTGCTAAAGGCAAAAGGCAGAACTCAAGATTCCTAGCATCCAAAAATAATACCAAAACTAGGACACCTGAATTCATTATGAAAATACCAAATGTGCCTGAGCAGCGCCTACTGAAGGGCTTGCAATCACTCCTTCAGCTCAGCTACAAAGAGTCAATGTCAAAAACATGAAGGGCAAGATGTTTAAATCTGGTCAGATGGGAGGAGGGACTCCAATATTGTTACATTTAGTACACCGAAGAAAGAGATCACTTGAAAACAGAAAAAACTGGGCCAACACCAAGGTAAAATACATTTACAATCAGACTCTTAGGTGTTTTGATCCAACAGAAAACTCTCACAGGAATATATTTTGAAAAATTCCTGTTCTAGGTTTTGACAATAGAAGTCCTAAGTTCTATGAAAAAGTCATAAGAAGTGCCTCATCTTCAGTGTGTTCAGAAATTAGAAGCCAAAAGGCATGAACTGGTTGTTCTTCACTCGCTTCCTTGATGTGTGGGTTTAAGTAAACTGACTTACCCCATTGCAATGTTAGCCATTACCAAACACATTTTCCCAAGGAGGCGCTGAGCACACTGACACCCAGCGCCTTCCCAAAAGAACAGGAACAGTGGGTAGACGCTACGGAGAACTTGGTTGCTTATGAGTACCCACACACTACATGGACTGATCACTGGAAGGTAAAATTCAAATGCAGAAAGAACTGTACATCGAGGTGTGTGCTCCAGTATTTTTCATTTATGTGAAAAAATATTCATGTCTTGCCCCTACAGGAGTTTTTAATGGATTAAGAGAAAACAGTGGCCAGTAAGTTAAAAAGGAAAGGGGAAAGACCCAATTGACTTTCACACCTTGTAATTTATTGTAAAAGCCCACTAGAAGATAATATACTGGGACAAATTCGCTGCACCTCAGCTCCATTTTTGTATCTCCTCTTGTGCTTTCATTTCTTTTCAGGATATGCTAGTGCTTTCTTTTCCCTCAAAATCCTTTCACATAACAAGGCCCATGCATGCCACCTACTCTTTCATTGCACAAGGACACACTTCAAAGACCTGATTTCTCTGTGCCCCATATTCCTATTTTTCCTTCAACGGGCAAGAGCTCAGTGGGGTTTCTGTCACTACTGTCACTAACAATCTTAGCTGAAAACTGTGATGTCCCCCTTCTGCCTCCACTCTCTCGTGGCCTCTCCTGTCTCTTGGACTTGCTACTTAGTTGCATCAGCAAAATTATATTCTACATAGATGGGAACATTTTATAAAGTGTTAAAGAATGCATTTAACTTTTTCTGATCTATGCACAATTACAAAGATGACTGAAAGCTAGAGGTTTCCTCCTGTTGAAGAAAAAAACCTACCTGGTGATAAATCAAAGAAAAAATAACCCAAAACAACCAACCAACCAAAACCAAACCAAAACAACAGCTTGGGTTTTTTTTTTTCCCCCTTTTTTTCTTTAGCAACCCCCTGAAAATATTTAGAAGACAAAATCAGCAATGGATACGGTCATGGTAGGTAGCTAATCATCCAGTAAGAGGTATCATTTCTGTTTACAGCCTACTCCATGGACTGTAACTCAGTGAAAACTGTAAAAGATAAAGCAACCACAAACACAACCACACTGAAGGAAAAACAGTTCAGTAGTGTACTTGCAAGTCTGGGCATTTATTTTTTTATCACTACCATTAATACAAACAGTGCATGTCTCTTGACTAGGCTGAGAGTTCAAATCATACTGAAAGCAAAGGAGAGCTTGAGAATATAGTTTCAGATAGGCAGCAGAAGAAAATTTTCCTGGTTTTACCCTCCTTTATGGCTTTCCAAATAAACCAAAAAATTTCTCAGCTTGAATGTTTATGTTACATATTATCAAGTGGGAAATGGCTACATAAACACAGGAAACAGCATAATTGGACCACAGAACCAATTAAGAAAAAAACTGATCCAGAATTCAAGTGTACCACACTTCAAAACATTTTAAATAGTACATTATTCTATTGAGTACTCTGGCAAATGTAGATATTTTAGGATATTACAAGTATCCTTCATTTCTTAAACATTTATCACATGAAACATATGTTTTCCCATGAAGAACAAGTAAACAAAACAAAACCAAATCTTCTTCTACTAGGGGGAAATCTTCAATTTAAGAAGTGCAGAAGCGAAGGAATCTCTGCTTTTGTGGAGAGTTGTGTGGCATTTTTCATTTTCATTTTTTTTTTTTTGTTCAATGCATTAACAGTTACAGAAATTATCTGATTAAGAAAAATCCTATCAAATAAGCAAAAAGCTTTACTCTACAAAGAGCTTATTTTAAACCTTCCAAGACATTTTCAGCTTGGCTGTTAGACCTACTTAACAGTTACCACAAATCAGTTCCGTATGTTTATTACATTGTCTCTTTGCTTTTCCAAATCCTGATCTGTAAATTTTGCAGCCAGGCCTGTTTCCCTCACTGTGCAGATGTCAACAAAACCTCTCCAGAGCAGAGTGAACGTACCCTGAACAGGCCTCCTTGTGAGGTCCATTAGGATGTGAAGGGAAAGTTGGAAATCAATAAAAGAATAAATAAACATTTAACTAATCAAAGTAAGAACTTCCTAACTTACCATGAAAAGTAAAACCAATGTTATTTAATTAGCACAGATTATTCCTTAAGGGATGTTGAGCTGCCAGACTCATCACAACATTTATTTTGAAAAGCTTCATTTGACAGAATTCCTGAAACTGGCTTTAAATACGTTTTCCTTAAAAAAACAGAAAGTCAGAGTGCAGGTTCCTTCTTCCTAGACTGAAGCTGGACACATTCAGGCAAACAGACAAGCTGTTCTTTAACGACAGACTTCTTAAGAGATCAAGAGTTTGACTGCCCGGATGTCATAAGTAACAACTTCTGAGTCCAAAGTAACAACAGACATGATAAATTTTAAAGTTTGAAACAAACAAATAAACAAAATGAAAGTTTAGCAGTGAGGGATAAATGGCTAACCCAACAAGGAAGCCAAGATGTTGGCACAAATGTTTATTACAGCAAGGATTTTCTTTTAAATTTTTCAAACTGCCAGTAATGGTTATATTTGACATAGTGGTTCCTTTGTCTGATTTTCTTCAAACAAACAAGCAATAAAAATGGCCAGTCACAGAACTCTCCATAGGAATTTAGGCTCCTAAATACTGAATTCAATTTTAGAGCCTCACGCAAAATGCTCTTGGGAAAAATGTCATGGATAAGGACATTTTTCTTAAATTCAACTGGAAAAGCAGATTTGTTAGACGTTGTCCAACTTCTGCCTGTTTCTCATTTTCCCCATAATCCCTACCTCAAAAAAGAGTGTGGAAGTCTTCTTGAGAAATAAGCATACTCTTAGCCCATTACGATAACGGGCACCTTTGAAATAACTTACTGAACAATACTTAATGACAATCTCATTAACCATGCTCCAGGCCAAGAGGGACACATGGTCACTGAGAAATACAAAATACTTACTCTGTTTCTACACTACATTTTCCAACACTTGGCTTAATCTCAGTTTGTGCCTCAGACATTTTCTTTGGCAAAGTATTCCACAATGCAGCTCATCATGAGGAAGTTTTCCTGACATTCAGCCTAAATCTTCTCCCAAATTCTTCCTGTCAGATGATTGTCTCTTCTTAGTGAGATGATGTAAGCAGCATTCACACTTCTCAGACAAAGAAATAAAAGTTTCAAATCAAAGAGTGAGAGCTTGAGAAAGTGAACAGTTCAGACTGAAAGGGGTCTTAAGTACTGATCTACCTGCTTACTCTTTTAGCAGTCCATGCAATCACTTCTGTGTGAAGAAAAATTGCCTTATCTGTGGCTAAGTGGTGGCTATGGGGACTAAGCAGCTGTGTAAGGAGTCACATGATACCTGTCTGCTGCTCTTAGTGAAGCCGAGAATTCAAACTGCCAGGCTGACTTGTGCTGGTATGCAGCTAGCCCTGCACTATTTGTGACCACCATGTGCTGCCTTCCAATATGAAAATTAATGTGCACCTTCACAGACACTGTAGGTCTCCACGGGTCAATGCCAGTAACTGCAAAAGTGGGGTTAATAGGTCTACTATCTGTTACTATTCGGAATCACTTTGCATTGTATAGCACAGGTGCTGTGAAATAAAACACGGAGAAAGGCAGTCTGGCAGTTCATTGCTTTGCTTCTGTGACATGTCTCGCTCTTGATAGTTTGGATACTGCCATGGTTCTTCTATCTACTATTTGTTATCTCTCCAGTACCAACAAAACCAAACTCCAAAAATCATTGTTAAAAAAAATAATAAGAAAAAGTTGGTGCTAAGGAAATTAGCTGTTCAAAGAGATTAACGTAATTAGAAGTTGTATTTTGCTTTAACAACTACTTCATGAATGGACACATCCAGGCATAAAGCCAAAATCAGCTTAGCTGTTTGTAATGGTACTATGCCCAGGAACTGTTAATGTTGAAACTGGAAGTATGTATCCTTTCAGGAAACAAAAGCACGTGTATGAGCATTTAAGATATTTTCTGAAGAAACGTAGGTTAGCCACAGATGCAAACTACTCAGAGGTAAGGGAACTTTTATAGGTAGAGAATCCATAGAAAACCTTTCGATTTCTCCATGCAAGACACACTGAAGAATGTTCAGATGTTATTTAAGGCTCAGTAATTATAAATTTAAGGCTAAATAATTATAAATTAGAAGGTTCTGACAGTAGTCCGTGGTGAAAATTGTAAACGAGTATGATGGGAACAAAACACAAAATTAAGAAAGGGACACAGAACATGGCATGACACATTTAGAGCAAAAGGTCTAGAAATAGTATCAGATTCAGATTTTTTAGCCTTTTTTTTCTGCTCTCATGCAAATACGACTAAGAAATCAATTTAGAAAGATCTCGTTTAGCTTGTGAAAAGGTCTCAATACAGTTTAAGAGGCAGCTTAGGGGCGAGAAAGGGCTAGCCTGGTTTCTTTAAACTGTGACTCTATTAAGATGGGATCCTGTGTTGCTAAGTAGGCTCAGCTGCAGAGGTCACACTTCCCTGTGGTCCTGCTGGATGCCCATCAGTGAAACCGAGTCGACCCTTGCCTCAGTGTGGGAATTACGGATGGTCTCGCCCTATCAAGCAGCTTCACCGCCCCCTCGATTGTATCCCCGGTGAAAAAATGGCCTTTACCCACAGGGTGGGAATGCTGGGTCCAGTCTGGCAGCAGCTGGGGGGTAGTGCTGTCAAGACTGATGGGATGCCCACAGCAGCGCCGACTGGGCAGGCCTGGGCTGACCCCTGCGTGCGGCCGCCTCATGGCTCTGCGCTGGCCCCAGCCCAGGGGCGTGGGACAGGTGGAGACTCAGGTCAGTGCCAGACCCTGCTGCAGGCTATGGCTGGCCGAAGCCCACTCCGTACTGACTGTGACACTTGGACTTCAGTGGGAATTTCACCTCAGCTCCATGAGATCATGTCATGACATTGCACATGACAGCAAACTAGGCCAAAATGTTACCGATTTTGACCAAGGTGGACAGGCCACCTTCACTCAACCGAGAAATGAAACATAACTCAATATTGTTCGAAAAATAGCTTTTACTAAAGAACAGCTATCCAAAGAAGCAGCTCTCACAATATTTTAATCTTTAAGGCTACCAGACTGTGGCCCCATCCTGCAAACTTTCCTCAGGACCATGTGACCATGGCTTCCAGACTTCTACTCTAATTTCCTTTTAACACTAGAAAAATAATCTCTTTCCCTGACCGCAACTAGTTGTAATAGCAGGTCTGCAACAAATATTGTACCAAGAGGTAGATTTGTAGTCATTCCTTTTGGTGGTCAAGCTAGCTTAAGCAGAGTTTGCTGATCTTGAAATGCCCCTTAATCCTGTTTTTGACTTCTTCTCTGTTGCTGTGACACTGAAACAATCTGTCCCAACATGGTTGAAAAGTAAATATTTTGCTTGTTTTGCTTTTAGCCAGGTCAGCTTTGTGAAGGGGGTACATACTAAAATGGCATGGTTGCCAAAAAACCAGACAAAACTGGTAATCTGTTTCAGTTTTAGCTCAAAGCAAAAGCACTTGCTCCAGGAGATAGATCCAATAAAGTTTCTCAAAGTAACAATAACTGAAGCCTCTGCAGACTTTTTCATTTGAAAAGTATAATAAAGGCAACCTAAATGTTCTGCAAATATTAACACAACATCCTAACAGAGAATACTTAAATAATACAACTTTGTATGTAACACAGATATGAGCCCATGGAGATTACACACATTGCTCAAGGGAGAATATTTTGCTTCCCTGTGAGAAGGTGGGGTTTTGGTTAGTGTTTGTTTGGTTTAAATAAAGGCATATTTGTTTCTACACACCCTCTGGTACATAAAATGCTTGTGCTGTTTTCCGTTTTTAATCACATTTCCCAGGACACTAAATAAGAACAACAAATACAGGGGTTTCATTCCGGAGATCAGACTAAATGAAGGAAAATTTAAAAATAAGTTTGTAGGAATGAAGCACCTTTTCTCATACTTCCAGGAGAACCGCAGATAAATTCAGAATCCATTAAAATTTTTAGAAAGTGGTAGCATGTCAGATAACAGCATGTTCTGGCATTATTACAAGCTAGTAATGGGTACAGCACATATCCTCTTCTACGACCAACTCCATTCCCTCCCTCTGTAGTCACAAAACAAATACATAAAAATTAAAGGCTATAAGGTTGGCTGATCCAGAATGCATGTTCCTTTAAAATACTCTTTTAGAAGTGCAAACATCTTTCTTTCTCTTTTCTCTGTCAACAGTCATCTGAAGAGACACATGGTGACTGTGGTGGAAGCAAAAGAATCTACAAACTAAAACTGCAACTACCACACTTCTGTGAAGACTTAAAACGTCATTAAAATAAACTCCCTCCAGCCATGCTACTCACAGAATGCTTCTAAAAACTTTGGGAAGTGCTGTCATGCAATGCAAGACTATGTGAAGTAAAATGTTTGTGTGGAATGAACATATGAATTGAGAACAAATTAGATTTATAAAATGAGAAGTAGCAAGAGGCTTTCCAACTAACCCTTCATTTTGTACTTTTAATGAAGAGAGCATTTCATGCCTGTCTCCATGATACTCTTAAAACTGGGAATAGCAAGCGATCTTATTTTGTGAATGTGATGGCTCTGAAGATGGACATGCTGCTGGCCAGAGCTGGGCCAATGAGAGAGGCTGGTAATGCCTCTGTGATGACATATTAAGAGGAAAATCAAAACAAAGTCATGGAGGTTTTGCTTCTAGTCAGAGAGGAGGAGGAGGTGAGAA
>VXBT01007668.1:378136-434924 GCA_013400235.1 Oriolus oriolus
TTTTTTTCCTCTTTTCCCTCCTTTTGCCCAGCTGGGGTAGGGGTGCCTGGTGTTGGGCCAGTGTCAAACCATGACACAGCACAAAGGGGAATGTCTTTGAACTGAAAGAGGGTAGGTAAGGTTAAATATAGGGAAGAAATTCTTTAATTTGAGGGTGGTGAGACATCAGCATAGGCTACCCAGAGAAGTTGCGCATGTCCCACCCCCAGAAGTGTTGAAAGCTGGATGGGGCTTTGAGCAAGGTGGTCTAATGGGTGGCTTCCCTGCCATAGCAGTGAGGGTTGGAGTATGGTCTTTAAGATCTCTTCCAACTCAAATCATTCTGTAATAGTATATTCATATGGAGGCAAATACAAATACATGCACCTTGAATGTAGAAAGTAGGAGAAACTGTAATTGCTAACAACCAATTACACTAATCTCCTGCAACACACATTGTTTTTTAAAAAAAAATGGATTTTCTCAATTTGCATTCTCTGCAGAAAACTGAAGAGCAAATACTATACAGACACGGAATTATCAAAGCCTTCTCACTAAGGCTTGGAACACTGTTTATGTAAGATGCTAAAGGAATGTACACGCATCTTATAAATCCCCTTATCTCTGTTCCCCTTTCCTTTCCTCTTGAAAAATTATCCTATTCCCACTCTCCTGTCTTACAGCCTCTTGGCCGCATCAAGACAGACAAGTGCTCCCTGTTTGTTGCCAACTAACCAGTCAAAACAACAGCAGAGATCAACATGGGAGATCTACATTTTCACACCTCTTACAACGTTGTTTATTACAAGAAAATAACTTTATCACAAATCAACTCCGTAACATCTATCTTGGAAAACAGCAAAGACTATCTCTAAAAACAGTCAAATTGTTTTCCTCCTCAACAGGTAGGTTTAAAGGCAATGAAATTATCTAAGCCCAAGCTGAGGAGGATAGGGTGCAAAAGGCTCTGCATAAGATATGGTTCTGCACTCTGGACATTCGTATCAACAGGAAACAACTCACATTTTCAAAAGAAAAAAAAAACAAAGAGAGAAAGCTGCTAAGAAATACAGAGCAAAACATGAACAGCAGGTTGTCTGTTGACTTCATGATCATAAAACTCTGAGCATATTCTGAATTAATAGCTTTGTTCTGCCATAGCACAATGATTCCAGATGTACCTTCGCCAA
This sequence comes from Oriolus oriolus, assembly GCA_013400235.1. Taxonomy (NCBI): domain Eukaryota; kingdom Metazoa; phylum Chordata; class Aves; order Passeriformes; family Corvidae; genus Oriolus; species Oriolus oriolus. The sequence goes on from VXBT01007668.1 coordinate 379,306, forward strand.
GGTTAAAGAAAACATGGACCTGTACTTTCAATCACAGAGAATGGCAGCTTCAGGGATGTGAGAGGGACTAGTTGCAACTAGTTTCTATTGAGATCAGTTCGATCTTTTAGAAATTATCATAATCAAATGTCCCAGGATGACTGTTTTTTCTTCATTTCCACAAAAATAATGGAAGAAATTATTTTAAATCATGAAAATTATTGGAAAAATTAGAACTATATTTAAACAAATTAGGAATGTACCAAGTGTACAATTATGGAAACTGATGCAGTGTTATGTGGAAGGGTCAGCTAATGGCCCATACTAATAGCACACATAATTTTATCTTCAAATTGTCTGGCCTAGTATGTGTTCTTTATCTGGGAAAAGTTCAGAAATACATACAGGTGTTATATGTTAAACTACATTAATGATAACAGAAAATGAACTGTTTACTTTTATTACTCTGTATTTTTTTTTTTAAACGGAGCACAAACGCTAAGAAACATTCACTGAACACGTGTATATTCATACTTCAGTGGTGCAGAGAAAGATAGCAAACAGGATTCCTTCTAGTCCAAGACATGGCAAGGGGGAAAGCTGCATTGAGAGTTCCCTCTCACAAGAACCCACCAAAGGATCATGTTGCAGAGCTGCTCTCTAGCAAGTCTGCCTTACAGAAATATGCCTATCCCTTCCTGATTTCATTTATGAGTTATAATGGTCACAGATAACATCTGCAGGGAAATGAAGGTACAGTTCTAATATCTTTTCGATAGCAATTATATCAAAGAAGTTACTATCTTCTGGAGAGTAATTATGGCCCAGAAGGTCTTCATTTTCCTTGTGTGCACTGAAGTGATGCGAAGGAAGTAATAGAAAGTTAGTGCAAAAGGAATTATCTTTCCAGCTGCATCACTTCTCCAAATATGTTCACCACAAAGCCACACAAACACTTGTACCAGCACAACAGGGAAGACCTTTTCTCAAAAAGTTCAAGAAACACTCTACAAATATGCAATTAATATGATACAGAAACATTCTTCTAAGTGTTGCTGAACTCCACCTAAGTAACCTCCCAATTCTGATGGTGAAAGAAGACGGAACACAAGGCTGACTGAGATTTGGGGCAAAGCTGGTTCTGCAAACTGCTACTTAGATAAAATTCTCTGTAGGACATTTCCTCCAGTCATTCCAGAGCTAAAACACAGCAGAAAACCATGCAATGCTACTGAGTACACTCTTGTTTCTGAAATAGTCTCCAGGTAATTTTGCAATGCTTTTTCTGGTTTATTCTTATAAAGTAAGACTGACAACTCTATCAGCAAGCGGAAAAAAAAAAAGGAAAAAAATCTGATTTCAAGAGCTGAAGTGTTAACCTATTGCTGAGGACTAGTTCAAGTGTGCTGAAAGATGTAATTTCAATTAATGAACCACAGGCCTCCAAACAACATTGATCTGACTTGTTTAAACCAAAGCTAATCAAAGATACCTCCTTGCAGTCTCTTCTCATTCTCTGCTTCTAGGTGTTAAGCCTTCCTTGTTGCCTTTCTCTGTATCTTTTGTAGTCTACATAATACCTTCTGGCCAGAAATGCATACAGGAAGTATTCAAAAGGGGGGCTCCCCAAAAACATTTATGAAGGCATGTGATTTGTTTTCAGTAATTTTCCCAATGATTTCTAAAACTTAGCCTGACTGTCAGAGGACAGACAAGCTGATGGTTAAAAAAAAAAAAATTAAAAATTTAACAAAACCATTGAAATCAGTATTTTCCTCTCTTGCAGAATTTCCCTTACTGAAGACATGGATTTTTTTCTGTAATTAATATCAAATATGTTGCCTGCTATACCTGGAGTGAAATTGGAGGAAGAAAAGGTAAAAAAATAAATACATAAAGGTAGGTAAAAATAATTTTTATAAGAAAATTTAAAAATTCAGTACTGATTTACTGATCCTTCTTCAACAGAAACCACAAAGAGGTCTCTCCAAATTAGTAATCTGATGCACAAATTCAGAAAGTCTTTCCAAAGACATTCGGTTAACAACACAGTCCATGCTACCTTAATAACTCAATAGGATGCACAGTCATCTTAAGTATAAGGAAAAAACTGAAACCCACTAAAACCATGTGCTTTTAATTAAACAGCAAACATGGTAGGGAGAGAGGGAGTAGGAGGAACAACAAAAAATAAAGAAACGAAAAATCAGCCATAACTTCAGAGAAGTCTTTTTATTTGTTCTGTTTTCCTTCACTTACAGTAACATGCTTTCAGTGTTCTTGCCGGCACATTCCTACTAAAGAGATTAATTTAAATGTCAAATCTTGTATGAGAGGTGAAAAACACTGAAATCAATTACCAAATATATCAAAACACTATCAAACACTATTTTTTTGCAATTTGAGAGACACCATGCAAAACAAAATGCCAGGTGTTTGTTCTGCAGTCTCAGGGTGCTATGATATGCAATGTTATTTTTCCCCTGTATAAAATGAGTAATAAACTGCCCCCATGGATAGGAGACTGCTTACTCTTCTGATGGAATCTGTAATGCACTTTTCATTACAGGGAAAAGGTTAATTCTGCTCAACAACATGCTGTGCCCTTCAGTATCTGATTTTATATATCATTCCATGGATAGCTGGTTTTAACAGCTCATTTATTTTTCTTCAAGTGCAGCTTTTGAAACTGAATATTTTGATGCTTTCCCTGGAAGCAGATAGCATCAGACCCCTTGTGTGAGGGCAAATACAGAACCATCCAGTTAATATAAGGAAAGTCCACAAAAATGAGATATTGTCTGAAGCATGAAGATTATTAGACACAAAAAGGCAGACTTTATGAAGAAAAATATTCATCGAGCGTAGTACAAAACTATCCACTTCAGAATTTTTATACTATCCCCTGGAGTATTTAGTATTGGTCAGGAATCTCGCTGATTCATGATGCCAGAGAGAAAAAGCTCTGTGACCATTCATCACCAGCCAACAACCCAAAAAAACTTGGATAAATAGCAAGGAATATAAGAATTAAGAGCCTATTTCAATCTTGGATTTAGTAAACTCTCAGAAATAATCAGGGAGTTCCAGCAAGATAACACTAACACTCAAGAGAACTCATTCAATGCTTCAAATTCATAGGGGATCTCTAGGACCAGTAGCATGAACCAGTTCACCTATACTTATGTCAACACAGAATAATCCTACAAAAGAAAAGGAAGTAGCATTTTATTTTACTCTCAGATCATTTCTGTTTGTTATTAATTTTACTAACAATATCAAATGAATAGGAAGCAAAAATAAAATATGAATCTCTAAAATAAAATATATCACTTATTTAACAGAAAGAATGCAAATTTAGTGAAAGAGGAAGGAGATTATTTTAAGTAAATTCCCTTGATAAAGATTCAAACATTCACATGGGATTAAATTATAGCATCTCTATTGTTCCCTAAATAAACACTAGAAAATAGAGGTCATTATTCTACATCCCTGGTGGCTTGCTGCTGAAGCCATTGGAAATGCAGTGGGGATGAATCTGACTTTTTATCCTATTTACAGTACATGTGGAGCCCAAGAGCAGTCCTGTTTGGTTGGGGGTTTTTAAATGCACCATTTACCAATAGCATCAATAGCAAATTAACACCACCACAAAATGACAGATATCAAACCTAAGGCTGTATATAATAAAAAAAGGTATCTTATGAGTTACTTTTTCCTTTATTTGCTTTTTAAGGGGACATGTGTGGTGCATGGCCTCTGTTTTTTCTGACTACTAGTCAATTTTCTAGCATCAAGAAATAAAAGAAGGATAAAAGAAACTGATTGGCAAATATCACCGTGTTATTACTTCTGCCAGTAGTAATGGCTACAAAGCCTTACACAACAGAATATTTATGTGATACACAGTTTCATTTAACTTTTTACTTCAGTGTTTTTCCCAGTAATACTGTTCATAATGTCTTGCTTCACTAGCTTCTTCTAAATAAAAAAAATAGTTCCTTCTGGTTCTTTATGCAAGAAGGACAGAAGACTTGCTAAACACCTCTCAAACTATTTCCTTGACCATTGGAAACACTTCATTTATACATCCAGTAGACAAGCACTCCAACACTGTGTTTACCAAGACAAAAATGTAATTTGACTTATGAAGAATTTAATAGGCATCAGATGAGAAATAAATTGGTTATATGAATATATACTTTCCATATTCAAATCTGATTAATATACTTATATGTATGCTCATAATTTAACAAAATAAAGTTCAAGGCAGGGAAACAAGCCCATTAGTTGGTATGCAAAATTAGTATCTGTCATTCCATATTCTCATACATCCTGCATTCAGTGATACAATAGTGTCTTTTACTGTCACATGCTACAGGAATTAAAATACAGTTGAAAGTGGTATGATGAAGTGTATCCACAAATAGCCAAAACATTGCCTAGCTGTTTTACTCCAAGCCTTCTACAAAATATCAACAAGCTTTTTTTTTCATAATTCTCGTAAGTTTCCTCTTTTTATGCAGAAGGAAATCAAATTCTTAAAGACCTGAATGCCATGTCTCAAGCTTTACCATCAGCTGAGAACTTTGTTTAAAATCATCACTAATCTGAAAATTGGCTGACTTGAAGTGCTTCCAGCAGAGAAATCGAAGTGCATGCATAATGCTTCAAACTTCCTCAGAAATAACCAAAAGTGTTCTGAGGATTCCACAGTTAAATTACAAGTTTGTCAAGCAACAAACTTATACTAGGAATCTGTTCAGCACACTGATCCTCACAGGGACCTCTGGATTCTATGATGACATGTAGAAAACTGCAGTAAGAGACCGAAGAATTAAAAAAACCACATCTTTGACAAAGGTGATGCTGTTATTCCAACAATAATTAAATAAATTCCACCAACAGGCAGCTCAAACTTTTTAAAACCAGAGAAATTCGAAGTTTGATAAAATTTGTTATGCAAATATAACTACCATGAAAACTGTGTGTCCTCAATGTTCTCATTCTGGACAGAGAACGAGAACACAATGAGGTTACTCCAAACTGAGCAAACAGCTGGTTACAAATTATTTCCCCTCAAGAGCAGCTTCTCTATACATGAGGACCCTGCAGGGACCCACACTGGAGCAGCCTGCTCCTGAAGGACTCAATCCTGTTGAAAGGACCCACGCTGGAACAGGTCGTGAAGAACTACAGCCCATGGGAAGGGCTCATGTTGGAGAATTTCATGGTGGACTGGCCCCCGAGGGAGGGACCAGTACTGGAGCAAGGGAAGAGGGTGAGGAGTCCCCCCCATGAGGAGGAAGGAGGTGCAGCCCTCATTCCCTGCCCTCCTGTGCCACTGGCAGGGAGGAAATAGAGAACCAGCATTAAAGTTAAGCCTCAAAGAAGGGAGGGGTGGGAAGAAGTTTCTTTTAAGATTTGGGTTTTGTTTCTTACTACCCTACTCTGATCTGACTGTCATTAAATTAAACAGATTTGCCCAAGTCAAGTCTGTTTTGCTCGTGACAGTAACTGCCAAGTGATCTCTCCCTGCCCTTATCTCAGGCCATGAGCCTTCCCTTATATTTTCTCTCCCCTGCCCAGCTGAGGAGGGAGTCACAGAGCAGCTTTGGTGGGCATCTCTAATCCAGCCAGGGTCAACCCATCACACTCAGCTATACAATCCATGCATTCCCAAAGAAAGCATATTGATATAGAACAAAATGTATCATTCCATCTGACCGGTCTTTCTTCGCTTAACAATATTAATATTTTTTTCCTTCTTTTATGCTAAAGGCCTTCCTACATCTTTTACAAAAACATTATATGGCAAGATCCAATTATAAACTAAAGAGAGGCCATAAACTTCTAAAAGTGAAAAAGGAAGTGACTCCTCTGAGGGGAAAAAAAAGAGGGAAAAAAAAAGAGAGAAGATAATAGGAAGTTGTTGGTACATATTATGAAAGACTAACAAGTTTGAAAAATAAAACTCTCATTTATTCACTGCTTTTTCTAATAGTTACCTCATAACAATCTTGACCTAAACTGGAAAGCTATTAACTTAAAAACACTGTTTAACTAAGGAATTAGTAAGTGTTCTACTAACCAACTTTTAAGATGGTAAGTACAGTGAGTGGTACCTCACTCTTCCAGCTACCCAGGAAAAAATATTTAGCATGAAGCAAAAAAAATTTTTACTTTTATACATTTAAGTGATATTAATGATGCAACTGTACTAAACAAATGTTATGACTTTGCCACTTTAAAATATTTATCTAAACAGAAATAGCAGTAGAGCAATTCTATGGCTATTTACTTTTAGGATTTGACAACTTTATATAAACTCCTTCCTGAATTAGTAAATTTGTTCCAATCTGAGTCATAAAAGCCTTACCTCAGTGCCTTAAGTATCCATAAGAGGAAGGAAAACCAGGACAGACATAGTCATTGGATGGATTAGAGCTAGTTAAACTTTCACAATATTTAAAAATCCCCTACTGATGTTAATTTTAGCTCACTCCTTTATTCATGACTGGCTCCCAAGGAAGGACAAAAATAGCTTCACTGCTTACCTGGATTTTTTTTTTTAAATACTTGCACAAAATACACCTACAACTTCTTTAACGAAGCTGTATTTGAATAGAAATATAAAAATCAAAGCAGACCGCAGATTCAAACGGCATAAGACACCATATCAATGGATGACTCTGGCAAGTCTGATCCATAATGCATGCTCTACATGAGTTTCTCTGGGGTGATGAATTTGCTTTCTCTTCTTATCGCTTACTTATCATTTTATTGGATTACTAGCATACATTCACTGCACAACACTCAAGAGTATTTCATTAAATATAAATACAGATCTACATCTCCAGTATAAGCTCTTTATGGGAAGGGTAAGGTACAGCAGCATTCAAAGGTTATTTTGGGTCAGGGAGCAGGGAGGTAGGAAATTGAGAGAAAACAATTTTTAAATCGATGCAAAAGTCTTTGGTTGAACAGTTTATTAAAAATTGCTGTAGATTGTGCTAGTACATTTCTGCCTTTGCATAAGAATTCCAAATAATTCTCAAGAAATACTTAACCTCTACTACACAAATAAAATTGAAAAAAAAATCAATTCAGGGGAATAGAAAAAAAGTGTACTATTTCACACAAGGAGAGGCCCAGTGCAAGATTACTGCCAGCAAACTTACCAGTCGTCTTCTCTCCTCTTCAACAGCAATCAGGAGCCGAGCAAACTCCTTCAATGACTGGGCTGAAAGGAGAACAAAGAAAAAGAATATTCTGCATAAAATGAGATTTTAAGACCAGGTGAGTCTGTTATCTGGCTACAGTGATAATATCTGGCTACTGCGCTTACACAGAACTGCAATGTAATCAGTAGCCAGTAAATGAGATTACAGACCGAAGCAGGCAGCAGGTCAAGGGCAAAGAAAAAGAACCTGAGTCTTAAGAGTCATATGCATTTTATAAAAAAATTTTTTAATGGAAAATGGCAAACTGAACTTCCTGAAACATGGAAGGATCAGTCTTAAAACAAGAATTCTACTTTCAGCCACAAAATTCACTTTAGCATACTGGGAGCAGAAAGAAAATGGCAAGAAAATAATTGAGTTTCTCCTGCTAAGGTGGGAGAACAACTATTTGCAAGAACTATGAAAAATATTTGAGTAAATACTTGAAAGTCAACATTTTAGAAGAAATGCCAAGTGTTTAAATTTAAAAGCTCTTTGGCTTTATGTCTTTCAAGGACAAGGTCTCAGGTGACCCAAACAGATGATTGATTTATAAGCTTAAAATTCTGTTACAACTGTGACAGAGTCTTTGCTCAAAACTGTTTTCAAATAGAAGTCAAAGGGCTGAAGCAGAGTCAGTGGAAACAAAATATAAGAAATAACCCCTAAAAGAGGGCACGAAAGAGGAAAACATTCTGAAAACTCTTAAGACTTCATTCTCATGTAAGCATGTGGTGCAAACCTGTCTAAAAAAATCTTTCTTTCCATTTGTATTACTTTCTCAAGGGTATAGGGGTTATTCAGATTCAGCATCACAGTCCCACAGGCGACAATCTCAGAGAACAATAGTGTGAAGAGAGCTAAGTATCTCTTTTTACTTTCTCCTGGTGCAACTAGCAGTAATTGCTACCAGCAACAGGATGCTAAATTTTATGGTTTAAAGCTCTGAACTCAGAATACTTATTGATAAATACTACAGCTTCTCACATTAAACTTGAGGCAATCTCAATCATTTTGAAAGAGATAAAAACCAAATATGGAATCAAAACACAGATTTTCTCAAAAAAAAACAGGATTGGAAAAGTCTTCACAGTTAACCAATATATAGTGCTGAGGGTATGCTAATGGAACTCCTCCTCTTAGTTATTTTTTCATCTTCTCAAATGTTTTTACAAGTTGTTTCAGTCTCCAATAATATGGCTTTATCCCTTCTCAACTTCCCTAAAAGATTTAAGTAAATAGGCAAATTTTCTAGAAAGTACTGGAACAGATCCTTTAAGAAGGAGCTAGTATCTGGCTTGCCTTAAACGCCTTGTCTGCATTCATGAACTGCTACTTAGTTTTTGGACCATTCCCAAATAATTTCTATCCTTTATACCATCTGGACCTTGCAGAGGTCACCCTTGCATTCTCCTTTCTCTCTGTTAACTTTTAAAGTTGAAGAACACTTTGCTGTTTGTTCCAATTTTCTTCTGCAAGAACTTACATAGTCTGTTTTTTGCAACTATGATGTTATACTTGCATATCTTGACCTCTAAGTCACTGTTTGCTGAGAAATTCTTTTTTCCCCATTATGAGCTCCTGGTTTAGTCCAAATACAACCTGGTAAGTTAAATGTCCATCTACTTGGGTCTTGAGTCTTTTCCTTTAATATTTTTTCCTGACAACACAAGCACCAGAAGATTTTGCCATTTATGTCAATATCAAGAATTTTAGTTTGATATCCACTGAATTAACTCAATCTCTTAATCAGCTCGTAATGTCCCATGAAAAAGAAACAGGTAAAGAAATAAGATGATGAACTGACTGGTTATACCTGACTAGGAATCTGTAGAGGGTTACACTCAAGAATACCTAAGTAACCAGTATGAAATGATAAAAACTAAATAAACAATTAGCCAGTCAGACATGGCTAAACTATGAGGAAGTAGGGGGTGGAGGGAGGTGTAAAAAAACCCAAAAACCAAAAAACAAAACACAAAACCAGTATGAGAAGCTTTTGAGTCATCTTTCAAATTTCAAGGCAGAACGAGAGAGTTTTTTAGTTTCAAAGCTGAAACATTTGCTTAGGATTTAAATAAATTTAGGTCAGCCACACAAAAAAAAGCATATAAAATATGTTCTGTAAGTGTGCAAATCATGATTTTCCTCAATATTTAGCACTAATATAAAGGTCTAGCCTGTTACCTGTACAGTGCCTCAGCTGAAGACTGAGAAACTGTCTCCATCTTCTCCTCCCCACTGGCTCACCTTTGGGGGAATTATAAAGGCCGAAGTTTCACCAAGAACACAGAACCTACACTCTTCAGCAGCACTAAGACAAACCACCCCCCTGATTGTAAGAGACTTTGATTGCAAAGACACCTTCACATCACAACTGACTGCACCTCTGCTGCTCGCTGCCCAACATCCACATCCATCCCTGCATCCAGCCATGGGATGTCCTTCCCCAGCTCAGGAGGTGCACAAGGAGAACATGCGCATTGTGTTATTCAGAGCATAGTGAAGGATGCACACTCAGCACAGAGAGTTCTGCAACTCGGACATCTCTGGTGACCCCAGCGGTTCTTCTGTCCTTGCAACGCCACCACATACATCGAGAAAGGCTTTACCCACCCCAGCTCCCCTACAGTACCCCTGAGTGCTGCAATATTTCTGATCTTTCATGTTACTACACCCTTCTTCCCATACAACCCCACTCAGTGTGGCCTCATTAAAAGCCAAGGTCTGTCCCTAGAGAACCGACCACCTGTGCTGGAAGCTGCAGTGGGAGGGGGAAAGGGAAGGGAAGAGAGCCCTAGCTTCTCTTTTCCCAGTGTACCCTTTTTCCTTCTTTCTCCCCTCTTCTCCCACGGAGCCCTCTGGTTTCAGAGAGGTGACAGCTCTGTCTCACCTCAGCTTGGGGCTGGGCAGACATAGGGATGCTGAGGGCAGAGGTCACCGAGGGGGTCAGGCCTCCCAGGCAACTCATCCACAGGGCACTGGGTACCTTGGAGATCAGGGCAGGGGCATCCTTCCCTTCCAAAACTGGTCCCCTCATCAGGATCTCAGCATGAGCCCTGGGCACAGGGTACACGCATGTAACTCTGGATTCACAGCTTTCAACAGGAAACAAACAGATATTCCAACAGTAACAACTGGAGTTGCTTTTGTGTAGTTAAAAACAAAAGATTTAGAAATCCAACCCATCTGTGGCAGATGCAGACCACCGTCTGTCAGGACACTCAGGCGTTACACACCAATCTCATAATCTCTTCTTAGTAATGCTACAACATTTTTTTTAATCCACTTTTCTTAAAATCAGAATAGACACAGAAGAATTAAAGTGAACTTTGTAAACACAAAAGTGGGTGGGAGGAAGGAGAATCAAGTATTTTGCAAGAAGAAATGTCATGGGAATGTGCTGATAAGAAACAAATTCTGAAAACACACCAATAATATGACGTACAATATGCAGCCTAGCATGTTAAATATAAAGGTGTTCTTAGTTATTTTCATAAAGAATTATTGTTATTGGCGGGCCATTTAAAGAAACACAAAGTGCTGACTCAATATTTTATTCTAAGTCATGAGGTGATATTAACTTACAAAATCCCAACAGTTACAGTCTGCTTTTTATTTAAGGGCTGCTCAAAAGGACTTGTAAGATACATTTGGTATCATGACAGAAATAATGCCTGTGAAAAGCAACGCCCAGGAAGCCAAAACAATTGTACATGTACCCAGATGTACACTTATGGTCTCATTCATCATAATCACAACAGGTTGCCAGCTGCTCTCTCTGGAGTGTTCCCAACTCAACAATAATGTGGTGCAAAATTTCCCTTGTTCAGGAGAAAGGGCTCCCATTATTTCATTTACAAAAAAAAAAAAAAAAACAACCAAAAAAAACCCTCTATTTTTAAATGAAAAGTCTTTTAATTAATTTGCTTCATAAAGAAACAAACTAACAGTACCAACAGGTTAAACATTAATGGTGTAAATTAACGTCCTTTTTTTTCCAAAATCCTTATTATTTCAAACACACAGTACAGCTCCACAAACAACTACACTCACGTAATCAAAAGGGAACTGAATCTTGATGCAGAATTAAGTGAATGAGGGAGAAGTAAAAAAGGATAATGATTAATTTATGTGAATTTATAGAATGCATTATTAAAAATATGACTCATTTACACTCCAGAAATCTGGTTTACTGCATTAAAATCAATCCAGTTGTTCATAGGAAAAAAAATGCACATAATAAATCTTATGACATTTTTGCTACATACTTGTGTTGAGAACATATCACCTTAAAATACCATGTCTGTGGAAATTACTGAAGCTACTCTATCAACCTTAGCTTAATATTAAAGAGTACAGTGTTACACTGTACTCCTAAATGTCACACAGGAGATATGACATCATCTACATTTACTGAGAAAGGGCTCACAAAGTGTATGACACATATAATAGTTTTGCATGACCAATACTGAACTCAAAGACATAAAGCCAAGTTTGGAAGGTAATAATCAACCCAAGACCGAAATGTAAAGCTACTGTTGAAGACAATACAACTGAACATTCTTTTCTGTGGACTGTTGGTTTAATTTCCACTTATACACACAGCCTTAAACAATGCATAGACAATTTTTAAACACTCTAAAATACACAGAACAAGATTTTATAGCATTATGAGCAGATACCACCACTGTCTTCAGATATGTGAATGCCAGCATGGGAAAAATAATACATACAAATATATATCATGTGTTCTTATGACACCCTGCTGTATGAAAGGTAAAAATGAGCAAGACTGTCACAGATTTCCTTATATCCTCCTGATCTGACTGAGGAGCTGCCAGGACTGTGCTGCACATTGCTCCCAGCACTCTTTGGCAGAAAGGTCAGTCAAGTACATCCTCCAGATCTGGTCATACCCAGCACAGACTTGCTATAGCAGGCACCGAATTCATGCTTGAGCACGAACTTCAGCTAAAGTCTAGAAGGGAGTTTTTTCCCTGTAAATAATACATCACTGAAACAGAATTCAAGATAGACCAATGGCCCATAAGGAAATTTTCTAAAGATTAACGCTTGTTGACTAGACTTCCGTGAGAAAGCAGAATAAATGTAAGATCCGTGAAGGCTGGGAGAAGAGACTTTCTTCTCCAATTCTAAAATTAAAGTAAATGTATTATTAAATAGTTGTTAATTCACAGATGTATTTCCAGAGCTTTAAATGATTAGCATTAACTGCAGCCACGACAAGCAGTTTTTCAACAAATCACAACAGCAAATAAAATTTCCGTTTTTCTTTCTATGGCTTTAGGACATTGAAAAAGTATGTGAGGTGGTGGTAGAGTAGGTAGGACAAGAGTAGCAACAGAAGGCTTCCTTCCAGACAGAAAAAGCAAACATTTCAGAGTAACACTGACAGGCCACAACAGGTATGAAGAGACAATCATCTGCTTTCTCAGTAATTTCTACCTAACAAGAGTTGTGGATTTCGTTAAAGCCACAGGAGACCTGTGATGACTATCAGAAGGTAACTAAATTGGATGTCTCAAAATATCACCACTATAGCAAGTTTTCACATTACAAAATAGAAATGCAGAGGAGGACTGTCTCGAAAAAAAGACTCCCAAATCCTGTCACTCTCTTTGTCTTTCAATATGTTGGCTATGATTTTAAATAGAGCCTTACCTTATACAACAGAGGTTTCCTTTACCACTGTCATGACTTGGACTGATTTGTTAATGATCCTTTTTTTGCCCCTATTTCTCTTACTGAATTAAGCATATACAACATTAAAAGTGTACAAATACCTAGAGCTTTAAAGGGAATTATAGTTGAGCCCAATGGGAACAAGCTGAAGGATCAACACTTTAGTCTACAAACAGAAATAAAGAATAATTTATGCAAATTGTGAAAAACATCAAATGTCCTTGAACTTTAGGCAGAGTATTAGTGTCAAAGCATTTTATAACTAATGTTGACTGGGCTGGAGCACCTTTGTAACATGATTTAAAAACCAGTAGTGTAAGACATTTCCCTACAGAAAACAGCTGCTGGTTTTATTTTTAAAACACATTTTCAGAAAAGCTGTATTTGGACAAGAAGACATATGCCTGATAAATCTTCCCAATTATTGCTCAAGTTTTCTATTTTCTTTACCTACTGCTATTTCTTCCACTGTTTCTACCCTAGGTTGTTTTCCCTCACTTTCCAAGTGGCAATATTTTTGGAGAAACTTCTACTTGGAAGACTGAGCTCTGTACCGTATGTAATATTTACTGGGAAAGCAGAAAAGACGACAAAATAGAGGAGGAGTACAGAATTTGAAATCAATGTTTATCTTAAGTTATTTTGTCCCCTTTTGAGTATCATTCCCAAGATAACACAGGAAATGCAGCAACTGCTTTCTTTTGTTAAGGTTTAAGGTACTATCGGTTTGGTATTTATGTAAATTCCAGTTTGCAAGCCTGCAGCATGTCAGATAAGCTTTAACTTCACGCTGAGTATTCGTGTCAAGAGATGATTTATGTTAGAAGATTCCATTGTGAAAAAAGAAGTTAGACTATCAAGATAATGGTTCATTTCTTCATGGGGTTTCAATCTCATTTTAAATTTGGAAAATTATTATTGGATGTGCTGCCTTATCCTCTCCATTTGGTTTCTCTTACTTCCCTAATCGGGGTATCAGGTTTTATGGATCTGTAATAAGGACCTTATGCATTCCTGTTGTCTGTGTTTACATTTACCACAGCCTCCACAAGAACAGTTAAAAAAGCTATTTGTACCTTCCAATAATACAATGAAATGTACTTCTGGTAGTAAAAGACATAGGATGAAAAAAAAATTCAAGTGTAGAGGTTTAAAGATTACATCAACATACCCCAGCATGGAAACACATTCTCAAAGTGACAACGATTTCTGCCAGAAGACAGTGGTTTAATTTACAGTTCAAATAACTACAAATTTCCTTGAAGACTTCCATCATGGGAAGGCACACCAAGGTACAGACAACCCTATCTGGTCTGTACTGTTGTTCTGATAGAATCAAGACATTCTTAGAGCAGACAATGTGAAGCTATTTCAGACGCAATAAATGAACATTATTACTATTTGCTCCATAATTAGTCTGGTACATGAACTCTGCAAGGGCTTAATCCAATGCTTTTTATATCGAATAGTACCATGAACTTTCAGATTTTGAAGCATCTCTCAGGGAGCACAAGTTTCAGTGGCAATTTTCTTTCCTGTGGCAATTCCCTCCTTGAACTGTGAGGAAAGGTATTTTGCCAAACTTTTTTAATTATTGAAAATAAGCGTGCTACCTCACATAAGTAAACCCAAATTTGCCAAAAAAATCATTATAGATCAGGAAGAAAAAGTATGATAACAGCAAAGAGACAGAGATTAAAAACGCCTGTTTTAAAGTTTCTGCAAAGAAATTACACAAATTAATAAGCAAGACAAATGACAAAATTAAGCCTTTTATGCCCAAATTTATGCCTCAAGGTCTATGTACTGTTCTCCAAATATGATCACATCTTCCACTACATACTGGCAAGCACAGAATTTTATCAGGGCACAGCTACTCAAATAAATGTAGGTAAAAGTAAAGAAACCCCAAGGACTCTCTCATTTCAGTTAAGGCATGGTAAACTCAAGAGTAAATTCAGTGGTAATTTTTTCTCCACATCATAATTAGGAGCATTTTGGCTCTTCACAGTATTAGGACAGAGAGATGGTAATAAGTGCTCCAAATTCCCCATGAAAACAAAACTGACAATGAAACTATCAGATATTCAGCAACAGTACCCCCCGCTTGACCTCCCCTGGTTTATAGCATTTGATCCCTATATGTTTCCAGGCAGTGTTCCCCACAAAGTTTCAAAGCCCTTTAATTGCTGGTCATATACCAGGCACAAGCATTTGGGTTTTGTCACACTATAAAGGGGAGATGAACCAGAAGAAGAGGCCAGCAATTCCACAGTAAGAATGGAACCTCCTGCCTGAGCACCACACACGTGTGCCTCACACTGCAGGCCAATATGAGAACCATAAAAGGCAGCAAATCAAGATCTGAACTTAATTGAAGCCCAAAGCTCTGCAAGATGTGTTTGCCAGGACAGTATAACACGTACATACCATATGAGGCAATTTTAACTCAAAAATATTTTCGCTTTGCAAAACTTAATGAGCAAATATAGCAAGGTATTTTCTGAAGTTCTTTTCTAAACACATGTGAAGCATAAAGTGCAGGGCCGCTATTAGAAGTAAAAATCCTTTCCCCATTACAGAAACAAACCTCCGTCGATAGCTATCTAAATCCAGTTACAAACAGTATGATAGTTGAGAATTCTTTGCTATAAAAAGTAGCTATCATGTCACAAATATTTAAACATACAAATACAAGCCTTGTACAAAAGCTAAAACAATTTTTCGAGCCAATACATTCACACTTTCCACTCCACTACTTTTCAACAGAAGTCTGTACAGAAAGCTACACATTTATATACAAACTAAGAAGATTTGCAAGAAAGTCAGGTTATCTAGAATTCCCAGATTTACTGTCAGCACTTGTCAAACACAATACTTGGAGAGATAACCTGAAGACATGCAGTGTTACACATTTTAAATAAATCCAATTACTTGACTAAATATCAGTAAATTGCCATGTCCTACTCATGCAGAACCTCACAAAGCAAATACAAGTAGAAAATTCTAAATAGATCAAGCAAGGGCAAAACATTTCTGAGAGTCCTGAAAGATTGTTGAAGTTCATAATGGCTGTCTATCCCACAGCACGTTTGTAAAAACAAAACAAATACACACCAAAGAATAATTCCACTACCACCACTACACTTTTAACACTTTATTAAAAATACAGCTGCAGCATATCTACCCTGTGTTAGTGTTCTACTCTATTTATAAAAGCAGTACAGATTTTGAAAACGTATAATTTTATTTGGAAAATGTACCTATCTTGTGTAGCATGAATTCTTCAACACAGCAGAGATGTGGTAGAAAAAGCCCATTCTAGACTCTACTAGTCTATAGCACCTCTCCCAAAACACAGCATATCTTGGAGTGCCAGCAAAAACATTTTAAATCATCTAAATAATTTCTTCCCTTTTCTTAGGAACATGCGAAGGATCTCTCTCACAGAGCACTATATCAAAACCTGTCTACAAATTAGTAACAATTTTCTTGTCTCTCCCCTTTCTTCTACGCTTCTGTGAAGGAGTGAAGGCTTTTGGGACGAGTCACAACAAATACACCACTTCTGCCATGTTCTCACAGAATGAAGAAGTAAGGGTTTAGGTAAGTGGTCATTAAGAAATACTGCATCTCTACGCCACACCA
Source organism: Oriolus oriolus (assembly GCA_013400235.1). Classification (NCBI taxonomy): domain Eukaryota; kingdom Metazoa; phylum Chordata; class Aves; order Passeriformes; family Corvidae; genus Oriolus; species Oriolus oriolus. The sequence continues at coordinate 395,862 of VXBT01007668.1, forward strand.
CAAAATGGAGTTTTACATTATCGTACCTGTCAAAGAGAAATCAGCCTCTGTTTCCACCTGATGGAGCCACATGCACAGCAATGGGGCTGAGCTCCCTAGCTACAGAGCTCAGCAGGTGTGGGGAACAATATCCAATATATCAAATTCGGTCTAACAGGTAAGAAGTGATCTTGAAGTGCTGTTGGAGACCTACTTTGAAAAAACAGCAGCTTGAATTGGCCCCTATTGAAAACTAACAGCATGACTTGCTATATCATAGAAGTTCATTTAATTCAATAATCTTTACCTCAACTAAATTGACCGTTAACCTTTGACTTGAACAGATCTGACTTTGCCAGAGTTGGCTGATATCCTGTCACATGTCAGAGGAAGAACAGCTCTAAAAACCACGGAATATTCAGAAATAGTTAAGTTCAAAGATGCATTCTGATTTAATCAGATTATAATCCTTTCTTGCTCTCCCTCTCCCCCATCCCACTAGAAAGAATTGTGATACAAATTGACTGTCAATAAAAATCTTTCATTCTAAGGTAAGAATTGCTACTTCAAGCTCAAGTTTTTTTGAACAGCTGAATAACAAGACAACGTAGGAAACAATCACTGAGCAATGTACAACATGTTAAGCTGCAAAAGTAATATTCAATCATAGCATTCCATAAACAAAGGAATTAGAAGTAATTATGGCTATATTTGAGGCTTGCCAATCCCCAATTCTTCAGAGGCACATCCATACTTTAACTAAAGGAAAAAACCCTGACATTTTAATCTTCCCAGCTGTACAAACCTTATTTGTGTGTGGCTCTTTATGGGTGCTGAAATAGAGGAAGTAAAAGCAAAAGTAATATATTCAGAATGCATCTGAGAATCATTAATACTGTTTTTCTGATTTTTAAAGTTTTGTGCATTTATTGCTTGAATAGTGAAAGAGTTTACAAAAAATATCACCACATACTTCAACAGATGTTAGGTTTGCCATAACTGCTTTATTGAATTTAGGCCTACAAAGGGATCAAAAAGTTCCTGTGCTTAAAACTCTAATCTCTACTAAGCATTTTGACTTCAGAAAGTACAAGTCCTTCACTTTATTTGCTCAAACCTGAAGATTAATATCTCAGAGCTGAGTTGATCAAACCACTATCTGTTTTTGAAAATGAGTTCCCATTTCTCAAGAGGTATGCTAGTGTGCCAACTCTAAAATGTTATGCCATTTTACTGGAAGTGTTATTATGTGCATCAACAGTACCTACTCGTTATTTTCAAAACAACTCTATAAAGCAACTCTCTAGTCCTCAGATCATCTCCCCACAGGCATTCCTACTTCCACTGGAATGTCCAACTCTAGAAATACTGCAGTTAAGTGACTAAGGAGGAGAAAAGAGGTATGTTGAAGGCATGGAATGAGGACAATAAAGTAGAATACACCTTCAAGAATCCTGAAGATCAAAATATCAGTGAGAGACACGAAAGCTACTTCATCTTGATCTGTGAGTGACATGGACTTGTCCATTCATCTACTCAGCTGTTCAGATCAAATGTTGACTCACCTTAACTCCTTAGCAGAATGCACCAAGACAACAAAGTTGTTGTTGTTGTCCATTGCCTGCCTCAACCTCTTTCTGTGCACAGCAGGAGCTCCAAGGCCAGTGGTATCTGAGACACCACAGTCTGCAGTCCAATACAGTAAAATGAACTAACACGTATTTTAGCTTCTGTTAGTACACCAGGATGCAAACTGCAAGGACTCAGGAGAGCTCCTACTGTCAGCTACTCCAGACACAGAAGAAAGGTAGGACAGACAGGAATGGCAGTAACTGCATCAGCCACCCCAATCTAATTTTTTCATATGAATACTCATCTTAAGGTCAACAAAGAATGAAACATGCAAATTCTAACAACCTTCTGATAGGTGGCCAAGAGGAAAAGAAACAAAGACAGCAAGTGTTGTTGATCTTATTTTAACTTTTCCTCCTGAACAGATAAAAAACCTACTGTACCATTATTTTGTTTCCTGATTTGTCAACCTCATTTGACCTTCCAAAGCAAGGACAAGAGCTCTGGGCTCGACCAACAGAACGCCAGCCTTCACTTTCTGGGGCAGATGTTGTTTTGAAGCCTTGAGAGGATCCCAGCATTAGCATAAAATCACTCATTTCTTGAAATCAAGAAACAATAGCATTCCGGAAACAGGTGACATTTGTTTAAATTGTCAAATATGCAACAGTGATAAAAAAATAATGGTAGGAACAGAATCAACAGATTTGAAACAAACACTTCAGGCATTTCACACCCTGATTGCGCTGAGTTCCTCCCATAAATTGCTACCACTTAACTTCTGTAGATAAAAATAATCCAATTGGAGTACCAAAGAGCCCTGTTCTGTGATCTTACAAGTAGGTTACGCAAAGTTGCTTTGAAAGTAATCTAAAAAGTTAAATCTTAAAATTAATTCTTTCAGCTGGAGGAAAAAGAGCTGGCAAATCTAAGCGGATAATTACTGTGGAAAAGCAGTACACAATCTTTCTATGCAAATTCACTCTCCACTGTAAATAGCTGTCTAGTCTAATTCAGGACTCAACCCTTCCCCACCCATCTAAAATAAAACCGCCTTTTGTAAATACATTTGCCTCTAATGTGTTCCACAAGGTCAACAAACTCAAGCAACTAGAAAAGTTATTGGGATGATGCCTACGCTAAAAAAATCCACCCCCAGAACTCTGCCCTCAAGGTGGTGGTGAGATCCTGTTCTTTCCTTGCTTTGGGTAAGGCAGTAGTAGACCTGAGATGCTGGAAGTAGTTTTAGACTTATTTGGAATTTGGTAATTCCATTCGGAAGCCTGGTTACAAATGGGAATTCAGTGCAAAGCAGGTTGAATATCAACCCCAAAAAGAACTTTCTTCAACATGAAAGCTAACCTCAAGTAATTAAGGAGATGACCTGTAAGAGATCCAAGTGATTCAGACTGTAGGTGGCTAAACTGCATTTAATAAATAATTCAGGAAGAGCCAAGCAAATTCAAGAAGCCATTACACACCACACACAACAGTGGCTTGAAATCATGAGTAACCTGACATCTACCGTCTCAGGTTGCTGATGAACCTCCAAAAGACCATGTCCTAACTTGGAGACTGCCAAGTCCATAGACTGATTGTCAAGATTTGTCTCTACACACAGTAGGCATGCATAAAGCTCCTATACATTTTTTTTGTTGTTTTAAACTTATTTATTTCAATAGAGCATTGTATCCACAGTATGTACCATTAAAAATGGGATTTGGTACCTCTTAAAGTCAATTAAACTTTTACATTGTTACAAGAGATGGGGGAAAAGGAAATGTCATTATTTTTTTCCTCTTTTTTTGGGTAGTTTTATATACAAATTTCCCAGTACAGATCCATTTGCTGCTTTGAATTACAGGATGCTTGTCCCCGACAAGCTCTCTGAGAGGTTAGAGCAAATGCTAACTGAAAAGCACTGTGCACGTGGATGCCCAGTACGAGAAATAAAAAAGGCTGAGTTTCTGGCATCATTGCTCAACTGGAACAAGAAAGCAAAACACAGCAGTGGACTGTAAAAAACAACTACTGTTAGCATTCTGCATTTGTTTATTTGGTTTTGAGTTCTTTCTCTCCAGTACATTTCAGTTGATTTTTCAAAGTTCAACTTGAAACTAACTGCCGTAAACAACATTACTGCCAGGTATGAGCTAACAGTTCTGTAGATGGTTAGTTGCTAACAATTTAATAAACCCATGAACGACTTGAGGTGTGAGTCAGCAAAGATCACGAACCCCAGTTGCTAGCAGCAAGAGAAGAATTCAGTTCCCACAAGAAAAGATACCACATTTTAGAACTTTCGACCTATTCTTTGTGGCTCAATTAATAATGATTCCATAAATCATCATAATCCTATTACATTCTTAAATTAAGCATCTGATGCTACCTGAAATAACTGTCGTAATATAATTCTCTTCAGGAAAAAAACCCCAAACTCCAAAACCAGCAGTTACAGAGTGAAACACATATGCTTTTCCGTGCACTTTCCTAAACAGCACATGCTAGTAAAAAACAGATACAGATTAAAAAAACCACCAGAATATGAGAACGCATTTATTTGTCTTTTGTTTTTTTTTAATGCTGAAGAGCATGGTCTTATACTGCACATATTAGATCGCACTGATATACGATTAACCATAATACAAAATAGACACAGACTTGTTAAAAGCACAAGACAGAATTCCATTGAGTTAATAATGTTTATTATTTTAATCTCTAGCAGCCATAATCCAGATAACACAGACAGAATAAAAGAGGATCAAACCAGGGAAATTCCTAGGGAGAGATCCAGGTGACACAAGTTGGATAGTACTAGGAGGAGCTGGGCAAACCTTCTCCTTGCAAAATTTATGCCCGCAGTGTATACTGAGGAAAAATATAGATGATATTAAAAACATCGTTTTTGCCGCTTCCCATCTGTGTAACATTCTGTGTTACCTGTAAGGTGTGAAATATGTAAAAATCATGCATCCTTTTTACGCAGAACTCCCACTGGGCATGACAAATGACTGACCTCCTTTATATTCACTGTCAATCTTAAGCATTTAATTTTTGTGCAAAATATTTACAAAGGGGGCTGAGAGCAGGGTGATACATCTAAGAAGCAAATGGCAAAGTGTTATCAAGTGCTGGTATTTCTGAGGAAAGCACAGTTGTTAGATTAGGAAAGCAACACCCTCTTCTCAGAGTAAGGGCAAGCTACATCAAACCTTCATTACTATGGCTTTTTAGTATTATTAATTTGCTGTCATTCATCTTCCTATTTTTGCACTGAAAATGCTATCTTCTGCAAAGATTTTCAGTGGCACAAAAAGCGTTTATAGCTTGGCTGAGTCACATACAACTGGAGCTAATAACCATGTTCTGCCATCAAATAGTACAGCCCATGCATTGCTGCAGATCACATGCTTCCACAAGCATTCCAAACCAGAGGAAGAGACAAAACCAGCAACTGTTGCTAGCTTGTTTTATTTTTTAATGAGAAAAGCTAGTAGAGCTGGAGACCTTGTTTCCCAAACCAAATTTGCTGGCAGAAAGCTCAAAAACTGAAAAGTTTTTTATAGCTTGAATCCTTTGATGTTCACAGCTAAAAAACCAACCAAAATCAAAAAGAAGCTGTAGATGATTTGAGGAACAAGGCAGTCTGCTTATCCAAGAAAGTCAGAGAAATTGCTTACAACTCATGCATAAAATGATTCTAAATTAGGCATATCTGAAAGTGGCTATGAAGATAAATCTGGCTAACTTGCAGCAACATGAAAAAACTACCTAAAATGCATTATACAGCCACAGTCACAGATAAGATTCTTTTGTCAAAGAAGAACATCCTTTCTATGGAAGAATTAGAAATCAAAGACAGGAATTTAAAAAAAACAAATCCAACCCAAACAAATAGATCACTGGATCAAATAAGTGATGGATTAAAATAAGCACGAAGAATACCACCATAATTCTGTTTATGTGGAATGTCATGAAGCTTAACTACTACTACTTCTTACAAATTTTATGTAATGGGCTTACAGGAATAGATAAATTATATTGAGAGCAACTAAAAATGCACAAGTTATAGGAAATGAAAAAAAACCTGCTTTTATTAGATCTCACACTGGAAAAAAAGAAGCAAAAAAAAATGTTTTACTTAGTTACTAAACAGACCCTCAACTCTAGTATTGCCTCAAAAACTGTTAATGGAGCTATCAACTCAATTCCAAATATTTTTTACTGGTAAGAAAAAAAAAGAAAAACAAAATCACTTAAATCACTTACATTTAATGCTGATAGAATACACACATTATTTTTTTTTAATAATCGCATCCAGACAGAAGAAGTCTTGTTCAGACGTGAATTTCCAATGCTAAGGTGTCTTAGGGTAGATTTTCAATGCTAAGGTTACAATAAAATATGGTAGGCTTTTACAAATCTTATCAAGTCAGAGTATCACTGCAGACTGAAGTAGAACTTCCCACTGGCCTGCACAGCTGTAGACATTCTTAAAAAAAGAAGGTGAAGGCAGAAGGCGGCACAGAGCAGGATTCATCTATACAAAGCTGTCTTTGATGATAAGCAAACATCTATCTTGTTGGGGCATGTTAAAGATATGGATAAATTCTAGGTCACTCCTCTAGGGAGATCAAAAATTGAGCCTTACCCTATAAAAGCACACAGTATCATTCAAGCTCAGTTAGACTTGAATTTGATTCCTGTCAGTTTACCTTTTCCTCTTACAAGCTTCTTTCATGTACATGACAATCCATCAGGCAATTGGTCCTTTAGAAGCTAGAAATCCCTTCTTTGAAGCTTCAAGTGAAATAAATCATCTGTCAAGCTTCATGAACTCTGTTTTTTTCCGAGATAGTTTTAAATGCCTGTTTAATGTCCAAACAATAAAATGCCTTTTCTTTGCTACGTTTAGGTTTCAAGTAAAATGAATGTTGTCTTTGTTCTCAGTCACCTCATTTTCAATGCAAAACAGTATCTTTAAAAAAGTTATTGACCAAATCTAAGACATATAACTGAGACACTGAAGATTTAGTTTATAAATATATGTACAGTATAATTTTAACAGCCAAGAAATAATATGTAGCATGCCAAAGAGTACATACACGCCATTTCTCTTTCCAAGCATTGGAACACCTGAAGAACGCATGCAGTTTTGTACCTGAGTAGCAGCAGCTCAGTGATTTCACTCCCCTACTTTTAACTGTCAGTAAAAGTAAACTTCCCCTCCCACCCCCCTGCCAAAAGTTAGTGGAAGACAGTGACCAAATACCAGTCATTTTTGATGACAATTTTCTGACTACTACAATGCTGTAGGGTGAGGATGAGGCAAACTCTGCGAGTGTAAACAAGCAGCTCCCCAATGACTCAGTCAGGAAAAGGAAAAATTGAAGGGAGAGGAGATTTGAAAATAGTTGATAATAATAGATACATTGGAAAAGACTAAATCCAAGTTTCCTCACTGCATTACGTAGAACGTCTTTAAAAAAATACCAACAAGTCCTATGTTCCCTCTTGTACAGCCAAACGATTTCTTTTTAGAAGCCACTACTCTTTAAGAACCATCTTACTTCCTCTCAGATGTTTTAGGAGACACATGGGGGCCATGTGGTATGTAAGGCTCATGATACTGAATTTAGCCATTCTGAAGATGGATTATAATCCAAATTTCTTACCAGTGGGGGCTAAAGCACTCCAGCTGCTGTGCTACTGTGTAAAAAAGCATGACTACAACTGCAGCAATACCTTGCAGAAAAGAGTGGCTGAGTTTCTTAATCCTGGAAACATTTCCAGGATTAGTCTGCTGAGGGAAGAATATTTTGATGACATTAAAGAGGCTTACATTGAAGACAAGCTGAGCTGATCAGTTCTGCAAATGCAGAATTTCTGGGTGTGTGCATAGACAGAACAATAAGCAGCTAGTAAATTTTACTGGCAAAAGTTCAGACAACCATATACTTAGGAATGCACAAGTTGTAATGAACATATTCCTCTTTTTAGACCTTTAAATACTTCCTGTGTCTTACTAGGCACTTAGGTGGTTTACTGCAGGCTTACATTACATCACAGAAAACTTGTGTACCTTTTAGTAACCCACTGAAAATGGACTGAAACATAGAAGTGGAAGCAGAATTTAGAGGATTCACAATTGACTCAGCTGACAAAAGTACTGCTGAATACTTTCCACTACAGTAAGTCAAGCTATGCCATGAAGTCATAGTTTTTTGACATGTATTTTTCAAGTCTTGCATGGTTTCTATTTATTGAAATTTTTCTATTTTTGTGACATGAACCATTAAAAAACAGCTGTGAACTGCCCCACTATATTTCTGATAACATGCTAGATATATAAGAAACTATAAAAATGTTACTGCAAGCAGAGCAAAGAGTGTACTTACCAATATTAATTTCATCATCAGTTTCAGCATCACCAATACACTCAAACTGAAAATCTTGTAAAGACTGTGAAAATTTTTGTACTGCCATGGATAAATCTAGAATTCAAGAAAAAAAGAAACAGAAAATCAGAATTACTCCACTAGAACTTCACTGAAGCAAGGCACTTCTACATTAAGTACTTTTTTTGTTTACAAAGTTGCCTTTCCAGTATCTTTGTGGACATTAACCTCATTTTAAAATCACCATCACCATTTCAAAATCAAAGAACCTGAGATATCCTGGACGTCAATGAAACAGGCTCACGCAAGATTTCAAACACTAATACATGTATTACATTGACAACTGAAAAACCTTTATACTACTTGAAAAACAAGAAATTACTATAAGAAATTAATATCTAGTGATAAATTGCATATGTAAGTAGACTACTCTTTAGAAATACTGCAAGAGTATTTTGCAGATTAAAATAAAACTCATGACAGCTTTTTTCATTAACATTATCAAAATAATTACATTCTAATTTTTCTGATACACCACACTACATAATGTTTTAGTGCAAAAGCTTTGTAAAAAGAAATTGAAGAGAAAAAAAAACCACAAAAAACCACAAGTGTTTGCCAATCAACAAGGTAATCCATGGATTATGAGCGCTATTTTCACTGAATTTCACAAAGCAATCCAAACCTTATAGTGCAAAATTTCATTACAATTGTAGACAACAAAAAAAATTACAGAATATCAACCCCATAAATCTGTTCTTTTCTTTTTTTAGATACACTAATGGCAAATGCAGAGATGAAGGTGATAATGAATGGACTTGGTCAAGACTTAAAAACACCACCAGCCCAGATGAGCCCAGAAAACCAACAACAATTTTCTGTGTCCCGGAGGCTGTATCTATGGTATCTATTTTGATGTTAAGAAAATTGACAATTATGATTCTGACATCTGCTAAATCTAAGGAAAATTCATGGTAAGGATAAGTTATGAATAAAAGCCAAGTCATAAATTCTGTTTCAAAAGCAGTTCATATCTGCTTCCATCCTTGGGGATGTTCAAAAGCCTCCTGGACAACTTGCCCTGCTTGAGCAAGGGAGTTGGACCATGTGACTTCCACGGGTCCCTTCCAACCTCAGTCATTTTGTGATTCTGTGAGTCATTTAATCCTCTGTTACTGTAAGGCCGTAAATACTCACTCACTCAATGCTGGACACAAAATTAATTCTTCCAGGCAGGAATAAAACCTAACATACAAATATACAAATTGGCCTAATGTCCTAAATCAAGACACAAACAACCCTCATACAAACAAAGCATCATTTAAATTCGAATGAACCATTTGAAGAACCATTCCACTACCCTACATGAAATAAAGATTGAAAAATCTTGCAAACACCTCCAAGTAAAATTCCACAAAATAAGATAACTGCTTTTTAAAATTTTAATTAAAGGTAATCACTATCAAGCAAAAGAATCCCTACCTGGATTTTGCACTGCCCAGAATTTACTCAGTGCCTGTTCCTTTTGTATTTTCACATGCAGCTATACGGTACATCAGTTCAAAAAGAGAACCATTATCTTTGGACAATACAGACATGAACAGATTTTTTTTCTTCTGTTAGTAGGGAATTCTGTATGCCTATCTGATAAATAATTAAGATGTAAAGAATTGGGTAAACAAATTCTGTATCTTTTTGATAAAGCATGTGGAAAACAGGAAAGAATCCTACCCAGAATTATTGCATCCTTACTGTACATTTCCTACTGTGCTGTACATGAAGATTATATTATTAAGTGTATTAACAAATTAGATGCTAAACACAGTGTTTCCTACTGTTTGTATAGATGAAAACAAAATAATCTTTATAAGATGAAGCACTGCGTTTTATGCAAATACAGCATCTTTCATAGCTAAGTAAATGATTGTTCTACATTTGTCAGGAAGATCTAAACTTGAAGACATCCTGCTGTGAACAAATTCAAGTTAAAAGGAAGAAACACAGTTTCATTATTCACTCTTTCACCAAGTTACTACACTGAGTCCTAAACCCTTCTACAAAATTGCTGCATACCAACTGATGCCAAAAGGAATTCCATGGCCTTCAGGTAATTGAATAAAAAAGTTTCTATACTGCAAGTACACTGGAATGTAAAAATTAACTGTTGCAAATATGAATGCAGATTGATTTCCTTTAGACAATCTAATAACTGCCCATGATGAACTGCATCTCTGTGAATGTAAAAGGAAATGAGGGAGCAGGGGCTCTCCCCTATCATTCTTCCACATACGCAGGGTTTGGTGTGACAAATGTGAAAGTAAAGGAAAAAAAATGTTAAAAATACCAAAGGTGGAGTCTCCATTTCATATCCTGGATTATTGATACATGATGCCAATCTTTCTTTCACTGTGTCAGCAAATCAGACACAGCTTATAAATTTTGAACCTGAAGGAGGTATGTTACACCTAACTCAGAAACAGTGGGTATAAAGAATTAAGGAGTTTATTAGGTAACTTGATAAAATCATGCAGCAAAATAACATCTGGAGATATCTGGCTCTACATGAGGCCTTTTCTAATACCCTGAGAGTAGTAGAAGATACCATAATAAGATTTAAGCTGTTTAATGTAGCAAAGAATAAAATGAAGTTCCAAGGTCAGATGCTTCCTGTAACACTTACAAGTTCCGTACAAAGTTAATTTAACCTGAAAAGATAAAAAAATATTTTTCTACAGAAAATTCCAGCTGACTTGGACAGCTTTCTAAAGGCAGAAATAAGAATTACTCTGTAAGACTCTAAATTTGACATTGCAGTTGAATCACCAACATTGGACCAAGCAGTGCTACTTGGTTGTATTTATCACTTTCTTAGGAGCATCGTCATTTTAACTGATTATAAAATTCACCCAGTCACAGAAGGGAGCAGCTGTGCAGTAACCTATCTTCCCTTAAAGATACCAAGATTCAAAACTGAATTAAAACAGATTTAAGAGCAACTGTCTTCAATCAAGAAGGGGCAAATGATGGACAAAAAAAATGAAGAGCAAATGAAGACCTCGCCCCGTTTTACAAGATGTCATTTATCACTCTATAGCCCAGTCTTAATGTCACTGAGATTCCTCAGTGCATGGTGCTGCTTCCAGAAGAAAGGCAATCACCACACCAAACAAATAACCTTTCTAGAATCTGCAAGCTATGTGGCATTATTAAGAGCTGCTCTTACTCAGCAGGTACATGGTAAAGTCATGTCCCTCTTTTCATTCCATCCACATGAACTAGGACATTCACTTAGCTCAGGACAGAAGTTTTCTTTCAAGCAAAGACAACTGATCTTCTAAGTTACTATAAAAACCTCAGCAGTTTTATTGACTGGCAGTACAAGTCTATCATCCAGGGAAGGATGGCTGCTCGAAAGTCTCAATGCGCTCATAAATGCTGTTGCCCCTGCTCTTCTGCAGGCACTCAAATGAAGTAATCTCCTGGGTGCCAGCAAAAGAATGAAAATGCAACCTGATAACCCTCATTTGCCAGAGGGGCAGTTCTGTTAATATGTATTTTCTGACAGTACTCACCTCTACCATTCGTTCCCTGTTTTCTCAGATTCCAAAGGATTCAGTTCCATTTTGCAATGAGGCACATAGTCAAGAGTAGCCATCTACACACTACTTACTGTCAGAGCAAGGAGACAATTGCAACAGGGTTGCCTGTTTTAGTAAGGGCTGCAGCAAGTCAGCTGGCCAATAAGATTTTTTTTTTTTGTGGAGCTGGCAGAGGAAGTACTAAAGAAGCTACTACACTGTGACCGGAAATAATAAAAGGATAACCACAACAAAGCTTAACCACAACAAAGTAATATAACACCAGTACTGCATACAGGCACATACAATACCAACCATCAGTATCATAATGCTAACAAAATAATAATAAAAATCATCATCTATCCAGGAAAGTCACTGAGGAGTCAGGAAACACATTACTCTACTGTACTTTCCCTGAAGTTTTATAAATTTGATTAACCTACTTAACACATATTTTCTCAATAAAAACATGCAAAAAATTCCTCTGGATTGTTCTACAAGGCAGGTTTATTGAAGATTCACTTTCTTCGAAACTGCCGAAGAGAAGTATGTAATGTGAACTGTAATATATTAACTTATTTTAGGCACGAGGGCCTTAGAGCTGAATACAGGATGATAAAACTATGATCCAAACCCTTTGTATTATCAGAACTGTTCTTCCACTTTCTTGTCCTAGATTTGTTAAACAGATCATGAAAAAATTTCTTATATAGTCTTGAGGAGGAGGAGAGAACAATACATTGCAACAATGTGATGAAATGATGGATGCTATTACCCAAAGGATGAAAAAACAAGTGCACGCTTCGGCATGGCACAGCCCATCACAACAAGGACAAAGTCCTACAGATAAGGACACTTGACAAGATTTCCACAAGCTGGTAAGCACAATGAATTGTTTTATTGGGCTGGGAAGGTTGTCATTTGTTTGGTTTTGCCAGTCTGGTGTCTGGAAGAACAGCATAAAGTCCAAACTTTTGATAGGGATCAATCAATCTCCAAAAGCAGAAACTTTATGCACTTGCAGAGGATGCATATCCCTATCCTAGCAGCAGCCTGCAAGAAAATGTTCTCAGCAAACACATCAAAGCCAAAAAGTCTTTCTACTTGTTTGCTTACAAAGATGACTTCATTAGCAAATGGAGTTCCAATAACCAATGTTCTTCCTGACTGATGTCAATCATCCTAGAAAAGCTTGGTATCATTCACTGGGTTAATAAAGAAAAACAGCAGTTGAAACCTTGTGAGAAGATTAAACATGCCTAAATGAACTCCTGAGCACCAGCTGGAATGCAGTAAAAGGGACTTCAAACAACTGACACTCTGGCTAATACAGTAACAGCAACATATCTGGCCATCTGACACAAAACTAGTTATTATTGCATGGCTTCAAAGAAAGCAGAAGCAAAGGGGTGATGATTGACCTAGCAGGATATTAGAGGCAATCCTTCAGTCAGCTGAATTTCAGGACAGCTGAAGACTGGAAAGGAGACAACGAACAGTCACCTTTGGTGTTTCAAACCCTTGGGGCAGTATGAGTCCACTACCAGATACGACTAGATGTGCTTTGGTGCCATGCTTGATGAGCTACCTCAGTTGGTCATGCACTGAAATACAGGGTTATTAAAAACCCAAACTAGTCAGCAAAACTCAGCATTAAAGCATTGTAATATGTGAATAAAACACAGCAGAAATCAAACAGTATTGCCAGAGTGCTTGATAAAACAGCATGCTAAAATGCAGAGAAACATTTTTCTAGTTCATTGACCTCTACTCCTCAATACCTGAAAATGAGTCATTGTTATGGTTATTTTTTAATTGCTTTACAAATAGATTTATTTTCTTGATTTATTTCATAGGCAACTCTCATCCTATAAACAATTTTCTGGCTAAGTTATGTAAACACTTGAGAAAGTAGTTTTTATATGAGAGAGATTATTATTGTGAAACAGCAGCTACGAGCATGATTTGCAGTGTTCTTGCCACACTAAATGACAGAAGCAAGGAAGCATTTAAAAATTCATAAAAGTGAAAAAAGGGCTTTCAGTATTACAAATATGAATCTGTAAAACACTAGTTATTCAGAAAAATGCTTGTGAGATACATGTCTACTTAAATAGTTCATGACATGCTCTTTTACAGTGAAGATGAACAGGGAACTTCCTTGGCTTTGTTATTTTATGAGGGAATGAGCTTCAAGGATGCAAGCTGTATCAACCGCCAGAAATAAGCTGGAGGAACAAGAACACCCCACTGAGAAGCACTGAACTTCAACAGCTTCTGTGTTTGCTACAGTCAATTTGATTGTAAGTAGAACATGTCACAGTGGGATATCTTTTTCCACAGCATAGACTGTAAACACAGAAGCTGGCAGTAGAGTTATATTTAGGCAGTATGAATGATTAAGCAGTTAAAAGCAGTGATCATACAAGATTGCACATATCACTGCTATTATTTCAAATTTCTTCCCAGCTTAAGGGCTTTCTCATTAAAACTCCCATCTTCACAGTAGCTGGTCTTAACTCAGAGAAGAGCACCAAAATGCATTTTCTTCACAATTTTTGCCCTTCCACTCCTCATTGCTCACTACTAATTTAAACTGAAAAATACATGACTATCAATGGTTTTACATAATTATCACGTTTAGAAAAATCTTCCTATTCATAACATATATGGTACCAGGTCAGCACAAATAAGGGGACTTGAAAATGTCTTACAAAGGAGCCCAAAGCAGCAATCCTGAGCACGGAAATGTTGGCACATATGCCAGTAATGCAATTAATTCCTTCAACTGTAGATGAAAAGAATTCTGGGGCTTGCTGCCAGAACAGGCAATCCCAATTTAATAAAACATCACCACCGTAACATGTCCAGATCACCTATAGTTAGAGAGCAATTTACAGTGCACATTAATATGCCTGTTAAACATTCACAAAAAGATCTGTATAGTCAGCTGATGCAGCTTCTGACATCTTTGGTTTCATGGCTTTCAATATTGGAATCCTGCCTTTGCTTGGAATATTTTCCATGGTATTTCTATTTTTAGAAGTCTGTTTGATGAAATTATTTACACACATTTGTTATTCTTTACTTCTCAGCTGAGTTAATTTCCAGATCATATTAACTTTTCTGATTGTCACGAGAAAAAAAAGGCAAAAAGAAGAAAAAACCTTCTCCCCTTTTGAGTGACCACATTTTATCCAAACTTCTGCAGAAGAATTTAATTTGGCAAAACACAGGGCAGGCTGGCACAGAGTAGAGACTATCTGCAAGGGCTGGATGGAGCTGGATGGAGCTAATGCTGGCCACTTGCCCCAAAGCTTTTTAAAGAATCCACAAGAAAAGACCAGAAGGGAATAGAGAATCCAGTGCCCACTGCCAGAGATTTTGCAGCTCTAGGGCCACTGCTCTGTATTGACACAGTCTTTCATTGTTGCTCTCAATAAACTCTTTATCCCCTTTATTTGCCAGCTTCATCAGTGCATATTCTTTCCCAACTTGCTATTCATGGAACAATAATAAGCAACTAAAACAAACAACTCTGTACCAACTCCCTGCCCCTACAATCCCACATTACTTTTTTACCTTAAGCTCTATGCTTTGCTCCTTATTTCAGGGAAGCTAATTTCTTCCCACAATCTCCAGGGAAAGGACATCAGGAGAATATGTCAACATGTAGCCCATGCATTGCTGCATTCCTCTGGGGTTACATAAGCCACTGAAATTTTTCAGTGTCGTTCTCTTACTCATGAATATTTCCATGAGAAAATGCACAATTTACTTTCCCATTCTAGAAAGTACTGAGAAATCCCCTTGATCAAATGCAACAAAATCCCCACTTTCTTAACACTGAGGCAAGAGTTACTGAAAAGTCTGTATGTTCCATAAACTTCATAGCTATTCATACCAACACTGTTAAGTCACAACTTCCTTATGTTAGACACTTGTGCAGTACCTTGGATATTTAGTAATCCTCTACAGTTAGGAACTAAATCTAATACACTCTTCAAGACTCTCCAAGAACGCAACACTAATATTTAATGAGAGGGGGATTTTTATGCCACATTTGCATGCTTACATGATAAAAAACATACTAAAACTTCCCTGAAAAATAACTGTTGAACCAAATAATATTATACAGGCAAAAGTCAATATTGATAATATTTCATCCGTCCATTCACTATTCCTCTCCTTACTCCCACTCAATTCCTGTGTAGATGTGGAAACCTAACCCTATTCACATAATCAGAACAGAAAGAAATGAACCTTAGTTTAGTACGCAAAAGCTGTTTAGTCTATAAAATTACTATCTTGTTTTGACTTTGCATAATTATAAATACATAAAATAACACAAATGCAACTAAAAATGTACGCATTATAACCCTTAATGTAGAGGACACCACACAGTATGTACTGCTCATCTGTTTCTCTGAAGTTAAACCATATATGTAGCTTCATAGCTCTTTCTCATATTAAGTGATGTCATTTTGTTTCGATACTCCCACATCCTTCTATTTTATTTCTCATTACCTCATTCTTACAAAATCCTTTCGCAATATTTTAGTTTATAAGAGTGTTTAACAATACTGCTGCATTTGATTAGAAAACAAACTGACTTTGCAGGGAATTACCAGGGTCTAAACCTTTCAATTATCAAACCATATTCACAGAATTACACTTTACAAGTGACTAATCACATGGTACAAGGCAGAACAGAAAATTTTCCTTTGCCACCACTGCAATTTTTTACAGTATTTTTCCACAAATATGGCTAGAATTTTCAGAAGGCATTTGGTTTCCTTTAACTTCTGAAATTCTAAAGATTTGCCGTAGGGTATAACTTAGTTCTATTTCTAGCATATTATTATATTTTTTCTAAATTATATTCAACCAAAACATTTCTATACAATGACAGCTTTGCAGATATGCTTATTTTCATCCTGGAAGCTTTTTGGCAAGATCCACTGTAAGGACTGAAATAGTCCAATATTTCTTCCGACTTGGAGAAAAATAAATCTTAGAAAACAAGCATATTTCCCTGCTTTTTTCCCATTCTTAAATAACTGAGTATCATTATTAACTCATCTGCACTCTCAGTATTTTCTCTGTCTGCTGATAAAACTACTCCATAGTTCTCCATCAGGAACGTCTCAAAGATTCCTCCTAAACTTTCATCCCTGCAAACTTGCTTTGACCCTCAACATACTTTCTCTTGCTCCTTCTGGGGATTATAAATGCTCTTTCATGATCTTCCACATTCTTCCCCCACCCCATAGATGTTTATTTCCCAGAACAGTGTCAGACTTTTCCAGGGAGTTGGGTCCACATTCCAGTATTCTCCCCCCAGACTCTTTCAATGAAACATGGTTTATCAGGCACGCTACGTCATTTCTCACTCTTCCTGGCACAGCCCAGCAACACTGAGCAGGCAGAGAAGCACCACAAAAAAGAGGACATAGAAACTAAGAGCAGATGCTGCCAGAGGCTGAAAAGGCAGAGAGTGATTTCCTGTCTGGCAGCTAGGGAGTTGCCAGAAAAAACATGGGAATTCCCAGATTTCTAGTGAAATGAAAGGTATTGGTGCATCAGATGATCTTTCAGTAGAACATGAAAAGACATGTTTCTCTGTTTGTTCTTAATCTTACCATGCACCCAGAGAAAATTTAAAAATACATGTGCTATTTGCAGACAACGAAAAACAAAGAAATACACAATATGATACCATAATATTAGGATATAATTAAAGCCTATGCTGCAACACATTCTTAAGGAGCCATGGTTCTGACTATCTGACCAAGATCAGTTCTGCCAGTTCTGTGCTGTGCACATACAGAATGAGATGCAATTTCCCCACTACTACCCCATCTCAAATATCTATCCAGAGGAAAAAATAAAAAATAGGATTATTTCTGGTATGAACAGGGAGATCTAAGAAGCTGCTTCTAGGAAACCAAGAATAAATCACTGCAGCAATTATCACGCAGACCTTCAGCTGTAAAAAATTCTGCAACATATCTTTTAATGCTTTTATGTTCCATGATTTTTACATTAAGTAGATTCCCCTGTTCCGTGAAGAGAGCTGCTCAAAGGAGGATGGGTCCCACTGGCCTGTGCTGGATGGCGGGGGAGGGATGAAAGGAATGAAAGCAGTTATCAAGGCATTTGTAAGTAGTGAGCTCTTGGAACAACATTAGAGTTGAGGGTCATGGGAAACAGAAGCATAGCTCACCCTTCTTCCTGGCAAAGTTTTCTGTGCTTGGGCAACAAAGTAAAATGTGCTGTAAGACCAGAAGGAGGAGGAGAGGGGAAAAAATTAAAATGTGTATATTTAGCTTATTTAAAAAAGAAGAAAATACTACCACTTGGCTTTAAAGGAAATGAAACACTTTCCATATGAAATTCTTTCAGGCTCTTAAAGCTCAGGAATACAATGCTTGATTAGATTCTTTTGATCAGACAAGCAATATCACAGTCACATTGTACTTCAGTACCGCACTTAGCAAGGGGTAGGGGTGTGAGAGTTCTAACACACACACACAAACAGATGTAACATTTGTTTAGAGAGTCACATATGCACTTCCACACATGGAGGGCAGAACTGAGATTCCTAATCAAGCAGGGTTTTGCTCAGTGACATTAAATGTCAGTAAATGTCTTTACCAAATTTGGCCTAAAGGCAGTTTTTATGCATTCAGTCTACCATAGAGGCGGTCCACTACTATGCACTGCTCAGCTCCTTCTCATTACTCAGAGAAAATGGATACTAAACACATCAGTTTCATACAGCAAACAAGCTGAACATGCTAGTAAAACTGTCTTCTGCCTTTAAAATATGAAAGGAATTCACAAAATGCAGAGATGAGAGCCATGAAAGCACTTAAAAGCCTTTCAAAGATATATTTTTGAGGGTTTAAATTAAATCACTTGCGGTATCCTAAACTCAAAAAACTTACCAAAATACCTACATTCTAATAATGGGGGGGAAAATATCAGTCAAATGAAATATGCTTCATTAACTACTGAAACGCACAACAACAAATCAGTTTTTCACTAGGCGAGCTCCTGCTTAAACGAGTGAGAATTAAGCATTCCCAAGGAGTTTGGAGTTCACTTCAGTTTGCATGAGACTTTCCTTAACACTTACAGTTTTTGCATTTTACTTTCCAGATCTATTGCATTCAGCCAGAGAGAATAAGAAACAACCCCTGTAAAAACCAGTATTCATATGATGTTTCTTTCTATGTATAAAGGTATTTCAAAGAACAGGATCATTGTATTAAAAAAAAAAAGAGAGAAATATCCCTCATACTCATTTTGCTGGATTTTTTAGTTGACTTCTCAGAAAAAATAAGGAACTTGAATGACTTTCAGCTGAAGTCTGTCTAGTTTTTCTTAAGTCAACTAACTTGTGAGAAGGACCAACCAGCCTTCTACATAGTTCACGTATAATTTTTTTCAAATTTTCACTCTCTGGAATTTTGTTCTACTTTCCTGTCACAAAAAGATTTAGGAACATATGAAAACATCCTCTTGTTATCTTCCTGGCAGAGTGACATCCTTTAATTAATAATCTTACCATCCATTAGTACTAGTAGTGTTTATATTATGGTATGCGTAATGAGTTCTGAACCAACTACTATCACTAACAAATGAGACCTTGTCATTAAAACAGATATATAATAACTAGGTTGTTTTATTACTCTGCACTCAGGCACGGTCAAGAAACATATTGAATACTTGTAATTATTTGAAAAGAGAAACATCATTAATGCCACTCCATCATGCCATGAGAGACCTGCACTTAAAAACTATGTACAGATTATGTCTTACTCCTTGACACAGTCTCTTAATATCAAAGGTACAGGGAACTGAGGCAAAGGTAAATGGTAAGCAAAAGGCAAGAATACCTTGTTTAAAGAAATGCACACACAGTAATCAGCCTGAAAGGGGTAACTGGGGAGCCACAAGAGTTCTACAAAACGAAGCAGTACAAAAATGATGGTTGTCTCCCAAGTGAAAAGGCTAACAGAGCAAGAAGCAAGCTCAAAACCAAGTAAGAAGATGGTTTTTTCTTAAAATTTGTAGTTAAATAATGAATCTCACTATCACCAGATACACTGGATATTAAAGATTTATGTGGCTTCAAAAAAGGACTAGACAAGTTCACAGAAGAAAAATCCACTGAGAGCTATTAAAGACATAACTAACTCTTTGCTCAGGAAATCTTCAAGCCCCAAACCACTGGAGGCAGTGGAAGCCTCACTACATTCTGCCTGCTGTTTTTCTCTGCCTTAGACAGTCAGTGCCATGCGTGAAAGAAAAACAGAACCCACAGCAGAGCACACATTTGTATCTAGAGACAGGATGTAACGCCAGATAAGCTTCATGTCCAACACTGCACAGTTGTGCTCACGCTCTTTGTAGGAAGATTTGGACACATATTTTGTAATTGCTTGAATGTCTCAAGACACCATTTCCTGATCACCACCACCTCCTAGTAGGAGGTTATCACTCTCATGGATGAGCCGACACACCACCAGGGGTAAGCCCTCTTTAGCCACCTATAGAGGGTCATCTGTTTTAGCAACAGACAACAATAGGAGAAACAGCTGAGCTCACACTGAAAAATTAAGGATCATGAAAATGTTCTGTCTTCACAGTTGAACCACAGGAGATGTTCTCCAGTGTATGAGCCATGAGAGGTAGATGAAAGCTGTACTATGTTCATCTGCTCCACAGCCAGAGGATGTGGATCATTAGAACTTTAGTTATATTACAAGGCTGTAATTCTTCCAGCAAGGACTTGTTTGGTCATTTGTACTATGAGGTAAACTAAGTATAACTTTTAACAGTAAAAATAACTGCATTGATAAGTAAATAGCTGACAAAAAGTTGCTTTGGACTACCAAGCCCAAAAGGCTTCAATGAAGGCTGATTATTAAGCTTAATTCCTTGCATATGTATATTATCTTCACCATTCTCCTTCAAAAATTTTCCTAACTTACTCTTAGCATGAGGGTAGTCACTATGTGGACAACTATTACATGATTCTTTTTTTTTTCCCTCAGGGTTCAGTATTGCTCTTTCCTCCTCCCATTATTGCTCACTGCATAGCATGCAAGTCCAGTAATGAACACAGAATTATCTCAGTCTTCAAACAAGGCACGTCTAGAAAAAACAAAAGAAGTACATTTTTATGTCATATTCAGCACCATTACTGTATTTACAGATGGAAATGCTGAAAACAAGACTGCCTAAGGCCACACACCCCAAACTGGTTATTAGGCAGACCCTTGTAGATCCTAGTTCTTGCCCATTATTCCAGATGCCATTCTGTCAGACCAGATGTTAACCAGAGCTACAAACAACACAGCTTCTCACACTTCCCTGTCACCACAAAACCTGCAACTTCTTTCTTCCAAGGGGGCACAATTTTTAAAAATAGTTTTATATTAAAAGGAGCAAAGAAAATCCTAATTTCATTACAATAAATAATAGAAAAAAAAATAAGCAGGACAACATTGTTTTGATCCATTTAATGCAGCCCCTACAGAATGCCTGGCTACTCCACCTACAGCAGTTAGTGCTCTTTGTTTCAACTCAGTCTCCACGAAAATGAAGAACACCCAACACACAAACATGCCTGCTTGCTTGACAGCCATTTGCTAAACTTTAGTTCAAGCATCTTTAAAAGAAAAAAAAACAAACAAAAAGATGAAAAAAACTGGAACAGAAGTATTAAGGTTTGCACAATTAAACTCTGATGTTTTTAAATCAGAAGAGTTTACATTTAAGTAAGTTTAATATAGGCTTTTGAATATACAATGTTTCCATCAGTTTTCAGGTGCTGCAGGATGTTATTTTTCTTTCTCAAAAAACACAATTTTTCACTAAGATTAATTCCAACCAAGATTTCAATCTAACTTCGTCACAGCTCCATCTCAAGAATCAGTATCTGAGGGAATATTGAAAAGACAGGAAAGAAAGTGTTTCTTTGCATAAAGTTCTAGAAGAAGCCTACACAGGTTTTCACCAAGAGAAACAGGAAAAAAAATCCTTCTTCAAAGATACAAAACAACATTGAAATAGCTGATAACACAGCTTTTGGAAAATACCCACCCATCTTGTTTTCCACACACAATGGAAACGTCAATAATAAGTCAAGAAATCAATAATTCACTGAAAGAATGAAGAAATAGAAACACTTTGAGCCTGAACCAGTTATTTTATATTATTCATAAAGGAAAATTTGGTGTTTAACCCTAGGACTGTATTTTTATCCAAAGAGTGACAGCGGAATGTCCCTGACCTCACCATAACATCATTTTCCCTCTATGCTGCAAGAAGTTGCACTTGGAGGACCAGCTTTGCATGGCTCACAGTTTGTTGGCTAGCTGGATTTCCATTCCATCACAGCCTCCTCCTCTCCCTTTTCTCAATGAAATGTGGCTTAAAGGAGTTGTAGATTTCATTCCAAATGCCCAGCAGCACCTGACATATGGCTTCTCTAGACTCAATTTACTACAAGCGGGAACTTTTCCATGAAAGTATACTTTTCAAAAACCATGGGAAATCTTAACAAGCTTAGAACCAAACAAGTTCTGTAACTGGACCCAATTCTGAAATCACCAATTCCTTTTAAAATGGAACTGGAATTCTCTGCAAAGTGACAAGTTTCAGTCTAGACAACATTTGCTGTTTACAATGAGCAATACGAACCAAACAAGCAGAGTACGAACAAGGCAGTCTGGAATTTGGACACTGCCTCCCAAATGCAGTATCTTTTTTTCTTTCTGTGAGCATGTAAAATGCTTAACTGCAATGGATGGTCCTTTCAGAGCTCCATGTCTGTTGACTGTAATCCTTTTTCATCTGCAGTTGAACACGTACATAAACATGAATCAATGAAGAGTCTTTGAATTACTCAAGAGACTTAATTGAGCAGCCAAGCAAAACACCTTCTTCCCAAAACATTCATGTTAGCTTCCTTGACATAAGCAAACAGAGCACATTAAAATATTGGCTGCAAGAGGAGGAAAACATGGCACTAACTAGTTGGAGGAGGGAGTAGGGATGGTGTTTGTTATTTTTAATTCTTTTATTTAACGTTACAGCAACCAATAAGCAGACGGTTTTGCAGGTATCTTTGGGTCTAACAAGAAGGGCAATGCATAGTTTCTCCAAAGTCAATTCTATTTTGTGAATTGTATCTGAATCAAAGACACCCAATGCACACATTGTTAAGAGAGATCATAATGACTCCTGCTGACTGTTCTAACAGCTCAGCTATTAAGGATTCCGAACCTCTGGCTCCCTAAACATACAGTGTATCATAGCATCTCTTATCAAGCCAATTATTCACAAAGACAGGCTTGCTAAATCCTTTTACAAGCACCTTCCAATACAAAACAATACTCCCGGGATCCACTCTGCACAAACAAGAGCCCAGAACACTGATATAATCAGAGCTACCTCTATGCTAGCCGGTCGCACTCAGCAGCCGAAGAGCTAGCAAATTTAACTTTGATATCATACTCTCAAGCTGAATATATAAATTAATCTTGTGTATTCTGCTGTTAATTCCCATAACAACTGAAAATATTTTTTTTTAAAAAAAATCACTGTGGAATATTAATTATAAACTGGGTAAAGACAAGTAAAGACTGCTCTCAAAATTAGTGCGGAAAAAAGTAACTACAAATATAGATGAGAGAACCAATATGAAGTTTGACATAAATAGCCTCATTGAGAATTATTTTCCTGTTGGTTTTGAAGGTCCCCAAAATATGCACACAGTTACTAAGAAATAGAACAGCAACTAAGTCAAACAAAAACTAGGACTTCCAGTGCCAGTTTTTCAGTAATGACACTCATGCTGCCTATTTTTTTTGGGCTAATCCTTCCTCCTCCTGTTTCTAACATGAAAAATGAAACTTCTCTTCCCTCAAAGAAAAACAAAATCCAATAATAACTGTCAAAAGTTCAGCCTTAGCAAAAAAATTTAGTAAAGTTTTCAGCTTAAGAAGTCTCCTTGAACCGAATTACCCAAGTGGCTAAAAGATTATGCAGTCGCTAACTTTATTAGTTGGTATATAGCTTCCCAAAACATACCGAAAAAAATCATTTTATAATTCGTGGGTTTGTCCTACTGCATGAAAAAACATAACATGGATGTGCATAATAGTCAGATTCTGATTTTTATCATCTCTCCACAGATAAGCAATACCTCGAGGTGCTTGCACAACAGCTTTTTGAGTGAAGAGATACGTATTTCTGAAAAAAATCACATTCTATTGAGAATTCAAGAGCTTTTAGCTCTTGCCCTTTTACGCTGCTGAAAATATCATTAGCAACCTACATAATCCTCATAGTATTTTACAGTCCAAACAAATATTTTCATTTAAAGATCAAGGTAGGGCAATAGTAGAGCTGTAAGGAAGGTAGCAGAAGACTTTTCTTTTAGCTTCAGTTTTGCTAAGTACTGAACTCAGCAAAGTGCATATTCCAGCTGTGTAAAGTATTTATCTTGAAAGAAACACAAGAGGAAGTGGGCTTCAAGCCAGTAAAATACTCAATGATCTGGAATATCACAGGATAGACCAACCGAACTGGTTTTACAACTGCCAGGGCACGAAGGCAGCTACAAGTACTTAACTCAGTTGCAGCAGCTTATTATAACGGAATCAAACTTTAGCAGGTTTTCTGTATTGACACTTCTTTTTGCTGCCAAATAATTCCTTTCTGAATCTCAAAGGAGTCTTACTATTTATCAGAGCCATCATAAAATCTGGAGATCAAATCGGAAAAAGGGTGTTAACACTGAGTAACATATTTTGCTGCTGATATATGTATTAATAATTTTTTTATTTTTTCCTTTCTTGAAAAGCAGCGGAAGGATGTCACAATCTTAAATGCCAAAGAGGTAAGGTAATATAGGAAAACTACATTTAGGAAGCACACACTAATGCAGACAGAAAAAACATTATATCCAAGTAGTGATGCTATTTACATTAGTTTTAATACTCCTTGAAAGATCTTGGAGTCACTGCAGGCATTTATTTTATAATATTGACTCAGCAACAGTCACAAATATTAAGGCCTTGTAGAGAAAGAATGCCAAAAGCAGAAACTATCACTATTTGATGCATTATTGCCTTGAATATTCCATTAAGTTTCTTGCAATCTAACTCAGAATGGGCACAGTTACCATAAAGAAGGTTCAAAGAAGGACAACCAGAGGACAGATTTGCTAACTTAAAAGCAGAAACTAACTAGACTGGAACTTTTCAAAGTAGCTGGGGAACAAAACCTGAAAGAATGAAGAAAGAAAAGAAAGACCTTAAAAAAAAAAGCAAGTCCAAACCCAAATGAACAGGGCAGGCAATGTATACAGACAACAGTTACTATTATTCATAGAACAAAAGTTGACGCTGCCAGATAAAATAACCAAGCAGCAGGCATACAACAAAGGAAACACTTTTGCCCCTGCAGTGCACACTTAAATCATGAAACTCCTCGCTTGCTGTCACAGACTGGTGTGGAGCCCAACAGGACACCTGGATTCCAACCCAGGTAAGACAAGCTCCTCTCTGAAAAGGGGTTATTTGAGGACACTTGGGGAAACTTTAGCAGAAGTCTATGCAATTTAGAGGGTCTCTTTGTTTGACTTGTTATAGAAGCTCAGTACTTCTGTGAGGGTCACTGACTGGCCAGTTTTATTCTGGAGGTCTGCAGAGATGCTGACACAACTCTAAATCTAAGTATCCTCA
This sequence comes from Oriolus oriolus, assembly GCA_013400235.1. Taxonomy (NCBI): domain Eukaryota; kingdom Metazoa; phylum Chordata; class Aves; order Passeriformes; family Corvidae; genus Oriolus; species Oriolus oriolus. Next base: position 421,155 of record VXBT01007668.1, read on the forward strand.
CAAAATCTGAAACTGCATTTCAGTAATAATAGGACTTAATTACTGACTACATTAATTTGTTTCATGGGGGAACAATCAGGTTTTGCAGAAGTGTCTTATCAATTTATGGGGTTTTGTTTGTTTAAAAAAACCAACCAAACTTTCCGTACACTTTACATCCTTTTAGAAGCAGAAGCAAACTTCTGAGAGACCAAATTCCATGTTGTAGATATGGATCTCACCATAAATTCCCCCTCCTAAATTTCTCTGAGAGGCACAAATACAATCCTTACTCTGGAATGAAGGAGGAGTTACAGAAGTATAAGACTTCATATATTTAAAGAGCCAATTTACTTTTAACGAAGTTTAACAAAACAGTATGACAAAACTTCTGCTGGCAGTACGACATACAGCAGCATAAAAAATTCCACTGCACTGATAGCAGGGATTATCTGAACAATCTGTTTAGCTTCAGAAAAATAAGCTGAACACCTATGCTATTTTAATAAAATACACTCATCAACTGTTTTAAGATCCCACTCCTACACTAAAATGTGCCTGTTTCGTAAGTACCCAAATCAAACAAATTCAAACAGTAATTCAAATGTTAAAAATGGTATTTAATGCTTTTATAGATAATAACTTTTTTTTTATTTCAAACTAAAGGCATATGTAGAAACTGAGATGGAAGTGAAATCCCCCCATAACACTTAACAGGCACTTAAATTACTCAACACCTGCTTATATACAGCAAAAACCAAAGTACTAGTTACAGAAAGATGTATGCATTAACGATAAATCTCCACAAATCATAGGGTTTATTTTACTGCGGGACAACTGTGACAAGAAGGAAGGCAAGAACCTGGCATACAACTGGTTTAACTTTGATATCTGCCAAGAATCCAGACGCGGGATTTGATATGCAGAAACTCCAACTCCCACGGGTGCAGAGCCTCATAGTCTCTGCCTCTCTTCACCGCACTCAGCCCCTCTTGCATACCCTACAACAGGCCAGGGGGATCAAGATTTAAATCACTTAATATGTTTGAAAAAGAAAAAAACAACCAACCAACCAAGAAAGTATAGAGCCATTAAAACATCCCCCCAACCCATTCACTAGTAAGAGTAGCATTGCTGTCTTGTGTTTCATTCCATCTGCACAAATGCATTGTTGTTTGAGTGCCATTTTGACTTACAAAGGGATAAGACAAGTGTTTGCCAAAATATCGTGGATTCCTTTGGGAACATTAAATGTTCAAGAAAACATTGCAAATTGATGCTCGACCCAGCAACACAGTACTCAGAGCTCCATAATGACTCCTCAAGAGAAGTGACAAAAGTAGGCATGTAAGTGAGTTTTTATTGTAAAACAGTCTTGAAGTCTCAAGGTGCATTGACAACTGTGGCTTCTCACAGAAAGCATCGAAGAGGCTCTGGAGTGTCAGTTAGGAGGAGTTGTGACAGCATAATGCATATTTCACTGACAAATAATTTGGAAGCTGTCAGAAAGCTGGTGGAGGAAAAAAGCCACCTGATCTGCAATGTCATTTTAGTAAATTTAAGATGATTACCACTCCCAGGGAGATTTGGGATATGCTGCATTAAGAGACGAGTAAAACTAAGTGAATTAACAAAACAAAGAACTACATTGTTGCTATGCTGTAGCAATGCAAATAGAATAAGAATAAACACATTTTAACCTGCTGTATTTCAACCACACAGAGAAGGCACTAAACAGAAAAGGTAGCACTATTTACAGTTATCAATATTGTACGAGAATATAAAAACCGGAAGTTCTTAGGTTGTATGGAGCTAAAGGAAGTGAGTAGATCCTGTGAATTTGTGGTTTTAACTTACTTAGACCAGAGACCAATGTGTCTCTTGGATTACAGAAGAAAAAGAATGGCAAAAAACTGTACTTTTACAGAATCTGTAATTTTTCACTTTTCAATTAAACCTGAGAAAATAAATGCTACACAAATTTCTTGAACATGGCCTTAATATCTTCATCTTCCATCCTGCAATCTGTGGATAAACAAAAGGTGGTACGGCTTGGAGGAACATCCCATCAGTTCACAGGAAAATGAGTCATGTCATGCTGTCTGGGGTGCAGATGATGGCATCTTCAACCAGCTAAGCAACAGAAGATACAGTTTAGAGAGCAAACTCAAAAATTCTGTATCAGTGTATCAGGAAATCTCTCAGCATACAAAGAAGATTTGGCTATGTAAACAGGAAATGTACTGCTGTGCCTAAACGCCTCTTCATAAAATGAAATATTTTGGATTTCTCATTTGACCTTAGGCTCCCAAACAGCATGAAGATGCAGCAGCTCTAAGCCCACGTAGCCAAAAGCCAACCATACTGACTGTACCTGCAAGGAAACTTCATTAAGTCTATCGCCAAGCTTACATTTATGCCTACAAGAATCTGAGTAGACACCTCTGCATTCTTATGTCAGTGTTTCCTATTTTCCAGTTAAACCAGTCATGGTAACAGATGACAAAACACCGTATATACAAGAACTGTGAGAATTTTAAGGTTTTTGAAGAACTTCAGACAATCTCTATCTCAACAGGATAACAAAGCTAAGCTATTAAACCCACCTTCCTGACATTAAGGATCCTTGAAAAATGTTAGGCTTGCTATCGTTACTTACCTGTAAGACAGCAACTTGAACTGAACATATTTGTTTAGTGTCGGTACATATGAAAAGAAACATAGTATTATCATCTTCAACTATTTGGTTTTGTTTCAATGGGTACTTGCACATGCATGTATATACACTAAAATAATACAGTCTAGTATACAAAACTAAGAAAGGGAAAAGAAAAAAAACCCAAAACAACAAAACCAGACACCAAAGACATCCCCCTAAGACATTTATTACAGTACAGCACCTCTATTTTGAATCGCAATGCTGATACCAAAGTAAGGAGTAGCAGAAGGAACCATCTGAGGCCTTACTTGCAAGTATTTTAAACATGAAAAACATTAAACTGTAAAATGTCTTAAGGATGTATTCTTCACAGATTTTGAAGTTTCACTCACACATGTACATTCAAGTAATGTAACCTCATGACTTGCAAGTAGACTGAAAACATTTCTTTTCAAGGCAAGAAAAAACCAATGCGATCAACAAGCCCTGCCACCCTGAACAGGAGTTTCAGGACAGAATACTTCAAGTCCAACAGGTATAAGTGAACAAGACTGCAACTCAGGGGGAAAAAAACAATCCAACAATTTAAGATTTTCCAGCAATGAAAAGTCCATTATAGTCTTAAGGAGGTATCTTACTAGCTTTGCAGTTGCAGGTTTATAATCTTAATTTGCATAGTTTCTGCCAACACTTGGATCTTCATACACCTAAGTCTCTTAGAGAAACTTCCCATCAAGATTTTTCTCCTGTCATATAAATAAATTTTTAACTTTCAGATTAAGTAATGGCAAAAAACATATGCTATATGGTGCTCGTGGTTTTCAATAAGCTGAAGCATGTTTACATGCTCTTCAAATGTTCAAAGTGTCTTCTTTGTGCCTTCACAATTTTTCAGCATTCTACAGAAAACAAGCAGCAGGACCAGACTCAACATCCATAAATGCAAAAACTATCTGTAAAACCCTCTAACTGATATTTGCAAACATCATACATTTCTGGCATCTGTCAGTCTGCAAGCCCATGTTCACCTTAATAAATGTACTCTTCTCCCCCTCCACCAGCCAACTACTTCTCACAGTCAGTGTTAGCTGCCCTGTAGGCATGCCACATTTGCTGTTTCTTGACTTAGCGAAAATGTCCCCAAACAGATTATGCAAGGACAACAAAGAGTGATTTGCTGCGATTTTAACAATTTTCAACTCTCAAAAAAGAAAAGTATATTTTCCAACAGAGACGTCTCACTTTAATTTTTAAAAACAAAAAGCAGCAAGGGAATTCCATCTAAAAAGCAGAGTGAAGCACTGGCCATTGTCAAGAAGAAAATATGTTGAGAAGCTACAGTGCGTTCATTTCCTTGCTAATTCAGTTGAACTGACTTACATCAACAAATTTATCAAATTAAGGTAACAAGTTCTTATATCTAATCTGTAAAAATATAACCAGTCAGTAATTCCTAAACAAAGACCAATGAGCCACAAAACATCTCATCAGGCATTCATACCAAAATACACTATTTTTCCCGAGTTTTAACCATCAGGCTTGGTCAATAACATGCTGAAACTGGGAGAGGAAGAAAAAAAATAGGAGAGTGGAAGAAGCAGTACTAGCCATATTACATTTCAGTACATGCACATGGTTATTCAAAAATTAATATTCCCACAGATTATTTTAACCCCACCTACTTTGTTGTGGCTTAAACCAACTCCTGTTTAACCAGATCTGATACCAATTGAAAGCAGCAATTCTTTTCCTTGGGTCTGTTTTGTACTATTGGACCTCTGCCTGGTCCCCACTCTCTGGCTCTTCAAAGCACAACTCACATGGAGAAACCAACCCATAAGATACTGAAAATGACAAAGCCCAACTCTTGATGGCACTGACTTCTAGGCAAATAACACATACCATGAAATGAGATTCACCAAAGCTCTCTGAGTACACAGAGCAAACTGAAATTTTTATTATAAGCTAACTACTACTTTTTATTAAGAAGCCATTCGTTCAATTTTCTTTTTCTGTACTAAAACAGATTCTTCACAGAAGTATGCAAGTTAGTACAGCTTCATACAATATCCTGAATTAGAAGAGACCCACAAGGGTCATTGAGCCCAACTCCTGGCCCTGCACAGGACAAGCCCGAGAATCCCAACATGTGCCTGAGAGCCTTGCCCAAGCACTTCTTGAACTCTTGCAGGCTTGGTACCATAATCACTTCACTGGGGAGCCTGTTCCAGTGCACAACCACCCCCTGGGTGAAAAACCTTTCCCAAATACCCATCCTAGAGTTAAAATATTTTATAAATACTTTTCATTTACTCTAGAAGGTAAAATACTTGACAATACTTTACGAACAGATGTATTTTTACACATACATGCTTTAGCAGTATCATTCTCTCCAATGATCTCATAATTTCTGCTTTTCCCCAGAATAAGGGGATTTTACCACTCGTACAGTAAAGCTCAAGTCTTAATTATTTCAAGGTTTCCTGGAAGGTAAGTGACATAGCTCTGTAGCTTCCCTGTGAATGTAGGCTAACTGGTAATTCACAAGAGGAGCGTGGAAAGGTATTTAGGCTTTTTTCTTGAAGTATCAGTATACAGCTTGGTAGTTCTAGACATGAAAAGGTTCAAGAAGGGAACAATTTTTTTTAATTGATAACCTCAGGCTCTCAGCAATCTTTTTCAAAGCAGCAAATTTCTCCTGCATGCTCCCTGCAACTTGTAAGTTATTTTAGGCTTAGAGGAAAATCACCCCTCTATAATATTCATGGATTTGAAGTAACAGTTTATACAAATAGTAAATTCCACAGAAGATGATTTCTTGTGTTCTCTCTATTCCTACCTCTCTCAACTCCTCCTCATCATTTGTAAACAAAGGTTAAAGGTAAATAAGGTAAGACAGAAAAGGATGAGAAGATGGAAGGAATGGATTTACAGAGGAATGTAAACATTTTGAATAGCAAGGTCCCAGTGTTCCAAAGGCCTCGACAATACTGATAATCTAGGAAGGCATTTGAACATCAACATGCACCCCCACCACATCGCAAATCTCTCTGTTCTTCCATTTAAATATGACCTGCACTTTTAAGAACTGATCTGCACATATTTACACTGACATTTGGCCACTTCTTGAAATTAATCTAATTATTACGGCAGGAAAAAAAAGTTTAAATACATCCAGTTATCCCTTCTTGTGCACTTTTGATCAGCAAACAAAGAACTCAGCTGGCTCAAAGGAAATGTCTTTACTATGAAACCCTACCCCCTGTATTGCTTGTTTTACGAAGGATTTGTGAGGTTTTTCTGCGCATGATGGTGAGATAGTGGCAAGGGTGAGGACTTGGGGAAGAAGAGCAAAGACGATTTTTATATTTGATAATTTTCCAGAAGCAACCAGGTACTTGCCCAGGTATTTTTGTGCAGAAAGCAGCAGGAAGAAGGCATCATAAAAAAATTATATCCTTAACAGAAGTCTAAACAAGTCAGCTGAATGACCACCTCATCTAAGATTTACTGTAAAAGAATTAAAAGCCTTTGCAGCTTTTCAATAATTCATTCCCCTGTTCTTTTGCTAAGTTCACCTGTCTCTATCAACAAAAACAAAACAATTCTCAGTTATCAAATGCCTGGACAGCAGCTGCTTGTTAGAAGAGGAACCAAAATGTTTCTCTTCCAAAGACAGAAGCACTGAAAATACTTGGAGAAGAGCTTTATTTGGTTTATGTGGCAAAGGAGAAGAGCTGCAGAGGTGGCTTCTGCGAGAGGACACCAGAAGCTGATCTCATGTGAGACAGATGGTTCTACAGGATGAAATCACACAATCATAGAATACTAGGTTGGAAGGGACCTTAAGAGTCATCTGGTCCAACCTCTTGGCAAAATCACAAATTGATTCTTCTTATTGTTACCCGTTTTATTTTTTCATGATGTTTACTTGAAGTAAAGGCTCTCACAGTAGAAAAGTAACCCTAATAGTGATACCTACTTTAATTTACATAATATCTTCCACAGACCAAGAGTACCTTTGTAAACAGACACTACAATCCACATCAGGCATGCAAACCTCTCTAACCAACCTGCAAATCAACTAACATCAGAGGCAGAAAAAACCATATGACCAAGGCATTGCAACACCTTGTATCGTGCTTTGAATATTGAGCTAAAAGAAGACAAGACTTCCTAAGACATGCACCATTTCCATACTGTTTTCCCACATCTGAACTATACTAAGCAAAACACCACAGCACAGTAACATGTTTAAGGTTTTGTGTCCTGTGAAATACAAGTTTGCATAATTCAGGAGAGGGAAGTGATTTAAGTTGATAGCTTCTGACTAATCTGGAAAACTACGCTGTAACATAGCCTGGAGTTTATAATGTGCTGTGAAATACATCTTTCTAATGAAAGCTATTCGCACTTCACAGGGTGCCACTGGGAGGTTACATTACTGCCCAACAGTACTTCAATTCCATATTAATACGGAGGAAGGTCAAGTTACTTTTCTCCAGTTTCAATATATACTTCATTGCTACTGCCAATAAGATCCTGAGACTTTTTCCTTTTTAATCATACACTTGAGGGAATCCAAAGCACCACACAGTCAAAAGACGACCATAACCACTGATTTCATTTAATGACTGATGTTCTCACAGAATATGATGAGGAAAGATAAAACTTATGAAGAATATTATGCTAGTTTTGTTTTCCCTACTTTTAGAGCTCTTGAAAACTTAAAAGTGAATTTTAAAAGGCATAGAAAAGAGCTACTGAAATGACCAAGAAACCAGAGAACCTCTTAGAAGAGAGGATGAGAATGGCTTGTTCAGTCCAGCAAAAGGATGTGATTATTCACCAAGCAAATCCAAGTAAACAACGGTGCAGAAATGTTGAGTGAAAGGAAAATTAGTATAAACAAGTTTGAATTTCCAGATTAAATTATTTTTAATGAGTTACCCAACTTTCAGAGCAACAAGGTTCTAGAACAGCCTTCTAGCAGAAATAGAAACAATAAAAATTGTTTTTAAAATGGAGCTTGACAAGTAGGGATTATATTATGTAATACTAGCAGGAGACTGGATCTAATAAAGTAAATCCATGATAGCAAATTTCCCCATATTCAAAATTTATTTATAATTATGGTTTTGAGAACATAGGAAAAATAGAAAGGCAAAGATATAGCACTGGCTTACTTATTATTTGGTAGGAAGAAGGACTGTATTGTCCTCTGTATTTTTTTTTTGCAGATGATGAATACAAAGTTATTTACTATTACAGGAAACTGCAAATTGCTGTAGCACTTCTGCCCACAAAAACCCAAGAGATCAGGACAAGTTCAGTGACCACAGCATCATATTTTCCATTGTAGTAAAGACAATATTCCTGAAGCAGCTGGTCTCTTTATTAATAGAGTTCATTTATCTTATTCATAGAAAATGAAGCACATAGTAGACAACAAGCCAACTGGCCCATTAAGAAACAGATTAAATTTGACCTTTTAAAGAAATCAGTTTAAAAATCCTAATTTAAAAAAAAAAAAATCCACAATATTTTCTTCAAGCAGAGACATTAAAGATCATCAGGTTTGAAGCTCAAACTGCTCCTTTGGTAGCCTGACATAATCCAATTACAAAGTTTCTCTAAAGAATACCAGTTTCAATATTAAGGCTTAAGAACACCCATGTTGAGTCAGTCAAGGTCTTTGTTAATACAATAATCTTACTGACAGTATGGAAATTCACTTGCGGGTACTACTGCTTCAAAATGAAACATCATATGATGGCCAGAAAATAATGCGCTCTGAAACAGTCCACTACATCCTGGTATTTGTTTTCTTCACATATATTTGGCTAAAGATAATACAATACAGACTGCAGCTGCTTTAAACACTAGAGGAAGCAATTAAGATCCTTCTCTGGCCACCAACCAGCTTACTGTTGGTATCTCTGCATAAAAGGCAGAACACTGTTGGAATTGTTTTTGAAAGTTACATCCAAAATCCACAGATAATGCAGATACCAACAGAGGTTGCATAGGACCCTGCAAATGCCCATCAGAAGTAACAGAATAGCAATGGAACAGATAACTTAAAAAAACAACAACCTAATGGCAATAAGTAAGTCTCAACTTCCTTTTAGTGGGAAAAAAGAAAATGTAGTCTCTTACTGCAAATACTGGTTGTAGGACAGGGCTGAAGTAGGCGTGATGACCACATGTGTGTTCCATGAAGCTGCTGTTGACCATTATGAATGCTTACTACTAAATAAGTGGGACTCCGGGAATGTCCCAGAACAACACAGATTATATGGTCCAGTTTAGTGAGCATCACATCTTTATGTATGGCCATACAAAGAGCGAAACATTTTTTTTTTTTAACTGGGAATAATATTTAGGGACTAAGAAATGTAAGTTACATCTACATAAATAAAGGAGAATGACTGTTATCAAACTTCAGCAATTACTATTCAATGAACTCAGTCTTTCTTCACTTAGAATCTGGAAAAGACATTGAGAAGACATAATCTCATGAAAATATGTGAGGCAAAGATATCTGGGAAAATGCATCTTTCTGGAAAGATATAAAGGTTTTGTTTTTTACATGAAAAAAAAATCCCCAAAGACATAAAAATATCGTAAGTTCTTATGCTGTAATTTTGTCCTTTTTTTTTTCCCAGGCAGCTAATCTCCAAAATTTCCCTATGTATAAACAGGTTCATCACTGTATTTTTATCATTCGGTTTAGTAGAGACGAGAATCATCCCTGAAACCCCTGAAATATACTAAGCAACAAAATACAGTCTTTTTTTCTGTGAAATTTCTACGAAACCTTGGTAAATAACACCCCCTTGCACCCCTTGCAAAAGACAGTATTTCCAACTTGTGTCTCTGTTTCTTCTTGTGTCAAGTAGCAAAATAAAACTAATGACTGCTACTAAATTACAAAATCCTAAAGATATCTGCTAAATCTTATTTATATTACATGTATATATAACACCACAGCTCTGCATTACTGTTTGTATCATACTAAGACACTTGAAAAAGTATAGCATTACTTACAACAGCTGTAAACTTACTGAACTTTCAACCACTTAACCCAAAACTTTGGCAGTTCTCATCCGAACCATATACGTGAACTTGATAGGACTTAAGATGGAGAGGGCCCCAAAAATCAGACGGAGAAACAGAAGGCTTCTGCACACACTGAGCCATAAGATCACCTGTACAAGATGCATGTCACTTTTCTAGATTGTTTAATACAATACTCATTAACTCTGGCAAGTCAGTAGGCCTATTATGGAAATTAAAAGCATACAAGTAATTCTATAATGGAATTTCCTATATAATCTATTGGACAATACCCTAGACTAGGTTGCTTTTTCAGAAGACAACTACAAAGAAATTTCAAAGTACATGACTGGCAAAAAGTGCAGGAAAAAACAGACTTGATGTTTTAATTGAAAACAACCTAGAATTAACAAGAAGGAAAAATATCAGTTTTGCCTTAGGAATCATTCTACAGCTGGACCTCACAATGTGAAACATTTAAGTATAGGCACTTCAAACATGCACCTGAAAGATCTATTAAATCAGGAGACTGAAGAAGTTATGAAATCAACAATTACCTAATAATCAAGACAGTCAGTTGTAACAGGAAATCATTTTTTCTAAAAAGTTTTTTACCCTCTTAATTCCTAAGTTAACAACAAAAATCCACTTCTGAGTGCACTAAAACACTATGTTTCTACTTAAATGTGCCTATGCACAGGGTTAAATCTCTGTCAAAAGATAAATTTTTAATATAATAGGGAAGTCTATTATATGCATAAACTAAATCTTTCAAGAGATAGTAATGCATTTAGTATCTCAGCTGATTTGAAAAAGGAAGTGTAGTCCATCGCTATAAACACTAACTGTAGGACAAGGCTGAAATAGGCATAATGGCCACACAGATGGGATGCTAACACCTAGCTAAACTGAAACATATAATCTCTGTTGTTCTGGGCTACTCACAGAGTCTCATTTATTTAGAAAGACAATGAAATAGTGCAAAAAAATGCTAGGAGAAAGGTGCTGAGGATTTTATATCAATCCTAGCTTTATCAGTTCTCACTGCATTCAGAATAATCAACTGCTGCTTCATGGAACACAGTATTATAGCTCTGCATGCTACTTTGGAAAGCAGCACTCTCCAGAATTAACGTACCAAAACCACATTAAAATAAAGTCTGTCTCATTTTGGGACCACTCCAAATAAAATGCAGAATATTTGCACACTACACTGAGCATATTTGTTCCACCTTCAGTTTATGTGGAATCTGTCAGGTATTTATAAATATTGCATTGTTACAGTACCTTCAATACTTGATTGTGCAAATATTAACGTTTTGTAACATTTGTAATACATAAGTTGAATTCTACCTGAAAAACCATGCACATGCTGTCATTTCATATAATAAAACTTACATTTAACAACCTTTAAAGTATTATTGTGCTTTCTAAATGCTTTAAGTCAGCTTCACTGTCTCTTCCCTAAGCATGGTCAGGGATGACATGTTCCAAAACTCATTTCCCATTGAAGATCTGCAGGACAGTCCAGATTTTTTTATCCCATCAAAACTGATCCTACAAAATGATATGTAAATAAAAATCCTAGATCACCTAGAGATAAAACATGGTAAATAATGTCTGTTTTGTTTCTGGGCTTGTAGGTTATTAAATATTCAAAAATCAAATCATAGAGTTAGCACTGAACTCAACTACTTCACAGCTGGATTTTCAAACACAGCTAAAGAAATTTAAAAAAATGAAAGGCTTGCATAAGCACTTACACTTCACTGATTTTAAAGGTGAGTAGGAATAGATAATTTGCTTAAACAAGTCAGATTTCTGTGCTCTAGAAATATACAATAATGCTACTTGCTGTAACAGGTACACTGTCCTTGCAGCATCTACAACAGAGTCTGCAGAGCATAAGCCCAAGACTTCTAGTTTGTTGAGAAAAATCCAGACATTTCTCCAGCAGCCCTAACACAAAAATAAAGACAATATTCTATAGAAGGACAGTCATAAAACTAAGGGATTTGAAATCAACAAAAGGACAAAGATTTCTTACTATACCAGAACAGACTTTATTTTTCTAAGGCTAAAAGATGCACAACATTCTGGATCTGTATATAGGGTACAATAAGCATTGTGTCAAACTGAATAACATTTGAACTAAAAGGTTTTAAAAATCATGAGAACTTACAAATTAAGTAGTCATTACTTAAGATAGAAATATTGTTCTAAATCTTGCAAGGACTCGTAAGTGTCCTCCCCAAAACTAATGGGATTACTCACTTCGGAATCAGGGTTCAAATTACTTCTCAAATACAATATTTGTCCTACTGCAGTCTGTCTTTGACACTTATAAAATGGCTTGGGTTGGAACAGACCTTAAAGATCATCAGGTTCCAAACCCCATGCCATGGGTCAGAGATTCACCTCCCACTGGACCAGGTTGCTCAAGGCCCACCCAACTTGGCCTTGAACTTTTCCAGGAAAGGGGCATCCACAGTTTCTCTGGGCAACCTGTTACAGAGTCTCACTACCCTCACAGCAAAGAATTTCTTCTTACTATCCAATCTAAACCTATCCACTCAGTTTAAAGCCATTACCCCTTGCCTATTCACTGCACATCCTCGTAAAAAGTCCCTCTCTGGCTCTTCTATGTCCCTCTTTGGCTACTGGAGAGCTGAAGGAAGGTTTTCCCAGAGCCTTCTCTTCTCCAGGCTTAACGGCCTCAACCTCTCAGCCTGTCTTCAGACAGCCTAAGAAGAAAGTTGTGTTTGTTCATATTTGATCTGGAACCAAAAGCAGTCAATTCCCAGTGCTAGTCCAGGTCAAAAAAGTACGCATGTGGTATCCTAACCTGTCACTACTATTTTATAGGACCGGGTTTGTTAAGTAGTAAGTTTTTACTACTTAAAACAAGCTCAGACTTCCTGTTACACGAAGAAAGCTTTTTAGCAACAAGAAAGGCTTAAAGTACAACTAAAACTTTTTTACCTTTGAAGAAAACTGTACCAATGAGTTTTTAGAGATACAGATACACTCACACACACATAAGCACTATTTTGGTGTAATCGGTCATCTCACATCCTGTGGGCATGGGTCCAGGAATTTATTAAATCCAATTCACACAAGATACTAGGCTTGTACCCAGCTACTCATTAAAACTTAGATGTGCCCAGAAATACATGCACTTATATGAAAAAAACTCTCAAAAAGACAATAGCTGCTTTACGTAAACGCAATGCTGTAAATATACAGTTGATACGTGAACAAGTACAATTCAATCCTACTGTTGGGCAAATAAAATCCTCACAATTTTCACCTCCTAGGTAAGGACACAAACTTGTGGTTTAGACTCTGGGTTAGAAACAGTTCTTAAGAACTATAGAGCTCAGAGCAACACCTGTTCCCTGTCCACACAACAAGCAGTACTGCTATCCTTAACCCTACAAGAACCAGCATACCATGTCAATGCGGCAGATATTTTTAAGGATTAAAGCGATTTTTTCCTTTGACTGTCTCACGTCGCAAAAATACATGCTGTAAGTTATTTCTCTGCTCTCCGTGAAGGACAACTTTGGGCAACAGGTGACAGATCCAAAGTGACTTAAAGGCAAGAAGTAGGTGCAAAGGTTTACAGGACGGGAGGACAAACCGAGTCTAGTGACGCTCCTGGGCAATTCCTAGCTTTCACTTTATGATCTTCAGAGCATGACCGCCGTTTTCACGCCCCAGAAAGCTGTCACTGCTCAACTCACAGACCTTTAAAAGCACTACACTGTTCGTGTTTATCTCTGCTCTCAGAACCTTTCAAAATACATAAAAGTTAATCTACCACATGAAGATGCGGGAGTATGGCGGGGAAGATATAAACTCTCCGTATAAATTCACTTCATTCTATTGCTTTGCCCACTTATTACGGACATCTTCATTATCTGAAGACACGCAACTAGCAGCCAGCGTGCCAAAAAGAGACCCCGCCGCAATACTCCACGCCTGGTCCGTATCGTACAGCCGATCTGCAGCGCGACTTTCCGCCCCAGCCCCGATCCCGGGCTCTGCCCGCATCCCCAGGCGGGACCACC